>PVHX01000370.1:0-323196 GCA_004024805.1 Geosciurus inauris | reverse complement strand
ATCTGACTCAATCACTCAATGTAAAAAATTGTATGAAGTTTAGGATTTTGAGCATATATTCAGACAGTTGCCAAAATTGATGGCATCATTTGGCAAATTTCAAATTTTACATAGCAACTTTCTGCATACAAGACCTCAAATAATTCTGTTGATGCAGAATTATTATTACAAGTAGCTAATTATTAGCTACTTGTCTTCACATTAAGACAAAATAATGTTTATCCTCATACTCAGAGAAAAATGAAGACAAGTAGCTAATTTAAAAAAAAAAGGGGGGTTCCTGGCATGATAAAAGTTCTAAGCACATTGTACCTTCCCCTATGACACACAAAGGCATTGTTAAGAAAATTAACTGATTGCCCAACTAGTTGTTTGTATCACCTAATTCAAATCACGGTCTAAGTAAATGTTTGCTGAATAAAAGCTCATTTGTGTTTATTTTATTTTACTATTTTATTTTTTAGAGAATAAGAAGTAATATCTAAATCACAGGGTGGCTACATCTGCTGCCATATTATAACCAAAAGATCTGAGAATGGTCCATTACCAACAATTTCCAACTCTTATCATCTATGATAACTACATTTCATTGGCTAAATTTTCAGAGGCAGAGCAATATTATACATGGCACAACCGCCATGGGGCGCCATTCTTACAGACCATGATGATGAGAATTGTGGCCTCTGGAATTGGGAAGTGTGGCAGCCTTGCTTAGTTTCTGTTACCATCAATATTCCCTGAGAAATGCTGGGTGATGAGTGTTTCCTTCTAAGCTAAGGAGAATTGGGATGAATTGCTCTTTGAATGTGTTTTGAGAATTTATTTTACAAGTCATCCAATTAACTAATTGGATTGCCTTGGGGTATTACAATTCAAATCTGAGGATCCCAGTTATTAATTTCTCTCACTTAGGAATAAAAATTCTGTCTGGGCTGCCTCACTTGGGTATTGTGAATTTTTAGCCTCTGCTCATGAGTAAGCCTACCAAGACTAATCCTGAAGCTCTATAGCTCTCTTGAAGTTCTGACATCTTATAAATTTGTAATAGGAAGACTCTTCAGCCCTCAGGTTCATACTATGGTGATCACCTTTGGCTCCAAAACCCCCAAAAGATATTGTAAACACAATCTTTATGTCTTTTATTCAGCGTATATGTAGGGTGCATCCTGTGTTCTCCCTCCCTGTCACATGCTCTGGGTAGGAATGTGGGGACAGGCATTCTTTTAAAATTAGAGAACACCTATTATGCTATTAGTCACTGGGAAAAGGATACGCCCATTCATCTCCACAAATGAAAATGTCAACTACTACTTAAGAGTAGTGTCAGCACTCATTTAGTACTTACTATGTACTAAGACTTTTTATATCATTTCAATCATCATAACAATCCAATGAGGTAGGTACAGGTAGGGAAACTGAGGCACAGGGAAGGTAAACTCACCACAATTAATGGAGGAGGCAGGATTCGAATATAGACAGTACAATTCTAATGTCCTTGCTTATAACCAATATACTCTAATAAAGAATTGCAAAGAAATCACAAAGAAAACAAAGAATGTGAAGAGTGACTTATATACTCTGCATGTCCCAGGTGGAATTAACTTATAAACTGAAACAAGTTAATTATCCACATAATCTAAAGTAGATTTGGTGGCAAGAATCAGGATTAAAAAACAAGAATGACAAAAACCAAAGCCTTTATGTCTTTATAGATGCATTTGTGCTCATATTATGATGCTATTTGGAGGGAACAGATTGAGGAATTTAACCCTGAGCCAATATGGAGCAGCTCCAGGTAACCAAAATAAAGGCCCAAGTCCCACTTCCAGGTAGTAAGCAGGAGAAGTCGCTGATTACACTGACTCTCACAGGCCTTTTCTTCTTTGATCCAACAGTATTGGCTTTGTGCACCAGACAGTGCTGTGTCATTGTGGGTAAGACATTGAGCTCTGAAGCCCCATCCAGCTGTAAACTCAGGGATAATCAGGTGTGAATTCTGGTTTCCTGAAAGAGTAGTCTTACCAAGGTCTTCAGTCAGCCAAAGTTCAGGTTCTTTATCTGAATAATGAGGAGAATAGCAGCACATACCTGGTAGAATTGTTATGAGGATATCGGTTTTTAAATGAGGTGATACATTTAAAAAATGACACTGAGCTTTGGCAAATGGTAAGCTATCAAACCATTTGCTATTAATATTATATAACATCACTCTATACGAAGTAATGGTATCTCCCAAATAGACTGTACACTTAAAGGGAGGTTTTCTAAGACTCTTACTTTTCTGTATTTACCTTTGTGTCTAATACATACTATGCTGGATAAACACACATCAACAGATTAATTGGCAAATAGGGCAAAAGCTGAGAAGGACGTTCTCTACATATTAAACCACAAAACAGAAAGAGTGCAAATGAATGGATCAGTATTTGGTCTTTTGACCATTCTATTGAGATCAAGTATTATCAGATTCCTTCTCTTTTATAAATCACAGGAATAACTTCAAGAAGCCCCAGACATCCTCATATAAGATTATTTCAAACAGAGCTGGTCATAAGCACTGAAAATATCCAGATGCACATATGTTGAAAACCTTTTGCGCAGCTCTACCACAGTACGGGAAGCAAGGGATGGCGGCAGTCACCCTGGGTTGTGCACTTTGGGCACATGCACTCATTTGTCAGGAGCTGTCCATCTTGAGCACAGCTTGCAGGCCTTGTCTCAAGAATGAGGTCACCACGGAGCCCACATGGGCAGACAGGCTGCAAAATAAGATATGTCTGGGTGCAGATGTGGAAGGAATTGGGACTAACAACCATAATGGAAACAGGAAATGAGAGTTAGGTCAGCCCAACTGCACAGTTGTTGAAAAAGCAAAACTTGGCCATGTGTTACAACTTTCATGCTCCATAATGTTTACCACCTATCAGCCAACTTTACCAACAGGTTAGACTATCTGGACTATCACTTTAAAAAAAAAACTCTGTCAAAGAGACTAGAAAGAAGAGTATGGACAAGCTTAGGTAAGACAAATAGAGCCTAAATCAAGGGAGAAAAATAAGACTAGCATGGAAGAAGGAATGAATAAATCCTGTAGTTTAGAAGAAACTGTACAATCAAGATGAAATTACTGAACTCCAGGCAAAGAGGAGACTTAGAAAAAAAGAAGACTATAGAGTTTATATGACTGGAAACTCCATAGAGTCCATCATTCAATAATTCATTCATTAACAAATGGTTGTGTCAAAAATTTACTAGTGTCAGGAAGTACCTAGCTTATGTCTGGAATTGCTGTGTGCATCTTTATGCAGAAAAGAAGACGTATGAATTTTCCACTCTGATAGAGTTAAAATTTTTGGACAGAAATTAAATAAATGAACAAATAAACATATAGTGGCAGCTGGTGATATGTACCAGGGGAGGAAGAATAAGGAAATTAAAAAAAAGTGACTCTGGGAAAGTGAGGGGGTTGTATTTCAGATAGAGAAACCAACTACGGGCTTTCTGATTAGGTAACATTTGAACATAAATATACTGAGGGAACTGCTAAGCAAGAAGAGGAAGAAAAATATTCCACAGCAGTGGAACATTCCATAAGCATAGGAATCAGCATGTACAAGAGCCTGAGGTAAGGATGGAGGTTGGTGTCTTCAAGAAACAGAAAGAAAGATGGCGGATATGCTGATTTACTTCCTTAGCAATCTTCTTACTATCCATACATCCCATAACATCATATTATACATTGTAAATATACTCAATAAAAATTTATTTCTCTGAAAAAGAAAAAGGACAGATAGCTGAAACAGAGGAAAGAAGTAAAGAGAAAGGGGGATAGGTAGGGAGGGGCCAGTCATGGAGCGTCTTATGGGCCACAGCAGTGAAGATTAGATTTCGTCTTTGTGTGAACTGGAGGGTCCTGAAAAGTTTTGAGTAGGGAAATGTCATAGTCTGATTTACAGTTTAAGAAGATTGCTCTGTCTGCTATGTGGAGAATATATTAGTAGGGTCTCAGAGATGAAGTTCTGACAAGTTCAGAAGCTATTCCATCCTCCCAGGAGAGAGAGAAAGTAGCTTGGACTGGGAAGGGGGTGGTAGAGGTGATATCATTGGAAGGAAGAGCAGATGGGACATGACGTGAATTGCTGAAGGGCAAGGAGTCAAGAACTGTGCACAGGTGTTGGCTGGCGCAATTATATTAATCTTGAGACAGTTCACTAAGATAGAAAAGATTGGCAGGATAGACAATAGGAATCGAGACCATTAACTGTACAATGCAATTGCTAAACGAAGGCTAAACAAATCTTTGACTATATTGAAAGAAGTATGATATTGAGATCAAATGTTACAATATATACCTTCTCATGCACTGTTGGTACCATCTCCTAACCACTTTGTTCAGTATTATGCTTTAAGAGGGTTATTGGGATCATATGACAAATGTTTGAAGAAACTGAGGCCCAGAGAAGAGATTTTACAGAGAAAGGTGAGTGTATTTCATGGTAGTTGTCTTTATACATTTAAAGAAATTTAACTTATCCTGTGTGACTACAAAAGGCATTTGGATAAGAATAGGTAAACATCAGGAGACAGACTTCAGAAAAGAGGTGCTTTCTATCCTTTCTATCAGTAAGAGAGCTGGTCCAGAAAGCTGGCCATTTGTCATTGCTACATGATATCCAAGAGCCATCCATCACAAGGGTTTGACTCTGGATGCAAACTCCTGGATAGAAATCATCTTGATTGTTTTAAAAAATCTTCTCACGGGATAGATAGTTGAGGCTCACAGTAATTTTAGCAATTCAATCTTTTTTCTCACAGGTATTCAGACTCAGCTAATGAAACTTTTTAAATTATTATTCTACATTTGCATTATTTTGTATTTTGTGTAGAAGAGGTGATAAGAAATCTGTTCTCTACAATAAAAGTCTGGATCAACTCTTGTAGTCATTAATAATAGACCAAGAAATCTACTAATCAAGGAAAATGTTTGAGGAAACTGGAGGCCAGAGAAGAGATTTTGCAGAGAAAGATGAATATGAATTCAAATCTTTTGGTAAAGGCCTGGACAGAGACCTCCAGACAGAGTGAGAGAGGACAGACATTTCAATCAGACAAACTGGCTGGTGATGTTGAACTACTATATTTCAAATGATTAGTAAAAGAATAAAACGAGATAGTCCCTGTAGAGTACCTTGCTGAGGGCCAGAACTTGTTAAAGTGTGGCTGTTATTTTGTCACTACCATTACTTACAAATGTTAAATCATGTCTGTCTAAAGTTTGGTTTAAGACTGTCCGAGAAAATGGGGTGGGGCCTTTCCAGGGCCTTCCGTTTACAATGTTTAGGGCATGATCTCAGGCTCCCTGATGAAACATCTATAAAATGAGAAGGTAGGATGACCTTTAGATTCTTCCAGCTCTCAGAGCCAAAATTTCTGTGAGATTTATCACCATGTAGGACATTCCAAATAATGTGCTAAGGCTCCAAAATTGAAATTAATAATTTTAGTAAAAGTGGTTGACGATGATATAACCATATGGAAATAAATACCTTTTCTTTATGCTAGTCACAAAAGATCATTAAAAATGTGACACATACACAATCAAAATACATAAAACACTTAAAAATAATTCTAGGAAGACATGCAGAAGACCTATTTAGAGAAGACTTCAAATAGTTTTTAGTTATTGAATAATTAGAGACATAGTGTTCTCAAATGGCAAGACTAAAAGTTGTAATCATATTCATTTTTGGCAAACTGACTTATCTTGAGGCATATACAATAAATCCCCCCAAAGTATTTTTCTCTTATTTAGCATGCTTGTAATACATGTTTCAAACATTCATGTGGAAGAATACATATGAAACAATAAATCAATTTTGAAAGAGAATAGAAATGAGAAAAGACTAGATAAAACACCAGAAACTTTATATTCATTGTAAGCTCAAAGTAAGTTCTCAATGTAAAAGCTACATGTAAAGTTGAAATCTGAAAAACTGGAGAAAAACAGAAGAGGGGATGAATGTATATCTTCTCTCTAAAACTGGTGACTGCATGGCAACTTATTATCTCACAGATCTGGGGCTATAAGTCAAAAATCAAGGAGTCAGCAGGGTTGGTTTTTTTCTGAGGGCTCCAAGGGAGAATCTGCTCCATGCCTTTCCCATAGCTCCTGGGTGGCTTCTGGTGTATCTTGGTTTATGGACGGTATTTTTCCCGTGTCTTCATTTTTCCTTCCCTCTGTATGCATCTGTCTCCTCCTGTTCTTTAAGGACATCAGTCATTTCAAAATGGGATACACTGTACCCCAGTATAACCTCATTTTAGCTAATTACATCTGCAATAGCCCTTTTACCAAATTAGACCACATTCTGGGGTACAGGGAATAGGTCTTCAAAAACCTGAGTTTTGAGGAGTCACATTTCAACTCATAACAATAAGAGAAATGCCCATGTGAAAGGAAATAAGGGGAGATCCAGGCAGAGTAGGAAAGCCATCAGAGGGAAGAAAACATATGCAGTATGGTCTAAAGAAGTGTCAGAATGCCACAGAGGAGTCCTAGAGACAAAGCTATGACATTGTTCTCTGTCTCCATTAGTATCTCCAACACGCTTAGTCTTTGGTGAGGAGTGGTGAGGAGCGGTGCATCCTCAGGGTGACTTTGGCATAAACCAATCAAGGAATTTCAAAGTGCTACAATAGGAGCCCTCAGTCAATGACACTTCCGTAGTAAGCAGTCCAAGAGTTGCCTTCTCATGGCCTCCACAATGCCATAAAAAATAATTGGATAGAGTATGATTTACAACTAAGGAAATATAAAAAAGTGTGGCTTCATTGGCAATCACAAAAGTGCTATGTAAGACAACATAGCACTTTTTGGTTCATAAAATTATTGAAGAAAGAGGTTTTTTTGCAATGGGAATATTCAGAACCAATGAGGATAAAGTTGATAAACTGAGATTAATGCAAATTGGTACAATCATTCTGGAATACAACTTGCAAAAATGTTTCACAAAATAGCCATATGTTTTGATCCAGGAAATCATTTTTAGGAATCTTTTAGGCATGCATACAAAAACATATGCAAAACTAGCATCTCTATAATAATTATTGTCATCAGATACATGTAACCAAAAGGAAAGGTTTAGTCAAGAGAGAATGTAAAGGAAACATTGATACATTTATTTAATGGAATAACATAACCCTATGAAAAATTGCACTTTTGAAAAGACTATAAGTTACAGGAAAACATTGATGATAAAATGTTCAGTTAATAAAGATAACTGGCATTTCTCTATGTAATTCAAACTCAACTATGTAAAAAAATATCTGAGCATGTTTGAAATATCCTACACAGAGTTGGGGAAAGAGCTCGGTGGTAGTAGCACTTGCCTAGCACATGCAAGGCCCTGGGTTCAGTTCCTAGTGCCATCCAAACACACAGAAAATTTTTCTACATTTTGAAACATACAATTAATTGTTGTCAACCAGAGTTACCCTTCTGTGTTATAAAGCACTAGAAGTTATTCTTTGTCTTCAACTGGACCTTGTTCCCACTAACCATCCTCTTTCCATCCACCCCTCGCTGTTACCTTTTTCAGCTTCTGACAACCACTATTCCCAATACAAAGAAATGATAAATGTTTGAGGTGGAGGGATTTCCCAATTCCCCCTATCTGATCATTACATACTGTATACATGTATTGATGCATCACACTGTACCCCATAAATATGTATAATTATTGTGCCTATTAAAATAAAAAAATGTTAAGTTAATAATAAGAAAAAAACACAATAACAACAATAAAAATGCACATGGGCATGGGAAAAAAACTGTAGAAGGAAGCATTCAACATTTTAACAGTGAGGATTATTGGGGAATGGGAAATTTTTCCATGATTGCTCTTTTCTTTTTTCTTCTCTGTATTTTCCAAGTAAATATTAAAATCAGCTATATATGTTAAAATGGTTGGTTTTCTACATGCAGGAAAAAGGTAAAAATGCGCCGAAGACAGGAGGTTTATGTGACAATGATGGAAATGAGGAAATTGGAGCCTCCTATTTTCTCAGTGATGTAGGAGTCCCAGTGAAAGGGGAAATAAAACAGATAATTAAATGTGCCTTTGAGATTTCCTACTGTCCATGCAATTCTTATTCACCATGAGCAAAGATAACCATGAGTGAGCTAAAGCAATTGGCTCAGCTCGGTTCTCAGCAACTACCTTCTGCTCTTTTTATCTAAGCCTCAGGAAAGTGACAATCCACTTTCAATAAATCCTCCTGCATCCTAGAAAGCCAAAGTCCTCTCACTAGAGAAAAAAAATGCCAAATGCAGAACGACAGACCTCGAGATGTGGTTCCGCTTTCAGTCTCCTGGGACTCAGGCTCTTTATATGACCCCTACCAGTACTCTCACTTCACTTCTGCTCAGGAAGAGATGAGAACACTGGAGAATGAGCTATTGCTTAATGATTTCCTCCTTCCCCTCCCTTTCACTCCTTGCTTCATATCTACCATGAAAAACAAAGCTCCATTTTCTCCTCCTACTGAGGAAATTCACAACACCAATGCCATATCCACAGCGAAGAAACAGCATATTTACTTGGCTTAGTGACCTTCCTTTTCATTGTCTGGGTAGCTATTGCCACAATTTTAATGACCTGGCTTGTCAGAGCCCACAGTTCAAAGAAGATGCTGTTTTGCAAATTGAGCAAATGGACAGTGAAACGGTTTTTTTCCCCTTCCTTTTCTTAACCAAGAATAAGATCATTAGAAACATATACAAGATCTTTCTTGCAAAATGTCCGGTCTAATTTTCACCACAAATTGTTCAGAAGACTTTCATGCATCTGACATGGAAGAACCTAATTTAAGTTCAATTTTGGAGAAGAGAGAGTGGAGTGGAAAGAGAACGGGAAATTCACCATTGCTTGAACAATAGCTTGTGAACAAGCTTTAAAACTCATGTACTGTTATGGTGGCTTGCCTTGAAACTCCACTTCCAAATGACTCCTGACCACATTACTCAGTACAATTTCCTGCCACATCCCTCCAACTCATTCCAGTTTGTCAAGACGTCTTGCTTTTAAGTACCCCCTTCTCCCTGGAGTGTTATTCTGTTGCTTTTTGGATTTGACGGTAGTACCTACGTCAGTCCCATCACCCTTTTCCCTGAGAGGCAGTCGGTACATTTTGGTGGACTTTATTTACAGCATTAAAGGGAGAGGAAGGGCCGGAAAGCCCTTCCTGGTGTCTGTTCTGAATTTGTTTGTGTTCACTTCTGTGTATATCCCTCCTTTGTTCTGTCCTCTGCCTCAGATGAAAAGCAATCATCCTGCCTGAAATGTATCTATAGCCAAGGCTCCATGTAAATTACAGAAAGAGATGACAAATTTCATGGCCTGGTTATGGTAAAAATGGCAAATTTCACAGTTTGTCATGGATTAATAGAAAGGGAAAACAAACACAAATGAAGTCATCCCAATTGTTAGAAATAATTCCAGAGTGACTATTTGATAAATTTAAACAATGGGATGGAATGCAGGCTGTTCAACACGCAACCCGCGGTTTTAAATTAAATAAAGGACCTTGCTGTAGTTCTATACTTAAACATCCTCAGAAGTAAAGTTTGAATCTCAACACACTTACACTTCTGCCTCAGCGCATAATGAGGGAGCCCCAAATTCCAAAACCCCAAGTTTACCCTCCTTCGAAGAAAATAATAAAGCATCCATGAAATGTTTTCATGATGAACCACGGACTGCAGGTTTTTAGGGTCATTGGTGACATCATGATAGATGAGGAGATTTATCTGCATGTTTGGAAATGTTACACAGCTCAGTCGATCCACCTGGAAAATATCTTTAAAAGATTAAGGAACTGAGCCCATCTTCAGAGTTTGTTCTCTTTAGTTCTAGTTTCAACTTTACTCCCTCTTTGTTCATTCTCAGTTACTACTGCAACCTTGTGAAAAACGTGTTGACCTGGGCTTCATTCACCATGGGATTCTGAGTAGGGTCTTAAGAAAGAATTGAGTAATCCATCATCATCTCTTTAAACTCAGATTCTGTAGCCCAGGCTTTAGGCCCAGCATTCCTGCGGCTTTGGTAACTGTTTCTCCACATTGTCTAAAATCCTTCAAAAGAATTCCTCATTGTTACAGAGCCTGAACACTATTTTGCACTATACCTCATTTCTTTGTCTGTATTTGCTTAGGATCCATGGCTTCCTTGTGTCTTTCTACAGCATTCGTGCTTGAGTTCTGAATGCAACAAATTCTGAGATTATAGCAGAATTAGACAGAGCCTGATAATTCATTGGAGCTAATATTTTCAGGTTGTCTGATACCAGTCAATCCAATCAAGTTGATGATGAAAATTTAGTCTGAATAATTCTTTTAATCACTTTGGAATCTTCAACAAAAATGAAGACTCTTAGTGAGAATGGAGAAACTAACCCAACACGTGGAGAGAAACAGGGGTTAGAAGACAAAATAAACAGTGACATTAAATGCCTTCAATCACTAAAGATTCAGGGACTGCCCCAGACTCTGAGATAGGAGAGGCATGGAGCATTCTGAGGGGTTTAGACTGAGAAGCACCATTCTAATTCCCTCGCCAATAAGGCCTCTTTGCCTCTTAATAGACTACTCTATTAGAAGCAATCACATTTCGTTTATTATCAGCTCTGAAAGTCATGACTTACTTATCTGGAAATAAAAACAAACAGCAAAGAGTAGTCCAATTTTTTTTGAACCCTACTGGAAATTTTTCAAACAAATGGAAAGGAGGACACCAAAATGACAGGTGCTTCACTTACACTCCCCTTAGTGCTCAAAAAACAGTATCTCTCACACTCTCACCTTGCTTACATATCACCTTGTAATGCTACATGTATATTTCACACCACTCAACTGTAAGTTCCCTTAGGACAGAATCTTCATCCTGTATCTCCAGAGCACTGAGAATAATTCAGGGCCATACATTCTAGTAGGCTTCAAAGACACTCTCCAAGCCCACATCGAAGCCATCACTGCACAGCTTGCTAATTTAACTGCTGTTATTTGCAACAGGTCTTTCTAAATCACTGCTAAGGACTCAAGTCTTCAGAGCTCCACAGAACATCCCCACTTAATATTCCAAGCACTGCTACAGAAAACAGTTTCATATGGAAATACAGCCACTCAGCTTTCTGATCAGAGAAGCTCTGCATTCAGGAAAGGCTGCTGGAACATCTGGTGTCCCATCAAGTTCCAAATATCACCATCAGTAAAGAGGGAGCTCAACTTGGAGGGTGAGCATAAAGGCACTAGCTGCTGGTTGAGCCCCTGTGCCGTGTAGCCAAAAGAATCTGAAGAGCACAGTTTCATTTGCTCTAAGTCTGTGGCAAATGATACAGGTTCTGTCAGATGCGGCAGAACTTAAAATCTCAACCTGTTGCAAGGCTGCCAAATTGTGCAAGATTAGTGGTACTTGGGAAAGGAATGGAGCATGGATTCCAATTCTTTATTCCACTTTCCATTTTGGAGTAAAATGGGGGTGGGGTATCAGGGGACAGAATGCAATGCCATGGAGCCACTCTAGAGGAAAGAAATTTTTTGTCTCTGAGAAAAGCTGAGAGTTTGATTAAAAGTTGAAACAAAAAGAATCCAAACAATTCCTTAAAGCGGTGGCTAACGGGGCAGGAATGGACAATGGAATTTCAGAACTAGAAAGTGAAACCTGGATGGATCCAAAGTAACAAATCTAATACCAATGGTCATTATTGTTTGCTTGTTCCCATAAACAGTTTAAATCAGATGCTTAAGTAAAGTCATGATGTTTAAAGAACAAAGGAAAGAACGTGCATTGCCTCTTCTTTATACTTATTTCATCTTGTAGAAAAATGACAGTGCTTCCTTATCTTACCCGGAGGAAAATTCATATTAAATTTGAGTATTCTTGCTATAGGATTCTGGTCTCCATTCTTGACCCTATCCAGTGCACCAACTTCAGGAATTAGCCCTAGGATTTTCTCAACTACATCCTTGGGATTCCCATTTTGGGTTTCATAGCTGCATGAAAAGTGGGGCTTGGTTGTATTAGGCTGGGTGTCAGTGGAGATGGTAAAGATGTAGTCAATAGTCTTAAATGGAGGTTATTAAAGTTGAAAGATTATACATGCAGATTGGGAACATAGCCAGAGGTCTCACAGAGTTTCCTCCTGCTCTGCCTGATAATTGTCCTGTACACCTGATATTACTTTGCTCTTCTGTTAATTGACCTTCCTAACTAATCTAAGATATCCTCAGGCATCCTGCTTCCAGAGCCATAGTGGCAATGAGAGTATAAGTTAGTGGTTACTAGCATAAGCTATGAGGTTGATTTTAAGTCTGGTAAAGCAAACTTGGGTTTGACACTTGCTACCTATGGAGCTTTGAGCATGCTACTTAATCTCTTTAAGGCTATGGCTCCAAATTTGGCAAATGGATATCTTTTCAGATATACGTACTAGTCAGGTAGTTAAGGTTAGCTGTGATGAATAAGGAGGAGGAGAAGGAAGAGGAGGAGAATGAGGTGGAGGAGGAGGAAGAGTAGAAGGAGCACCCAATTTCCTATCTTCTTAATCCAACAGTTAATTGGCTACTCATGTAGAGTAGCCAGCTGTGTTCCAGGCAAGACACAGAATCAGGCTGGACCTAGTACATGACTCTGATTCACATCAGATTCTGAATCCTTCATCGATTCCTCTGCATCTATCCAGGGAAAGAGGAAAGCAAGAGGGCAGAGAATCTTATGAGAGATTTTAAAGGCCAAGAATCTGTTTACATTCCATTGACCAGTCCCATACTCTACCTAGGTTGGCTGGGCAAGGAAATGTGCTCAGGAAGAGATGGGGAAACACAGAGATTAGTGAGCACAGTTATGATTTTCCCTAGATATATGTGGAGATATTTCATTTGACTATTGCCTAGGATTTGATGAATTGATTTGAAATCCCTTGAATATTCAAAACCAGGATACGAACCAGTGGACCTGGGGCTATAGTGGAGATTAGGAGAAAGCTTCTTTGGAGACAGGCAACTATCAAGGATGAAAAAAGATATTTTAGTGAACATGCTCACCACCACCCCACCCTCTGCTTTCCTAGATAAAGGAGGACAGGAACAATTCCTCAGTTCAGTCATAACTAATATGATATAAAGCCCCGGATGTCTTTGTAAAGACACTTTTTCAAAGACTGCTGAGATCACTGTAAGTCAAGGCAATGAGGAAAGGCTCCAAAGAGAGTAAAGAACTTGACATAAATTCTCAAAAGACAAAGAACTAAACAACTAATAGAAGGATTAAAAGTCCATATGCTATTAGCCATATTGTCCCGAAATTATCAAGGAAGACCATGAAAATTAAAGAAGTTCCATAAAAATTAAAGAAGGTCCATAAAATTTTAGTCATAGGGGGAAATGGTATTGATGAAGACAGAAAAGACTACCTAATTCTATTCAAAACAATTTAAAAATTGATAAGCAAGTTACTTTTAAAAATTTGAGCCCTAACTAAAATAATAATTACTACTACTACTACTACTACTACTACTACTACTAATAATAATAATAATAATAATAGAAGGGAGATCAGCAGAGTAGAGCAAGTGGATCAGGAGGAGAGGAAAGAGGAAGATTCTGGAAATGAGATTGATCAAATTATGTGTATGTACAAATATAACATAATAAAACTCACTGGTATATATAATTATAATGTACCAATAAAAATATTTTTTAAAACACTCAAAAATGAATTCTAGTAAAATTAGAAAATAAATAAATAAAATATGAATCCTTTCAGCCACAGATTCTGAACTTTATTGTATGGGCTTTATGTTTTCAGGTAACAAAAAAGTTGTCATGTGGACAATTGTTAAAGAACATCCCTGGTCTACTTACAAAACTAAGAATCTCATGCTATAGGTGCTTTCAATTTCAACTAAATAAGTGAAAGAAAGGAAGAGCAAGCAGTGTGAGAAGGATTAGACATAAACAAGAGAAATACACAGAATCAAGAGTTCTTCCACATTTTCTTCTAGGGTATAAAAAAGAAAAAATGTCAAGAGCTCAGTACTGTGTTTGAACATAGTAACTTGGGAAATTTCCATGCCAAAGTCTCAGTGTTTCATTCTCTAAATAGACAATATGTATTTGTAAAAAGAAAAATTGAACAGAATTAGAATTCATGCACCTACATATCTTCATCATTCAAGTGACTCCTTAATTATCAGAGGTTTTGTAGATGAATGAAAATTCTATTAAGTAGCACCTGATAACAGGAGAAGTATGTAGAAGCTGCTATGTACACATTACTCAGTTGTTATATTTATTATATTTTATTTCAATTAGCTTTTCCTTTATGTTAAAACATGAAGGTAGGTAATGAAATGTAATTAACTTTTATAGGTCTATTCCAACAAATAATGTATCCTATTTTAATGCATTTCTGAGAACAGAAGCATTTACCCTTCTCTGTGATATGTTATTCATTATTAAAACAACTATTTTCTCTAAAATCATTTCTTCCTCCTGAAAGTTCTGCTTCATATAATGTTTTGCCTGTTCTGGCTACTTATCTCTTCTTCCTCACAACCTGACTCTGTATTGCTGGGGCTTGAAGCCTGCAAACTATGTTTCCCAGACACCTTTGCCAACATGAGTTCTTGTTATGTTCTACCAGTTGGGGAAACCATTGGAAAGCTAGAGACTGGGAAGAAGGACAGAAGAGTGTTGTTTCTCAGTGCTTCTTATGTCAATGTAGCAGTTGCTACATTTCTGGTGATCTGCTGGCATCCAGGGCAGAACTTTAGCCTCTGGAATGAGCAGCCTCTTATCCATGGTCCCGTTACAGCTGAGGCAGCTTCTTGTTGACAGTTTTGGCAGCAGTAGGTTTAACTTCCTGGGTTCTATTTCAATAGCACCAGAAGACTCCTTTTCCACTATTTCAGGTTCAAAACCTTGAGGTCGTGCATGGCCACTCTCCCTCTTCATTACAGCTTGTCAATGATTTTTTTCTTCATAATATGTCTCAGACATACATATTCTTTCTTTTCTGTTTTAATTTACCTCAGCCTGGCTCATTCCTGACTAGTTTTATGAGCTCCTACAATATTCTTTCAGACAATGAAAATTAAAGGGACATGGGTTTAAATTTGCATTGTTCTATTTATGTTGTGGGGCCTTAAGCAAGTTATGTAACTTCTGTAAGATTCCGTTTCCTCATCTGTATTAATAATAAAGGAAACTTGCTAATAGCTATTCATTGAAACATCTTAATTTTGGCTGAACACAGCATGCATTCTCTATCTTAATACTTACAACAATCCCATGCTGCTGTACATGTTATTATTGTTCTAATTATTTTTAAAGATGAGAAAACTAAAGTTTAGAAGAGCTAAGTAATTTATTTAAGGACTTATTGCTAGTAAGTGGAGAGGATGGGTGTTGAACACAAGTATCTCGAGTTCAAACACAACTCTTTAAAGCTTATTTAAGTGAGGATCATAACATAGATGTTTTGAGGTTACTGCAATGATTAAATGAGATTCATAAAGCACTTACCATAAGTCCAACATATAATAAGTATTTAATGAATGCCATATTATATCCCAAAACTGCTAAAATATTCTTTATATCTTATATAATATTACAGATGTTAATCAATGGCCCAACATATTTTGCTTTGGTCATTTTTTAAATTTTTTTTTTTAGCTACAGATGGACACAATGCCTCTATTCTGTTTATTAATTTTTATGTGGTGTCAAGGATGGAACCCAGCTCCCCACACGTGCTAGGCCAAGCGCTCTACCACTGAGCCACAACCCCAGCCCTGCTTTGGTCATCTTAACTCAAATGATTGCATACTTATCCCCACAGAAACATATAAAGTTAATGGGAAAATAGGATTTGCCTTTTGGTCATTTTTGCTGAAATGCGTAATTTCTGTAGACTCACACTGGCATTAGGTATACCCTTATATTTTTCTTACGTATTAATTTTTCCTTGCTTATCTATATCCTTTTTCCTTTGACATTAAGAGAACGCTTGAAACAAGTGGAAATGCCAAGTACAGAGAGGTCAAGGAGCAGTCTAATTGAAAAGAAAAAGGAGAAAGCCCTAAAGGCTGACTCGACCCAAGCTTATGGTTAAAACACATATCTAACTAATTCTGTTTCTAAATACAGTCAGTATATCTTTTCAGATAGTTTAGTTTTGCTCTCTGTTGGAATGCTGGAATCTATTATTTTAAGATTTTATACCCAAAGTTCCCAAAATTAATAACTAGAAACTCTAATATATCTTCTTGGTATCTTTCACCATCAATTCCTAAAACTTCGGGAACATCACTTTTTTCTGAAGGAATTCTGTTCCTTTTTAAAGCAACTTGATTCCCCTTCCTTTCATCAATGGATAATTAGAATTAGTTCCTCAGCCGTCATCGTGATGGAGCAAGAATCGTGGACAAGTGTCAAAAGGTCTGCTGATGACTCCAGGGCTAAATACTTCTAAGAATTTTCTGGGCCCTCATTCCTCCATTTGTTCCCTGAGACCTAAGTTCCATTCTGTAAAGAAATTCTATTATTCTAATTAAGAATGATATTTCATTCTGGTTAATCGAAAGGAATTAAAACCCACTCAAATTCAAATATGGCTGCATTCTTAGAGTAACTATGATCTGACAGGTAATTAAATGTTCTAGAGGATATGAGACCACACACCAATCTTCAAGGATCTTATAGTTTAGTTGAGAGATAAGATACAGACACCAAAGAGAAGATGGAACTATAAGGCAGAATAGGACATAAATCAACACCAAAAGTGCCAAGCAGATAACACAGGGAAGAATATCAATGACAAATAAAAGAGCATGGATCATTCAAAAGAGAGTTCAAATTCAAGTTTGACCAACATGGAGTATGGGATAGAACAGCAAGCAGATGAGCCAGAAAATAGTTTGGCCAGATAATGGCCAAAGTCCCTTCAATGATATTATGAGGACACTTAATTCCATTTACTATACAATGGAGAACCATGGTTGGATTCTGAACAAGAAAATGGTAATTTCTAATGAATCAAAGAAGGCTCTCAAAGTTTTGTTATTTGTCCCAACACAGTTGTTTCATACATCTGAAATCACTGCTAAACCTTCAAGATTTAGTCTTTACCTCATTTAAACAGGATGGGTTGGGTAGGTTCTTTCAATCCACAAGAGCTTTGTTTCAAGACACACTGATAATCCTTTAAGTGGCTTTTGCTTTAATTAAGATGCTTTCAACTTAGTGTGAATAAAGATCAGAACTAGTAGCTGGTGGCAAATGAAAAGCATCAAAGAATCCCAGTCTCTAGAGCTTAATCTTCTTATTTTTTTAAGTAGGTATCATTTCATAAGGGGCTACTAAGAAGCTACACACTTCTATACATATGTTGTTGATTCATCTCTGTAATCTTACAATAAGCTGAGATTCTCTCTGCATCCCAGGAACACATATTTTTTAGGGGACAACCATTCCACTCACTTGGATAGCTGATGAGCATTTTCTTGTTTTGTAGTATTTAAAAGGACAAACCAAAAAGCTTTCAGCATTTGCCTCCAACAAGAGTTAGAAAGAGAAGAATCTCTATTAGCATGAAACTTTGCTGTTTTCTCTACTGAATTAGCTCCAATCATTTTCAAGAAAGAACATTTCAATACATTTTTCTGACAGGTAGGAAATTAACTACATACCAGAAGCTATTGAATTCAACTTTAACAGTATCAATAAACATTTCTGATTAAATTATGAAATTGATTTTATAATTTTGACCATTATGTTTTTACATCAATATCATCATATGACAGTAAATGTAGTTACTGCTTCCTTATTGATCTCAGACATGGCACTCTAAAGTACTCATTTGACTATATTACAAAATCAAACTTGATTTCCTGTAGTACTGCAGTAACTTCAGGTCATAATCTAGTCTGAAGAATCAAAATAGATGAATTATTCAGTTATTAAAAGATATATTTTTCCTTGGGGGAAAAGGAACACTTTGGTCAAGTCATCCTTAATGGCTGTGTTATAGGATATTTCTCCACATGGGATTACTTTGTGTGGGTCTCACATAAACATACCATCACCTCCCAGCTTATGTGTTATCAATCACATTTCTGGTGAATAACACAAACATCACTTGACAAGAAAGAAATGTTTCTCCTTCCTGTATAGAAATTCAACAAAAATGCAATGTTTCCAGAACTTAAAATCTATATCTTGGTCTTACCTGTCCAACCTCTCAAATAATACTAATATATTGGGCCATTTCATTTCCCAGAAGAGCAACACATCTTATGTGGCTATAACCAGATAAATTCTAAAAGCAACCCAAAATATGATGCACTGAGCTGATACAAAACTGTGAATGCTCATCCCAGAGGTCCAGCATTCCTGCACAGCCCATGGAAAGACATTCAATGCCTGTCAAACTTTTCCACAAAAGAATTGCTTTGCAAGTTATAGACTTGCAAAGTTAGGGACCCAGAGGTGTCTCTCAAATTGTCTGGTTTGCTACGCAGTTAGGGAGATGGAGAGAGAAAGGCCTGGGCCATCAAGGTATCAATAAGGAGACACAACTGCTCCTAATAGTATGAAGACTGGTCCCAAGTTCTTGTCTTCATGCTGACATTTTTACATTTCAGTTGCACCTTGATTATAATGTTTGAAATAGCTGATGAGATGAGATTAAACTATCAAAGCCAAGGTAAATGTCATTCACCCCAAAAGCAAATATATGAGTCCATACCAGAGGCATTCTAAAGCTGGACTTTTGATATTCATTTATCTGGTCATCTCCATATTTTCATAAAAATGCAAATCCTATATAAGGAATACTTGAAAAAAAAATTTTTTAAAAGAACTCTTTCATCTCTTCTCAAAGGATAAAGGTAAATTTATTCACAGTAACTCAAAGTACCAAAAATACATGCCTTTTCTATGAGAATCTATAGTATCTACCATAGATTTGACTTTGGAGGATCAGACAACATCCACCCTCTTTTCTTCTCTTCATCCTTAAATTAGCACTTGCTAAATATATCTTCTTGAAAAAATATTGGCCTTATGCCTAATATTTAAAACCAATGGAAATAAAAATGTCAAAGAGTCAACTTTTAGTAAATGAATCCCCAGAATCTTTGAGTAGGAAGCAACTATAAAATTGACCTCATTCAGCCATTCCCAAAGCGGGACTGTGCTGAGCTCTATCCCAGAAGACCCCTCCTCACAACTATCTTGGGCAGAGACCTTTCCTTTTTCAGATATTTCATTTATGAATAATAGTGATCATTGGACATTTTCACTCATGAAACACCAAAATTTATTTACTGGTTGATTTGATATCTCCAGAAAAACCAAGTTTATTAAAATGATCACTTTAATAAAAATGAGACTAGCCTACATATTAGTTTCCTATTTTCTTATAAGAATACTTTATGATTGTAACAATTTTTTCTATTTGCCTCAACAAATGTTTTCAGTGAACAGTGTGTACAGCTTCTGAAAATTTGTTTTTTTTTTCTGTTATGTTTGATAACATGTATTAAAATGCAAAAAAAAAAAACAAAAAAATAAGATAATTGGGATTGTTTACTTTAGGTTTACATTTAAAATATTTTTTCTCTTGTTTTTTATGTTTTTTAAATGATGTCATCTTTTTTTCAAAATGTTTAAACTAAAATCATACATGTCAGTTAAATTTATTATGAGGGGAAGCCTGTTCCTGTTTCAAGGATGCTGATATATAATCATAAAATACTTATTTCTATAAAGGTATAAATTCACTGAAAAATAAAAAAGAATACTTTCCTGATTTAGTTTCTGCAAGTGTTTTAGTCAGTTATTTCACTGCTGTGACTAAAGGACTCAACCAAAACAACTGGATGGGAGGAAAAATTTGAGGGCTCACAGTTTCAGAGGTATTAGTCCATAGAAGGCTAGCTCCATTCCTGGGGTAGGAGGTGAGGCAGGACATCATGACGGAAGAGTGTGGCAGAGGGAAGCAACTCACATGATGATTAGGAAGCAGACAGAGGTCTCCACTTGCCAGATACAAATATATACCCCAAAGCCATGCCCCCTATTAACCACTTCCTCCAGCCACACCCCACCTGCCTCAAGTCACCACTCAGTTAATCTCATCAGGGATCGAGTGACTGATTAGATTAAGGCTATAACCCAATCATTTCCCCTCTGAACCTTCTTGTATTATCTCACATGTGAACTTTTGGGGGACACCTCACATCCAAATCATAACAGCAAGATAAGTAGATCTCCAAAAGGAAAGATACTTCCAGAAAGCTTGAAAGAGACAAGAAAATCCTGTAAATCTACTATTTTTATTTTATGAGCATGGTTGATGATGGATGGATTTCTTTTTTGTTTGGTACCAGGGATTAAACCCAGGGTCACTTAACCACTGAGCCACATCCCAGTCTTTTTTATATTTTATTTAGTGACAGGGTCTTGCTAAGTTGCTTAGTGCCTCACTGAGTTGTTGAGGCTGACTTTGAACTCCTGGTCCTTCTGCCTCAGCCTCCTAAACCACTGGGATTACAAGTATGCACCATCATGCCCAGCTGGTTGATGAATTTCTAGGAGCAAGAGTCTTGGAAAGGGCAGGCAATAGTTGTTGCCCCAAGATAATTATAGCACTACTCAAACTAGGATGATGCCTATTCATTGATTTACCAAGGACCACTTATTGAATTAACAGGCTCTTGAGACAGAGAAAATATTTTAATAATTTCTCTTTGGGGCTCAATAATACCATGTGCTTAACTTGATTGTGGGTTATAAATTATTGAAACCCTACACTCTATAATATTTAGGAGGCCAGTTTAGTGACCATCATATGTAAAAAGAGAAAAAAGAGGAAGAGGAGCATGAAGAAGAGAAGGAAGGAAAGGATACATGCTAATTTCATAGGTTATTATAAAGGAATAAATTAAATTTCTTGTGCAGATGAAATTATTTAATCTCATATCTTCCATGGATCTGGACACATCTTGAATGTTCATAATTACTTAACTGCCAGATATCTAATAGGTGAATGAATGAATGAGTGGCAGGTTTAGTGACTTTGAGTGGCCCAAAGGATTCATTATAATGTCCACAGATTATATTCCAAGCTCTGCCTGCTCAGACTTCCTTTCAATGACAAAGCACTACATGAACTTCTGTTCAGCGACAGATGAAGGACATTCAGCATAGGATTCTTTGAAACTACTGTAGTTTTAGTGTTGACAGAAGAAAGGTTTGGCTCCTCAGATATGATGGGTGGTACAATCTCACTCTTTAGTTGCATTGAACTTCATCTAACATTAGGAAAAGATGGACAGATCTTTATGGAGCCAGAGTCTATACTAGCATCATCCACAGGCAACCTGAAGATTGTTTCTCCTTAACTCTGTTCATAAAAGAAGTTTCATTCTTATAAAAATAACCATTAGTATTATCCGTAGGTGTCATAATTCAACTGAGAAATCAACAGGGCTTTTTAGTTTTCTTCCTCAACTACTTTTTTAACTTCTGTTGTTTTAGAAGTTTTAAATAAATTTGTTATTTAAATTTCACAACACATTTTCCTCCAGTAGTGAAACTTTGGATCCAGCTTTGCAGATTAAAATGGCATAATGGGTGGAAAACAAAACAAAACAAAACAAAAGCCTTTTTACATTTGACTGTGATGCTCTAGTGTGAGGAAGAACATGAATGTGGGGCTTTGGAAGCTCCTCCTAAAAGACAAGCAGCATCATTTAACATAACATTCCCCCTGCAAACTTACAAGACCTAAAATGGAAATGTAAAACATTTCCTATTATTATGTAATATATACAGAGTTCATACAATATAAATTCATCATAACTCTTGGGAAAGAAATCAGGAAGGGAATGATCAGAGTGAGATTTGGCACAAATCTCTGCAAAAGATCAGGTAGTCAATATTTTAGCCTCTGCAGGCCATATCATGTTTATTGCAACCGCTCAACTTTGCCATGATAGCAGGAAAAGAGCCACAGACAATACGTAAACAAATGCATCACTCTGTTTTGATAAAGCTTTATTTATAGGCACTGGCATTTAGATTTCATATAATTTTGTCATGTCATACAATATTATTCTTCTTTCAGTTTTTTCTCTATCATGGAAAACTATTGAGGAATGGATATTGTGCTGGATTTGAACAGTGGGACATTAATTCATTCATCCTTTCTCTCGTGTATACAGTCATATCCCCCTGGGCTCATAGGCGGAAGCCAGGCTCTGCTGCAGGTAACATAAAGGAGAAGAATCTGATTGATTCTTCCCAGACTACATGGGACCTATGAGGAAGACTGAGAGGACTCTCTGGGCAATACTCTGCCAATTTCTAGGGAAGAGATAAAAATGAATTCAAACATTTTTTCATACCTGTTGATCTTGCACTATGTATAAGTCACCTCACTTAATCCTCACAATGGCCACGTGAGGACCTGTTTTATGTTTCCCCATTTTACAGAAATGCAAACCAAGGCCCAGCTAGGTTGTGGAACTTGTCCAAGGTCACACACCAGTTAGTAGCAGGCACTAGATTTTCATCCAGTCTGCCTGATTATAGAACCTATCCTCTACATGACACTGATCTGCCATTATGTTTAGAATTCATCATTTATACTAGCAAGTGATTAAACGATGTGGGAGATACTGAAGCTGATTTTCAAAGCCTCTGTGGCATCCTGATCTGGATTCAATCTTGAAATTCAACCTGCTTTTCCACCAGTCCCTTATGTAAATTCTTTGGATGCTCAAGGTGTCCGGCCTCTGTGCTTTTGTCTAGACCACTTCCTCAGCCTGGCTTCCTAGGCCCAGTTCAAATGCCATCAGTACCATGGGCTTTGTTTTGATTTCCCTCCATCAAAACTGAAAGTGATCCTGTTATTCCATGACTGCCCCAAATACCTTGTACTTCACCTTGCCATCAACATTATAATCATTGAGATTTAGTTAGTTTGGGGTTTTTGTTAGTTTCTTGCTAACTTGTTTTTGGTTTTGGTACCCAGGATTAAACCCAGGGGCACTCCACCACTGAGCCACATCTCCAGCCCTTTTTATTTTTTATTTTGAGACAGGGTCTCCTAAGTTGCTGAGGCTAGCTTTGAACTTGCAATCCCTCCTGCCTCAGCCTCCTGAGTCAGTAGGATAATAAGCATGTGCCAACAAGCCCAGCTTGATCTTTAGTTCTTGTGCAACTATTACTAGTTTCTTAAAGACAGAAAAAGTACCGTGTGAGTTTCTGAATTTTCATATATATTGATTGCCTAGGTTGAATACTCTGTTAAATGAGTTAATAACAAATCTTAGGGAAAACGCAAAAAACATTTATCAACTTCAGTAAATTAAATGTAGGTCCTTTAAGATGGACAATGGAAGGATGTTCTCTAGCATGGGGGTTACTGGACCATGTGGATCTTTTTCTCAAAGCTGAGATTCAACTCTCTCTTGATGATGTGGCTCAGTTGCATTAACTCTCCAAGAGGAGGAGTGTTTCTCTCCTTAAGAGAGAAAGTGCCCAAGCATGGGCACTTATCCTTTTCCTAAATGCCCTGTAGCACAGCTAAGATGAGGCAGAAGCATTTAAATAAGGGTTTATGAGAGGATAGAGAATAACAAAAGGGAATGAAACTTAAAAAGGGACCAGAAAATGTGATTGCGTGAGTAATACAAGTTTGCAACTCCTCCTTAGTTTACCACAAGGAAGCCTGCATGTGGCTGAGACCATTTTACATTCTTATATCTAGGAGTGTGGGCAGTGCCTCTGAATTCTGTGAAATGGAGACTCCAGGAACATGATGCTCAAGACTGGTTTTACTCTGGAAATGACCAGCCAAGACTTTCAGATCTTTTGTTACCGAATCTTTACCAGAAGAATAAGGTCCAGGTGTACACATTACTCAGATCATAAATTATCCTGGTTCAATGTTAAAAAGCTCAAATTTGGGGAGGGGGTAAGCAAGGGAAGCAGAACATGATACTAAATAAGAGAAAAATAGTTTGCTAATTTCATTTCAGAGCAAAATAAAGTGAAAATGGCTCCAATGAAGAGGAAAGATTTCTTACTAAATGAATAGAACAGAGAAAGGCTATAAAAAGTCTGAATATAGAAACTTTTTCCAATAGAACTGAGACCCTTACAGCCTATCCCAGTTCATAACAACTTGAAAGCAGAGATCAAGTGACCGGAGTATGGATCTGGTGACATTTAGATTTCTTTCCAGCTTTGAGACTCTTTAAACTACAGATTATAGAATATGGCAATTGAAATGATTACTCAACTTCTAATAAAACTGTGGGCAACATTTTAATATGCTTGTATTTCCTTTTTTAACTGTAAGAAAATATACTGAGTGGTGTGAAGTGAAAGCATTAATAAGTTGCTTAAACTTTGGTGAGTTATTTAGAATAGTCAAGAAGAAGAAACAGGGAGAGAGACTGGGTATGTGACCATGAACAAGTCGATTTCTTCTGGGTTTCTTTATCTAGAAAATGGGAAATGAAATATTTCCCAGGGCTGAATCAAGATCAAATGAAACAACATTTGATCCTTGGCAAGTAGAAAACACTCCTCCAAATGGAAGGAATTATTATCAGCCAAATGCATTACAGACCCAGCAACATAAGGCAGGCTCAACCTCTTGGGCAAACAGCAGTCAAACAGGTGTCTTGAGTGAGGGTTGATGCTGCATTTTGATTAACCCATGTGAAGCCCTTACATCATCTAACACAACATGATACACCCAAACAGAGCCCCTTGGAGCCAGATTGGGCCTCTGGTTTCGTGTTGTTATGATTGTGCTTTTCATTAATTTCAGTGACCTTTGCAGATCCTCATCTAAGGAATAAGGGGAGTGGAGTCCAGAAGGAAGACTGAGACAGAAGAGAGGAGAAATTCAGATGCTAAAGCAAAAGGCAATAACTTTTGCAAAGGAGTAAATTAAAAAGCAAAACCAAAACCATAAGCTCAGTTAAATAAGTAGGTCATTGAGATGTGCCAAAGCACATAAAGAAATAGAAAAACAAATTTGGGGGAGTGGTTTTGTTGTTTGGTTTGTCCCCCCAAGGAAATATCTGGCCAGGCTTTATGCCTTGTTATTAATTTATCCTGTGGTTGATATCTTTGCTTGATTTTATTGTATAAATAAAACAAGGAGCCAAATCTAATTTACTCTGTAATATGTAATACAACTCCTATTAGAAAAGACAGGAATGGTGGAAAAATATTCTTTGGAGGCCATTATTACAAATTTTTAAAACGGGACAGACAGACAATTTCCAGAGAAAACACTAACCCAAGACCCAAGGAAGAAAAGAGCCCTAGTTTGGACCGGTTTAGTTTGAAAAGTGGCATTCAGTTCAGCATGACTAGCAAGATAACCAGGCGAATGATTCACAGGCTCGTAACTCAGCAGGTGTATTGCTGTGCGCCCCGCCAAAGAGCCATTCACGACTCATTTCAAGCTGTGACTTTCTCTATGTGGTGAGAACAAGAGAGGAAGATCAGGCACTCACATTTCCTCCTATGGGTGTGTTCACATCATCCTGTTCAATTCTACTCAGAACACATTCATCAAACACACATCCTAGGCTACTAAACCACACTGATTGCTGGTGGAATTGAGAATACAGGTGAGAAAAGAGTGGATTTAAAAAAGAAAAGGGAGAAACTATTCTTGCACTCAAGAAATTTAATCTGCTTAGAAAAACCTAGATTCCCCTTAAGAAAATAATACTAATTATTATTATTATTATTATAGTAATTATTATTATTATTATTCAACTGTGAGGTAGTCTGCAGCAGTACAAATCTAAAAGAAAAGACAGAGGACTGAGGATGTAGCCCAGTGGCAGAGCACTCATCTAGAATGTGCAAGGCCTTGGGTTCGACCCCCACTAGTAGGGAAAAGAAAAAAAAAAGCAAGGAGAAAGTATACAGAAAGAAGAGAGATACAAAACTAAATACCTAAATATATACTTTGAATCAAATTTTAATTTAATAATATGTGTGTTTGTGCACTAAAAATTACATGCATAATCAGAGAACAATGACCATAAAATCATACACCCAAATGGGAATACTAGTTATCTCTGCATATGAGATTATAGGTCTTTTTATTCTTATTGATAACTTTTGTGTTTTCACTCTCCTGCAATGAACAGAATTCACTTTGGAAAACAGGAAAAGAAATTATCAAAAAAAATGTGTGTATATATAAGAATATATGCATATGGAGAGAGAGAAGGAAAGAGAAATAGAACACAGTGAATGTGCGTGCGCACTCTCATGAGTCAAATGCATAGTGAAGGCCAAATCAAGGGAGGAATGAGGAAATGTCCTAAAGGGATTATGACTGGGAGGGGCAGAAGCCCTGGGAGATGAGTGTCCCCTCCTGGGAAGCCTGAGAGGGGAAACTTCCCACTGAGACCTGTGGGAAGGGAGTGGGTCCTCATGACTACAAGGTTACAGGCAGGACAAGAGGACACTCCAGAGAGCTCTGGATTCAGAAGAGTGAGGATTGTCAAAAGGTAAACAGTTGGTGAGCTGCAACTCAGGGCTCTAACTACCATCAAAACGACTCATGTAACAGGAACCAGGTATGCCATGTTGACCAGTTACTCAGCCTCCTCTCCATTTATCCTTCTAAGGAAAGCCAGACCCTGAGCTCCCTTGGGCTGTTTATGCTAAACAGTAAAAAGAGCTGAAAATTGGGATGAGCAGGGCCAGAATAGAGTTTGCAGAAATAAGGGACAGAATTAATAAGTGGATATTTAAAAGAGGAGAAGGGATTTTTGTTAGAAAGTTAAGCGAACAAGTCAAATTTTCTTTGAGGAGAGAGCAGCTGAGGTCCCTAAGGAGGTCTCTGAGTAGGGAGAAATAGAGGGGAAAAGTGAATTCTTGCATATCAAGAATGCTCTCCCCCAGGGCATCTTCTGAGATAACAGTCAAAGATTTTTTTCCTGTGAAGGGCCAAATAGTAAATATTTTCTGCTTTGAAGGCCACACATTGTATGTCACAACTACTCCTCTCTGCCATTATCTCCTGAAGGCCGCCATAGGCAATGCATAACAAACATGGCTATGTTTCAATAAAACTTTATTTATAAAACAAAATAAAATCTTTCATTTAAAAAAAAATCCCTACAGATTTGGGCCAAACCTGTCAACCCCTGTTCTATAAGATTAGAACCATGTATATGTCTTTCTCTTATTCTTCCCTTGAAGGTTTGCTTTTTCTTTGAATCTGTATTATGCAGACAGGACCACATGGGACATTAGCTATATCCAGGTTGCAACAATCAGTACAGCAGGCCCTTTCACTGACAACTTCAAAGTAAATAGAGCAGAACAGGACCCTGACTGTCAGAGCATTATCAGACATCATGTCCTGGAGTGATCAGAAGGGAAAACTTTATAATGAGCGAGAATTTACCTTCAGGAGCAAGAAGAGAGGAACTGACAGGTCATGGCTCCTCCATCTGAGTTAACTTCAAGGGGCTGGAAAGAATGGTGACAGATGGAAAAAGAAAACTATGTGACCTAAAGAAGAAGAACAGCAAGCTGGAACAGGCCAATCTAGCTTAGCCTAGAAAAGTCATGTGCTTTCCTTAGAGGTCATCATTCACTCCATCAGTTTCTATAAAACACCTCCTCTGTGCCCAAAAGTAAGACAGTTATGGGAGAACAGCCAATGGGACATGATTTTTTCTTTGAGGACTAGAGTCTCACAGGGAGAGAGCAGAGATCCTCACGAGAGTAGTAGCAAAATTATTCACAGCTGCTTAGGCTCCATAGAGAGAAAAGATCACGTTGTGCTGCTCCTCAATCAGCGAAGGTGCCCAGCACTGTTCATTTTTGCATCATCATATTTCTTGATTCATTGAACATAAAAAAGGCAGGAAGGAAAAGCTGAGCTTTGCCCAAGAATAGATATGCAAATTCAGGGCAAGACAGGATTGACCTTCCAGCCAGATCATAGAAGATGGGTTTGGATACATTGTTCTCACTCATATTTATTCACAGGAATTCAGACATGGATAGTGCCAAGAAACCATAATTTCCAGCAAGACTGAAGTGCCAATCATCTGAACAAATGTTTGCTGTGTATGCTGCTAAGGATATTAAGAACTGTCTCATCGGGTAGGTGGCTTATTCATTTTTCAGATTAATATACACTTTTCTCAGAAACAATTTGAGATGGCCAAATTAAGTATACTATTTGCCAAGGGACTTTCTAAGAAAATGCTGTTTGATATTTAAATAAAGGTGCAATCTTTGTGCAACTGTCAAAGGTAACAAAGCCAAGCCTGTGCCATTTTTTTTTCCATCATCGTCCAGCCTGGTGCCAGGCTTATGCACAAAACATCTTGTTTGCAATGACAGAGAACATTTTCTTGCTTTGTGTCTCCAAAAGAACACTTTTCCTAAACAGTGTGGCCGTGTTTGTGCTTTCTAATATATAGTCTGCTGCTACAGAACATTCTCAAGCAGTAGTCTTAAGCTCCCAAGACCAAGGAATGAGTGGCAGGAGCCTTCTAACATCTATCAATCTGATGTACATTTCATGTAAATGTTGCAGTGTTTCATGAGATTAGAAAAGAACAAAACAGAAGATGGAGTTGTAGCTGGGTGGTAGAGTACTTGCCTACCATGTGTGAGGCACTATGTTTGATCCTCAGCGTCACATAAAAATAAATAAAATAAAGGTATTGTGTCCATCTACAACTAAAAAATATATTTTACAAAAAAGAAGACATAAAAGAACAAAACAAAGAACAACTGTGCATTGAACTAACTTGTTAGGTGATGGTTGAAACCACTGTTTCCACCTACATAGGCAGATGTCCAGGCAAGGTCTGCTTGCCATAAAATTTGTATCTTATTGCCTTCTTTTCCTATATACAGTCACCACGAACACTTATGAATATGGTAACCTGTATCTTATCAGTAAAGGGATGGTGGCAGCTTATTGAACAGAGAAGCTAGCTAGTTGCCATCTCTAGGAGGCTCGGCTCTTCAGATTTTAATATGTGTGGGCTATGACTTTATCCTCCCAAGAGCATTGAACTTTATGTCCATTTTTATTTCTTCTGCATTCTTCTGCTCCCCACTCCCCAGTGACCACGAATCTCTCTGGGGGGAGAAAAGACTGCCAGGTCAATCAAGGAGCTGTTGATTGATAGAAGTCCAGTGTGCATCTACTGTCATAAGACTGGAGGACCATTGGACCAGAATCACTTTCATGCTCAGGCTAGAACTATTTATTATTTAAATTACTTCAAGCTTCTGGAGAGCATCTCTTCTGTGGTAAAGGAGCTGTACGGAATTCAGTTTTTATACCTTCTTCACTAAAGGACATCTTATGAGCCTCCTACTTTTGTCTTGATGTCAAGATCTATTCACAGTAAGCCACATTCATTCGGGAATTTTTACGGGTCTCCCATCCTCCAGGTCCCCATTTCTAAGGGTCACTTACACACTTTGTTCAAATGTTACTCTTGATTTCCTTGAGTCCTCCACAAATCCCCTGATACTGAGCCTCCTCTTCTTCGATGCTTTGAAATTCTTAGCAGTGTTGCTAGTTGATCATCTCCATTCCTCCTTAGGCTTGGCCTTTTTCTCCAAAGCCTGCTGCTCTCTTGCTGGTAAGATAGTCTAATTTCCCTTCCAGGTCAGTGGTGCCTATCTAGTGATAACTCCCTGGCTTTCACCTTGGAATCCTGGGGACATTCAGCCTTCAGCTCTGACTTTGATGCTGGGTGTGTAACATGGCATGCTCCTTCTCACGCTGGTGTTCATAAGGCAAATTGCTCCTGATTCTACTGGGTTCCCACCTCTCCCCTTTGGCAATGTTTTGCCAGCATCTCAGCATGTCGCCAGAAAGCTCTGTAACTTTTGTTTATAGAATCATTCATTTTTGATCTATAAGGAATCATTTAGTTCATTTTACCCATTCTATAGCTGAGGGAACCAAAGTCCAAATGGTCCAGGGATTTGATCAAGGTCACGCAACCAAGACTTATTAGAACCTATCCTCCACTCTCCTCCTGTGTGTTCTTCTCAGCTGCTATATCACTTCCCTCAGTCTTGCTAGATTCTCTTCCAATTAACCTTGCATCTAGAGCACTGAAACCTCTATTTTACCTTCTAACAGGCCTTAACATAAAGCCTTCTAAACTGGATGATTGAATTTTTTTGATTCAGAGATTAGCAGATTAAAGATGGCTTCTAGATCTCTTCCTGACATCTCAGCACTTCTCAACTGTCCTCTCTGTGACCTACCTGAAGAGGTACTACTACTTTTAGGCAGTAAATGATGGTGCTGGTCCCCAGACTATGTCCTCATGAGATGCTTCAGTCAAGAATGGCTGTTTGCCAAATATGTTTGCAAAATGCTCATAGCACATCTGATTCCTGCCTTGGGAATTGATAATGTACATCCAAGGCTCTGAGGAGGCTGTAATCAAGAAATTTTAATGACTTTGTTTAATTTCATATTTATCAAGTCTATTTGGCTATGGAACACTTTTCCTAATAGTATAACTATTGAAGTTTTGCAGAACACATTTTAAGGAAAAGCAGCTCCAAACTCTATTTCTCTACCTCTGTCTGGATCTCCCAACCTTGGCATACCTACTCTGCCCTACAAGAAAATTTCCATTCAATGGATTATCTTTTTAAGTTCCTACAGCATTAAAGTATGGCAAGAGTTTGCTGTGTCCAGGAAAAACACTGATTGTGGATTCTAAAGTAAATTAAATCCCATTTTCACTGGCTACATGGCCTTGAAGAAATAGCTGTACTTCTTGTGAGCATCAGTTTCTTCACCAACAACCTCAATATCCTAATTTCTGTCCTATTTATGACAGTATTGCTGTGAGGACCAGCACAAAAAAATAAATTGAAGCCATGTGGCTTCACATGAAAAGATGACATAAACATTGAAAATGATGATGCTGATGGAGGGCCATGGGGCCTAACCCTCTTTCCTTACTAACACTTTACATTAGTGTCAAAGTTTCCAAAAGTGAGTTTAAACTGCTCATACTGGGTTTAATCTGCCAATAAAGCATTAAGAAATATGTCTGAAAAGACAAAACAGAAATTAGGCAGTTGCAAAAGAAAAAGAGAAGGGTCACATAACCCTGGGCAGGAGGAAAGCTAAGGGAGACCTAAATTTACAACCTGAAGAAGCAGAACTCTTGTATAATTTCAGTGAACTGTCCTATGACCCAGATTCAAGGCTAAATGGCTCATGCAGGACACAGGTGCCTGGTGACACCATATACAAATGTGTGGTTAAAATGGAAGACTTGGGCAGCCAGCAGCAGAGACCCCCTCCACAGTGACCTACAGCCAGGAGCCCAGGCAAGAAACATTCTTTTGTGAGACATGGCAGAGATTTTTCCTTTTGTCCCAGAAGGAAGAAGGCAGACAGGACTGGATGGAAACAATTGAAGGTCATCTGAACCAGAGAAATGCTAGCTTTTCACCTCTGGATTTATGCCAGTGTGCGTCCTCCTTGTCTGACAAGCAATGGCCAGAAAAACACCTGTTACCCATTTTAAGAGGGCCCTTCTGAAAATAATGCTGAAACCCAAAGGTTTCATTACCCAAGTGAGGTAAATAATGGGGAGATTTAGAAATCACAGCTAGCCAGAAACTAAATGTGACATTGGCCCTTTAAGGCTTTGTCCCTCTGACCATTGCAGTTTCCTAATCTTCTGGCCAAGTGGGCTGGCAGCCAAAATATTTCTTAACTTTGCATTTATTTCGGGGTGTTAATCTCATAGGCAACCAACCCCTATTTGATTCATTCTAATTGACTCCCACTCTCTACTCCACCCCTTGGGCTGCCCGTACAAGCTCTCATAAAAGCTCAGTACACGTGTGCCTGCCCGTCATTTCCTTCTTAGTGAGGGTGTTGACCAGGACAGCCAGAGCATCATGCAGCTGGCACCAGCCCTCTCCTATACATGGCAGGCGGCTCAACTGTGCACCCCCTTCCCAAGATGCTTGCCTCAGCCGTGAGCAATCTACCTGCCTCTGGGTCTCTCGTGGGGCCTCAGAAGCCAGGAAGAGAGGCAGGGTAGCTGGTTCGAGAGCAATTCAAGGCCTTTAGCTCCACTGCCAAGCACAGAAGTAGGCTTCCCTCGCCCCTTCTTGAGCCCCATTTTTAATCACTAGCCACAGAAGGTAATGAGAAAGTGCTTGAATTACAAAGATTCCCATTTATTACTCTGGCTGCCCCTCCACAAAGCGTCTCTTTTCCCCTTTGGCAAGAACAGATCACTATTGACACTTTTAGAAGGCCCAGGGCCCCTCTCAATTATTGGTCTAATCTCTGCCTGCTCTGAAAGCAGAATTCTTTTCTAACTAGATTTTTTAGAAAGTTAAGAGGCTACCCTTTGCTTTATTCATTGGAATGACTTCACGGGCTAATGTACTCTCCTGCAGTATATTTCATAGATTCAGCAACATCTGCAGGATGTGGAAAGAACAGAAACAAACCAGATGTTTCCAAAAGGTAGCTCCACTAAGCCTCCTTAACATAATTATTGCAATATCACATCCGCATTTTATTGTACCACTTCTATATTTATATGCTGCTAACTTTTCCTGTAGAAATCCAAACCAGTGGATCCAAGTTCCTTCTATAAACAGATTTGCAATCTTAAAAAAAAAAAAAAAAATAACATATATCCTCCATTAAATCCAAATTTCCTTTATCAAATTTTAGAGGGGGAAAATAGATTAAGGGAATGTAGATATTTATCTCAGCCTTCAACATTTACACTCATTTAGTTAATTAGCACTTAATTACACTGTCAAAGGGGAAAATTTTACCACGGACAAAGCGGTCCCCACCCCTCAGGCCTAGGCTTCTTTAGAGAGGCAGACCTTTGCTCAGAGCCAGCTCCTTCCTGCACGAAACATTTGTAATGATTACTTGCCAATGAGTGCAGATATAAAATTGCGCAACGGAGAGCCATCATTCACTGGAGCCCCAGAGCTCCCAAGCTGGAGCAACAGTGCCCCCCAAAGCACGCGGCCAGAAGCACCCTCTAAGCAAATCCTGAGCTGCCCAAACTTCTATTTTTTGCTTTATAAGCCGGGGAGCTATTTTAAGAGTGGCTGGCCGAAAAGCAAGCTCTATTACAACCAGACGAACATTCCAACCAAGCTGGGGAGCCTCTGCTGGAACAGAGAATGTTTCCACCTATTTTAGCTCAGACGCCAGAAATTCTCTAAGGAGAAGATGGGGGTGGGGGAGCAGGAGAGACATGGTAGAATATTGGAAAACTTTAGAAGTTTGCCAAACTCCAGGGAACAAAGTATAAGTAGATTAATGCATAAATCTTATTAACCAAAATGCAACTGAATAGAGTCGTTTGTCATCAGAGTTTCTCCATCTTTTAACAAATGGCAATATGTTTTGGTCTCACCGGTTCTCTGCCAAGTAGAAGACCTCATTAAAGCTGTTGGAAAATAATAGTATTCTAATTAGTTTAATTATGATATGACGAATTATCAATCCAATTTTACAAACAATATGCAATTAGCTCCCCCCTCTTTTTTTCAAATCAAAGACTGTTTTCCAAAACAGGAAATGAAGCATAACACCCTTAATTTCATCATTAGGGCAAAATCCTAGACACCCCAATGCAGTGTTATAATGAGCATGTAATGAAACCAACAGTCCCTACTCCTCCAGGGGCTCCCTTTGTGTATTGACTAGACGGCCTTTTGGCTCCAAGAATGGAAACTACATTAAGCTGGAGGCTGACCCAAATATTCTCTTTCAAGTTCTAAGTCCTGTTTTCTATTTTCCCTTCTATCCTGGAGTAGGATCACTCTATAAAAGATGAAATATTACATTTTTAAAAGACAATGAACTGATGATGTCATATCAACATGCTTGGATTTTATACTGCTCTTGGGGGTATTGAAAAATCATGTGGTGTTGGAAATAAGGAATGCAAGCCAGGAAGCCTGAAATCCAACTTTTTGAAATCCAACCATGGAATTAATAGCATAACCATAAGCATCTATGAGAAGGTAATATACCTGAGAGGTAGGACTAGTATACAAGTAACATATAAAAATTTCAAACCATCTCCAACCTTCTCCCTCTACAAAAAAAAGGGGGGAGGGGCAACAGTATCCATTACGCACCTACCAGAATGCAAAATGGCTAAAATTAAAAAAATTGAGAATAGCAAATGTTTGTAAGGAAGGGAAAGAAATCAGAATTTTCTTGAGTTTTTAGGAAGAGTGGACATGGGTACAACCACTTTGGAAAACTGTTTCATGGTGCCTATTAAATATATAAATTCCAAGATTCAGCAATTCTACTCCTGGTTATATATATCCAAACTAAACTAGTACATACATTAATTGAAAGGCATGTATAAGGATGATTATAGCACCTTTATTCATAATAGTCCAAACCTGAAAAGAATCCAAAGGTCCATCAATGGTAGGATGAATTAATTGTCAAATACTTCTACAGTGGAATACCATGTAGCAATCTGCCCAAACACAAAGGAGTACATAGGCTATAATTTCACATAGACTTTGTGTAATAAAAGGGTGAAACTAATCTGTGGTGATAGAAAGCATCATGATAATGGTGGCAGTAATGACTGGGCAGGACAGGAGAGCCTTCATGGGGGTGCTGGGATCATCCTATATCTTCATCCAGGTGGTGGTTACATGGATATCTACATGAGTAAAAATTCATGCAACTGGACAGTTAAGATGTGTGCACTTTCTGTGCAGCATACCTCAATTAAAAAAAAAAAAAGGCAAAAACAAATGTTTCCCTCCAAGTAAGAGTCATCAGCTTCAATTGTGTATTTTTCAATGTCCCTTCCCTGTGTGAAGCTCTCTAAGACTTCCTCTGAGAATGATTTGCAGGGCCCTCACATGCCCTACAAAGTTCACGCATATTCTGGGTCCACCTCTGCAAACTCTTCTCTCACTACTTCTGCCCTGCTCCCCTTGTGGATTTCCCTCCAGCAACAACATTTTTCTTCTCTAATGCATCCAACTCACATTGACTAGGTCGTAGATACTCGCTCTTCTACCGCCATGCAACAGTCTTCTCCCGTATCTTCCCTAACTCATTAGACCTGAGCTCAAATGTCATCTCTTCAAAGACACGTTGCTGAGCACCCTGGCTAAAATGGCATCCTCTTCTTACCACCATTTTTCTTTAGTCCACCCCCCTGTTCATTACCTACCATGTGTCATTCTCTGAAATTATCTTGTTTTCCTACTTGTTTACTTTCAGTGTCCTCCACTGAAATGCATGCTCCTTGAGAGTGGACAAGGACTGTCTTGCTTACTAATGGATCTCTACTGCCTTCGACAGAGTCTGGCATCTAGTGGGCACTCAATAAATATTTGCTTAATTATGAATAAATAGTGACTGGATAAATGGATAAATGACTGTCCTAAAAAGTTAGTGGGTTGAACCTGGTGGGGCAGCACATGGCTATAATCCCAGCAGCTCGGGAGGCTGAGGCAGGAGGATCACAGCTCCAGGCCAGCCTCAACAAAAGTGAGGCACTAGGCAACTCAATGAGACCTTTTCTCTAAATAAAACACAAAATAAGTCTGGGGATGTGGCTCAGTGGTTGAGTACCCCTGAGTTCAATCCCTGGTACCCGCCTCCCAAAAAAGTTAGTGGGTTGGGGGAATGAATACAGGATATCATGGAACAATCCAAAGAGCACTGGGTTAGGAGCCAGAAGACTGATAATTTTGAAGCAGATGGCTATGTACTTCAAAATATATTATAGCAATCCATCTACATCTAGTTAGGGAATTGGGTAGATGGACATGAAAATAAAGTAACAATCCAAAGCATCAAAGGGCCAAAGGAGAGACCTCAAAAAAGGAAACCATCAGGTCAGCTTGACACCATCATGGACACTTGCAAAAAAGGTAAGGTTTTCACTGGGCCTGGAAGGCTGGGTGGAAAGAATAGAAATAGGATAGAAACAGAAGATCCTAAATAATGGAGTTGGGTCAGCAAAGATGCAGAGGTGAGAAAACTGAAGATATGATCAAAAGGCTCAGGAACAGATGCTTATCACTCAGGGTACTTTGGCTGCCGATTTTGGAGACTGGGTCTCCCCTATGTCCAAACGGTGGCTTCATTCTCAGTTTTTAAACACACTCAGATTTTAAAAGGAGGCTCTGCAATTCTCAGTGAACAAACCATCCAAAGAGCAGTGATTTGTGTTATATAATGGGTTTGCTGTACACCTCCTGTGAAACCATGGCCTGAAGGGTAATCTGAATCAAATGTCAGAAATTTGCATTATTGTCTCTCTGGCAAGACAGAAATTTAAAGAAGGCAGCCCTCATGGAGAAGTGAGAAGCTTGTACACAGAATAAACAAAAACCTGTGGAAAGACATTCTTTTTAGTCGTTTGGGCTAATATTTTTAGTTATATTCAGCTAATAACATTGTTTAATTTTGAAAGTTAACATATTCCATCTGCTATCACCAAGACAGTCATAAAGTATTTTTTTAAAAAACCCACACAGAATTAATTTTCAAACTATGAATGCTTCCAAATAAATAATTTACCTTTTTTTTTTTTTTTTTGAGTAGTAATCATTTGATTGGGTTGAGCTTGTTGACCAGGAACTGTGAACTTTGCATGTGAGTGTGTGTGTGTGTGTGTGTGTGCGCGCGTGCCCGGTCAGAGCATGATGAATATAGCACACTGCCACAATGATCCATAAGTAAGAAAAGGACTTAGAATCCAGACAAGCTTAGATGACTGGAGGGGATGCAAGCAGAAGTACACTGAAGAATAAAGAGGAAGTTCACTGACGCCAACTGTCCTTCATTTGAATGCAACTTGGAGTTTGATCTGGAAAAAAGACGCAGGATTTGATTCAGTTTTTTTTTTCTTTTTTTCCCCAGAAATGATTCATTTCTTCTTAGTGCACAGCTGGAAACACATGGAAAGAGGTGAGTGTTTTGCTGCGGAAGGCTCAGTTGGAAGTAATTTGCTATTGAGCTCGTAAATTGTGGATTTCAGACCTCCAGGCCTGAGGTTGAGGTCAGCCAACTTTAGAGAAAGGAACCAACCAGTGGGAATCCAGTGAATCTTTTCCTGGTGGACTCTCTCCCTAAATTCATTAGACTGGCACAGTGCAGGCTGCCTTTAGAGGACCAACTTGATGAGTCACCCAATTGGGCCTTTGGTACCTGGAGTCTGCTACCTATTTCAGAAAAACCTCAATGGTTGGGGCTCTTGCTGTTTATAACATCTATATGTTCTCACAGGCTCAAGAAAGTTCCAGCTACCACAGATCACAGATGATCCCCACAGTCAGAAGAACCCATAGTACGTTTTTCCTTAAAGAAGAAAATGAAGGAAGAAAAGGAGAGAAGGCAAGAGATGGGAAGAGGGAAGAAGATAGCTCTCATTTATACGAAGTGGTAGGGAAAACTTCAACCAACCAAAAAATATTCAAAATCTGCTTTCACGATTTGTCTCAGGTTGTGTCTATATGCTTGCTAATGAAACCCTGCTATTTCTAACTTTTACTTAAAATGATAGCTGTGGTGCATGTAATATATGACATCAATTCCCCAATCTTAATCAATAGTTCCACAATGATGATAAATTGGTCTATCTGAAGGTTGCCATTTAAAGGTTTTGCACTACTATTGGATCAATCCAATTGCCCAGCTCTACCCACAGCTACCTTTTCAAGCCATCCTGATATACTTACTATTCCCTGAAAACTCTCTGTGAACCCAACCTCCAGACCTGTGCTCCCAACACTCTCTCCCTGACCCTGCATACTCCTCAGTACTCATTGCCCACCCTCTTCCCATTCGTCTGAACTCCTAGAGCACTTGTTGGTGCCAATGAGTTCTTAGCATGTCTCTTTTATGGTCAGTTATCATTGTCCTTGATGGCAGAGACTAGTTTTATGTCTTGTTTTGGTTTTTTTTGGTGCCAGGGATTGAACCCAGGGGGTCTTAACCACTGACCCACATCCCCAACCCTTTTTTAATATTTTATGTAGAGACAGGGTCTCACTGAGTTGCTTATGGCCTCACTAAATTGCTAAGATTGGCTTTGAACTTGCAACCCTCCTGCCTCAGCCTATGGAGCTGCACAGGCATGCGCCACCACACCCCGCAGCTTTGTGCTTCTTGATATTCTCATCATTGATGAGATGTGCCATTCATAATGGGTGCTCAAACCATTTTCTAAATACAAAGAAAATTTTGGACTTGGTACTAGGACAAATTCCATCTCCTCTGGATCCCTCCTGCTCCTGGTTTTCACATCCAAACAGTCCCCAAGCACTATCAATTCTGCTTCCAAATTACAAATTTAATTAATCTACTTACTTCTCTTCCTCTTGCTGCCATTGTGGTAGTCGATACCACCATTGCCCCTGACCTCCACAATTGAGCCTTCTTGTTTCTTTCCTTCCCTTCCATCCCCCATCCTACAAAAAAAATTATTTTTGCTTAAAGTAAACCAGATCATCTAACTCCCTTGCTGAAAACTTTTCTATGGTTTCACGAACACCCGCAGTGCTGTAGCACCTGCCCTTTCCCCAGCATCCTCTTCCCTTTCTCACTCCTGCCACACTGGCACTCGGACAGTTTCTAGAAATGGCTGAGTGCTGACCCACCTTCGAGGCCTTTCCCTAGACAGTTGTTCAAGCGAGAAGCCTTTTCTGGAGGATTCTCAACTGGGCTGGCTTCTTTTCATTTCTCATCTTTGAACGCTTATGTTCTTGTGCCCTAAAGAACTTTCTTATCACCTTATGTCAGATAGTCCTATTGACCTTATTATTATCTATTACAGCATCCTGTTCATTTCCTTTGTGGCAGTTACAAGAATTGGAAATTATCTTGTCTATTATCTGTCAACTTCATGAAAGCATACGGTTGATGAGTTCAGGCATCTTTTTTCGTTTCCTATTCCATGACCTCCATAACCACTAGAACACAGTGTCTAATGCATAGTAGATGCTCACTAAACAGCATTGGCAATCTTTACTAAGTAGTAGAGGTCAGTTTGTGAATGGAATCATAATAGATGTACTTCCACTTCTTCCCCCATCTTACATGCTCTTGCTGTCATACAGTTTATAGACACCTTATTACATTATTATTACTTTTAAAAATCCATTGATATTTTCAAGAGATTCAGTTAATAAGACAAAATCTATATATATCCACCTATGTAGTAATGTTTCCAATGCTCTTTGTTATGCTGTGTAGATCTCTTTCTGGTATTAGATTCTTTCTGTCTGAAGGATTTTCTTCAACATTGTTTCCTAGTGCAGGTGTCCTAATGATGAATTCAAGTTTTGGATGTCTGGAAAAATTCTTCATTTTGTTTTCATTTTGAAAGCTACTTTCACTGGGTATAGAAGACTAGCCTTTGTTTTTTAGAAGTTTAATGTCGTTGTTCCACAGTCGTCTTGATTGCATCATTTCCAATGAGAAAACCGTCATTCTCTTTATCTTTGCTCCTCTCTAGGTAATATATCTTTTTTAAAAATAGTTTTTAGTTGTCAATGGACCTTTATTTTATTTATTTCTATGTGGTGCTGAGAATCAAACCCAGTGCCTCACATGTGCTAGGCAAGCGCTATACCACTGAGCCGCAACCTCAGCCCCTAGGTAATATATCTAATCCTATGGCTGCTAGTAAGATTTTTCTCTATCAATGATTTTGAGCAATTTCATTGTGATGTATTTGGCATTTTCATTATATTTCTTTAGTTTTCTTCATGTTTCTTGTGATTGGAGTTCATTGAGCTTTTTGGATCTGAGATTTTATAGTTTTCATAAAATTAAGATTTAAGTCATTATATATTTTATCAAATATTCTTATATCCCATCCCATTCCCTTTTTGAGAAGCCCAATAACATGTTACCAAGGCTACTGTAAATTATTCTACAGTTCATATAATCTCATCACTTTTGAGACTTTTTCCTCTATTTCCTTTAGGATAGCTTCTACAATTATGTCTTCATGTTCAATAATCTATTTCTGCATTATCTAATATGCTGTGAATCCCATCAAGTGTGCTTTTGTTTTCAAGCACTGTAATTTTCATCTTTAAAACTTTGATCTAGTCCTTTTTGCACATTCTGTTTCTATTACTATGTCAATCTTTCCTCTAGCTTCTTGATCATATGGAATAGTTATAAGAACTATGTTTAATGCTGTTGTTTTTGAATCCTAACAGCATTGTTAGTTTTGGGTTGATTTTGATTAATGGCTTTCTTCTCCTGTACATCATATATTCCACTTTTTTTTTGCAAGCTGAGTCATTTTTTATTGGATATTAAGCATTGTGAATTTTGCCTGGTTGGATGCTGGCTATTTTTTAATTTCTGAATATATTCTTGAACTTTATCCCAAGATGCAGCCAAGCTATTTGGAAAGTATCCTTCATTGCTGGATTATATTTAAACTTTGCTAGGTAACCATAAGCCTAGGGCTATTTATTCCCTGCTACTGAATCAAGACTCTTCTGAAGACTCTATCTAATGTCCTGTGCTTTAGAGGTTTTCCCATCTGTCTACCCCTTGCTTTGTGTGAGGGCCAGGTATGGTTCCCTCTATTTCTTTCCTATTCCTAGGGGGATTTTTCACAAAAATGGGATGATAAGCATTCAGCTGAATACTCAAAGGGACCCTCCTGGATCTTTACAATTCTAGATGCAGCACTTCCCTGACTGGCACTCTGTTCTGTGTTATCTAGCTGCCCTGGGCTTCCTAGATCCTCAGCCTCATCCCCTCATTCGAGGAGTCTCCTTTCCCTGTGCCTAGAAGTTTTCTTGAGCTTGTGAGCTGTGGTATGATAAGACTCAATTCATTTGTTCTCATCTCTCAGGGATCACTGTGCTTTGGTATTTTATGTCCAGTGTCCTGAACACTGGTTTGTTGTTTTTTATTTTTATTTTTTTTTTATTTTTCGTTTTTTTGAGGGGAGAATATTTCTGGTCCATTTTACCCCATCTTGGTTGAAAGCAGAAGTTTTGTGGTGCATATGAACACCACCTGATCCACTTCCTCATCAAGCTACCTGGGGAGCAGTTCTGATGGATAATAAAATGGACTCCAGGCCGAAAACAGGGGAAATTTAGAGAAGGAAGAATGTACGATGAAGTCTCACACCCTAGTTATGCTAGAAGTGGTTATTAGGGAAAGGAAATGGAAATCATCTCGACTAATTACTGTCTTACTTGGAATACATTGAATCGGCCATTCTCAATGAAATTTCTTTTCTATGTGAGTGAGAACGAAGGTAGAGTTGAGCAAGGTGAAAACAAACCTAACCTCCCTCCCGAGCCTCGTATCTCATTAAGTGATGTGACCCTCTCCACAAAGGAGGGTCATCAGCAAACACAACAGTCTGTGAGCACATCACAGGATATGCTCATTATACCACAAAGATAGAGTAGGGACCAAGCAATCACAGGGCAACACAGAAAATTGTTTTATAAGCCGACTTTTACAAATTGATTTCAAAACTGGGGAGCAATTACCATTAAGCAAAATAATTTGCTGGCCCAAAGAGGGTAGGGCAAGGCAGTAGGTCCAAAGATAACCTAAGCCGTCATTAGAGAAATCCAGTTATTTAGTCAATTTTACTTATTTACAGGACTAAAGATTAATGAGTTCAGATACTCACTCAGACAGTAATTAGGTTTCAAAAACATACTATAACACAATCAATCATGGCTCTTGAACATAATGGCATTAGGGCAGAGCCCTCTTTCAGCTCCAGTTATTAGCAAGTGATTGGTGAACACTAGGCTTAAGCTGAGAGCCTACCCCAGGGCCCTGTAATAAAATGAAAGAAATCTCTTGATAAAGAAGAGAGTACATGGTTTATCCTTTGTCCTTTGCCTAGAGATTCTGAGACATTATGTACAGGGTGTAGGACTCTGTAACAAAACTTCAAGATTGGTGGCTTTTCAAAGTACAGCTGATGTTTCACTTTCAATATATCTTTACTCAAAAATTGAACTATTTGTATTCCTTTTAATCTGGTCTTTGTGAGCTATTATCATTTTCTGTTCAATTTTTTACAGAATTATTTTCTTATAACTTTATAAATAAAAAGAACCCAGGGGTTTTGTTTGTTTGTTTGTTTGTTTTGAAAAATACACTGAGACCTCTTGGCAACAAAGAAAACGGCAGGAAAATAAAAAACAAAAGAGCTTTTAGACAAGAAAGGAGTTTCTATTGTCTACTTTTACTCAGCAAAGAACAGTTTCTCTTGTCACTGAACAAGGAGGTTAGGTAAAGGCGCAAGTCCTTGGCTAATGGATTATAGGATGGAGAGGAGACAGGGAAAGTGAAAAAGCAGCCACCACTAGGAACAATTTAAATGGAAAGAAAAGCTGCAAAGATAATAGAGTTTCCATCGTGCTCTTTGCTCCGTTTCCCCCAGTGTTAACACCTTACCGTACCATGGTGCATTTGCCAAATCTGAGAAACTAACGTTGGCGATGTCTGCCAGGTTCCTCCACTGTCTCAGCACCCCTTGTCCTTCCCATAATCTATTCTTTGGAAGCAAGTCACTATGCCCAATTCCTACCCCAGAAGGAGGGAGCAAATTAAATCAGATAGGCCATGTCTACCTATATTATTTGGAATTCTTCCATGAGGAAGATTTGCCTTGTCTCCCCCATTTTTATTTATTTGATAGCTAAATTTCTTCATCTGTTATTAACAAAATTTTGTTCTAGCTGCTTTCCTCTATATATTAGAGTCTTCATCAAAGTATACAGCATGCACAATAGCGCCCGCGGTGTTACAGGGACACTTGAGACCTCCTTGGAAGACACACATGCTTGCCCTTCATGAAACCACTGTGTGGAGTGTTGAGTTTGTACTTTCACCAATCACATGTTTTCCTTGATATCTTAATGGAAAGCTTGTTTCTCTGTAATCAGAGAACTGCTTGTGTCTATTCCAGGCACTTCCTTTTAAAGTGTTACAGCCTTCTCTAAAGCAGTTCGTTTTTTCTCTACAGATGATGCAGGCTATGGAATTAATCTAAGATTGTATAATCTTAGGCTCTGTATCCACAAAGTTCTAAGAACTGTTTGAAAAATAAAAATATAATATTAGAATCATTCAATTCTGCAGTTGCTTGGTTTTCATAACAGCAAACAAAGGGTTTGATTGACTTTCTTTAAACTGATCCTATTTCTCTCTGTTTCTAATGGACCCACAAATCCTTCTACCATGTGAAAGTCCTTGGGAAAAATGAAGAATTGACAATGTTTCTCCTACATAACCTATTGATCCTTTCTTAAGGAAAAGAAAAGATTAAACTTTTAAATTCGATCCTGATATGGGCAACCTCAGTAGAGTATCAGGACTGGCTTTTGATATTTGGTTTATCTTAGGCCCAATCAATTGGCTTCCTGAATGAGCAGGACCAAATTTCTTATGCCCCATGCCAGACTTCCTGTGAGTCATTGCTTTCTAACCAGCTTTTCCAGGGGAGAGCAACATGAGACCCATTGGACCTCCTGCATTCCAGCTCCAAGAAAGAGTTCTGTCAACAAGGCATTCATTTCAAGTATGGATAAGGGCATCGCCTTGATGTGTCACTCTGCATGAATATTGCCAATGCTAACATGTTCTAGGAGCCAGGCTTACCCTATACTGCCAACACTAAGAAGAATGCAAGGGCTCAGGGAACAGGGTAGGGGACTTCCCTGTAGGATGTCCTGTCCTCAGAGCCCTTGGCACTGAGCCAGTTATTCAGTATAAGGAGGATGCAAACCTTTTTGTTCTTATCCCTGGCCTCTATAATTTCTCTAGTGGAGAACTCCTTGCCTCTTTCCTTCTGAACCTCATCCATCTTCTAAGGCCAAAAGCATTCTATCCCTTTCAAAATGTTCCATATCTTGTGGATTTCCATTCTTCAGAACTTTTAAGCATCCAAACAATAAGCACATTTGGTACATACTTTCTTGTATTTGCTATTTCCAATGTGTTTCAGTCCAGCTTGTGAGAAAAAAAATTCAGCCATATTTTATCAGACTTTTCTACTAGAATGTAAACATCATGAAGATAATTAAGGTGTGTATGCTGCCCTATGGGTTGTGCTTAACAGACCAAAAAGATACTATGAACTCAATAGATATTTATTGTGTGGGAAGCAAAACAATTCTTCTCACAGTGCCTGGTATATTGCCTAAATTCAATTGTCATATTGACCTCCTGGCTCATTCCTGTTCTCAGAACTTGAGGTCCACATTAGCTATAAGGTACCCATGTTGTGACCTAGTAGTGAATTAATCCACTGGCGGATTAACTGGATGGTAACTATAGGCCAGACAACCCCAAATGCACCTGAGTAAGACTTCTGATTTTGTTGTTGTTGTCGTTATTTCACATTTGAAGAATGAATATAAAAGATAGAGAAATTAACTTTCTTTATTCTGAGTGTGCCTGAAGGAGGTAGGTCACTGGAGTGTGACTTTGGGGATTGTATTTTGTCCTCTCTGCTTTCTCTCTGCTTCCTGGTTGTCATGTCCTGAGCTGTCTTCCTCCACCACACCCTTCCACTATGTTGTTCTACCTCACCTGGGACCCGGAGCTATGGAGTTGGCCAATCATGGATTAAATCCCTGAAACAGCCAAAGCAAACTCCTCTGTGTTGTTCTTATCAGGTCTTTGGGTTACACTGACAAAAAAGCTAACACGGTGAGCATACTTCTAATAATAGGCAATTAAAAATGGCATTTTTTATATTTATAGAGCCATGTAGATCCTCCCCATTCTTTCTTATCTCATTGTCTGAGTAATTCTATGATATATGATATATGCCTAGTAACCGATTTCTTAACACTCTACTCTGGGAGAAAATAATGGAACTGACCCTCAATAGTTTTGATTCATTGGCACTAATACTGCCAAACCTTCATCATGAAAGAGCTAGCTGAATAAAGAAAGTTAATTTCTGTACCCTTTCATAGTCATTCTAGAAGTGTGAAATCATTACAAAAAAAATGAGAAGTCCTAAATGCATTTTTGAATTTCTAAAATTAAAACATAAGTATTTTCTTTACATATATATTGTGTTTCCTACTCCAAACCTTGACCTTTTGCCTGGCCATAAACAACTATGGGTTGAGCATGCTCTATTTCAGGCACACTCATTTGTTGTTGTTGTAGGAGCTCTGTTCAGGTCTTCATCTCTGTCAGTGAACCACACATGAGCATTTTGTTATTATTCAATCTTCATATATTTAAATCTGTTTAAATGTGATGTGTGTGCTTCTAAATGAACAAAATGACTTTGAAGTGTAATAGTACTACAATGATATGTACATTCGTACCTTGGAATCTATAAGGGTTTGATTCCAAGACCCTATGGGGATACTAGAATTTATGGATTCCTAAGTTCCTTATATATATGGTATAATGTTTGCATATAACCTATGTACATCTTCCCATATACTTTAAATCATCTCTAGGTTACTGATAATACCCAATACAATATAAAACTATGTAAATAGTTGTTATACTCTACTTAGGGAATAATGACAAGAAAAAGTCTGTACACATTCCGTACAGATACAGTCTTTCTTTTTTCTGAATATTTTTGATCCATGGTTGGGTCAGTCTGCAGATGTAGAGCCTACAGCTACTGAGGGCTATATGATATATTGCTACAGGTAGGTATTTTGTTTCTTCTCAAAATATGTTTTCCCCTTCACTGCTTTCTCTGTTAAGAAATAAGTTACTAGACATATATCAATTAGAAGTCATTGCTATGAAAGATTTCTTGAATTTTCCAGGTTCTAACAATCTATTTCTCATGATCCTTCCATGTGGGTGGAGTTTCTGTGCAAAAAGGAAACAAAATAATTTCAAATAGTTCATGTAATATTTGATCTGCTCAAAAGATTGCATGTAAGTTACAGTCTCAAAGGCAATTTGGAAATAGTTAATCTGTTATGGTTTTGGTCATGCATATTTATTAATAATATATAATATAGACATATGTTTATATAATTATATACATAAATGCTTCATTGAATTTCCTTATGTAAGATTATACAAGTTGTCTTTCTTATTTATATTTTCTCAGTTTTACCCCACTTCTGCCTCTGTCCATCTACCTTGATTCTGTGTCACTCAACTTTACTCCACTGCCAAATTTTATGAAGCTGGAATTCATTTTTTCTCTGTTTTCCCAATGAGGCTAACAAGCTTTCCCTAAATCTACAACTTAAATACAGGTGCATCACAGCGGGTGATGGGGATCTCACAAGCTTATCTATCAGAACAGCCAGCTGACCCTGAGGAGATGAGAGCCTCAGAGCCAACAATCCAGCGGATAACAGTAGTCATGTCACCAGGATTGACATCGTTCAGGACCGGAGTCAAGAGGACCAGTCAACATGCACAGTAGGTCCCCAGGTGCAGGAGACAACAAGGACAGAGCCCTAACAGGATTCTGTATGTCTCAGTTGTACCTGGATATCCCTCCATTCAAAATTCCTCCCTGTTCTCATATCCATGGAAAATAAGCTCAATTCCAAGGTTAGATATATTTATCTTTCTGAAAATAAAAATAATAATCCCTGCTTTCACCCCAGTGGACAGAATATCTGGTTAAATTGACCAATCATTTGAGTGAGGATCAGTATGCTTAAATTCTCTGCTGAGACCAAAAATTCTCCCAATACATAGAACTGGTCCCAGGGTTGAAGACTTAGATCAGTTCAGAGTTTCTCACATGTTGTCCTCTGCTTTCTGCCAGCCTGTTTGGTGACAAGTATCCAGGGGAAGAGAAGGAAGAGGAAGAGTAAAAAATGGGAGGGGTCAGGACAGATCATTCCTTTTTAGGTGTAGAAGGCAAACTTCAGGCTACCAAATCCAAATCCACAACCAGACTGAGCCTCTGTACTGATTTGAGCTCTTGCTCAACATTCTAGGCTTTAATATTTTAAGAAAAGTTTATTATGACAAGTCAATGACAGCACTTTTAGTAGGTCAATAAATCATGGGCGTATCATATCACAGAGATGACAGCTATGTAAAGCATCACAGGAAACTTGATATTATTTCAACAAAATAGCAACTAGAGCCTTTTGGCACTTACTGCAATTTTAAGTCAAGGTTTAAAAATATGTTATTATTAATATTAGTGAATGGGAAATTTTCTTGGATGAGGTACTGAGAAATGAAACAATTCATTTGTTTAGTTCAAAGTTTAGCCTGAGCTGAAATAAAGCATTATGTGGAGAAGGGCTTGCAAATGTGGCTTCTTATATTGATGTTCTGGTTATGTTTTATAATTTGCTAATATCAGGGTAGGGGATGGAATGAAACCCAAACCAGATGAAAAATAGGATAAAAAGATTGTCGAGAGCTTTCTTTCATGGCCTCTTTCCAAGCATACAGAGAAAGAGATGTTAATTTTTTAATAAGCTTTGGGGTATGGTAGAATAAGAATTGGAGGCTGACCCAACCTTGTTGTTACTTCCATAATGGAAACTTCGAAGCAGCTGTCAGAGCTGGGGTGACAGATGTTAGCAGTGAAGGGTGTAAAGGCAACAACTTATTCCTCCTTCCAAACTGTGAAAATTGTCCCAGGCCCACATTTTCCTGTTCTATTAGTGAAGAGGGCAGGAGAATGGCAGAATTAAGAAAGAATAATAAACCCTGAAATTTGGATAGTACTTTCCAGCTTACAAAATGCTTTCACATATTTTATCTCACATGATCTGCAAATCAACTTTCTACAATAAGCAGCCTCAGCAATGAATGTAGTTCTGTTCCCAGGAGAAGGTGAGGGCCCAGGGAGGTGGAATACTTTGCCTCCCAACCTACATCACAGTCTGGGATGAAACAGACAATAACCCAGTCTACCCATGATTGGTTCAGAGCTCCACACGTTTATCCCAATTTTCATCTGGCTTGTATTTCCTCCCATCAACACACTGATATCGGCAAATTATTAAACATTACCAGAACATCAATAGAAGAAGTTGCACTTGCAATTCATTCTCTACTTAATTCTTTATTCCCTCTCACACTAAATTTTGCAATGGATTGATTTTTCAGTACTCCACTGAAGACTATGTTCATCTCATGTCTCTATTTCTTTCAACCTCTTAACAGTAGAATCCAACAATTTGGTGGCTATGGTGCCTTGGTGCCATGTCCTTGTATGGAGAGGCAGCCTCTGACTTCTTCCTTCCTCATCCTAGCCTCTGGGCTAGCTCCTTTTCTTGGTTTTGGAGGTCAGAGGAGGGTTTTTCACTCCAGAGAGCGTTTGGTGCTCAAAACAACCTTTGGCTAGTGCAGAGGAGCTATTATTGCCTCGCCCTTGGCTCCTAGGAGATATTAATACAGTATTCAGCAGGAGCCTCATCGTCCAAGGTTGTTGTAATACTTACCAAGTTAAAGTGGGCCTTGGATTCCATGACTTTTGAACAGAGATGAAGAAGGAAGAATAACTGAAATATGCTTAGTATGTAAACACACAGTTGGACAAAAACTCTAATAGTCCAAGTAAAATAAGCCAACCTATTATTCTTCCCAATTTCTTCACTCTTCCAGGCTGCTTTTGTGACACTTTACCCTCCCAGACTGCTCTGAGAAATCATTTCATATAATAATCTAAATTTGTGTAAACACACATCAGCCCCGTGCCACTGTCCCACCCTGATCCCCAGCTCTGGCTTTCTGGATTCTTAGGCTCTGTAGTTGTCCTGCTAAACACAGCAAGAGTATCTTTTACTTTGACTTCCTTCTGTGGGCACAGCTTGGGGAACAACCTGAAAAGGATTCAGTGTGTAACTGTCAACAAGGGAGCCTGCCAAATCTGAGTCTGAACAGAAATAAACCCAAATTGGCAGAGAGGTGGGGAGCGCAGCCATGCAATTTCATCACAGCACGATCCTCCCAAGGGATCTATAAAACAGCTAACTCTCGGTGAGGACTGCAGAGCCCAAAGAGAAAGAGGCAGCACAAGAAGGGACTGGACACCAGCAAGGTATCAGTGGTTTAAAAATAAACGAACCCAGGCAGCCCACACAGGATCGACCGTGGGGCTGGGTGTGGGACACCCTGGCTCTAATGCTAGCTCACCTCCTGTCCTCAGTGTTGACCACATGTTTGATTTTACTTTGATTCTCTTTATACAGATCTGTGAAATGGAAATGGAAATATTCATTGTATAGGGATGTTCCTGATTTCCTAGGATTAGGAAGCAGTACATAGCACCATAGGTAAGAAAGAAATTTTGAAGCCTTTAGACAAGGTTTTGCCTCTTTTTCTTCCTACTTATGTGATTTTGCTTGTTATATAAGCTCTCTCAGTTCAGCCTTCTCAAAAGGGGACAATAATACCATCTTCATGGCAATAGGTACATTGATTAAATAAGTTCATATACACAAAAGTACTTGTTATGCTTAGCTTAAAGTAACTGCTCAATAAATTAGTTAGAAGAAGACACAAGAGAAAATTCAAATAAGATTAAATATGAAAGAGCTTGGAATAATATAAAATATCTTGCTGTCTTATAATTAATTATAAAATATGTGCTGTGCTTATTAATATTTACATTTACATATGCCCAATCACCTGTTTGAGAATCTTAGAATTTGGCAATGTCTGATAGTGTTGATGTCATGGGATCAGAGTCTTTGCTATATATCTGTTGGTACTACCTTTCTAATCCCCTACAATGGTCTTAAACATTCCACACTTTTTCCATGGACTCCTGGAGGCAAAATATACGTACTCTTGTCTTGACTTTGGATTTGGTCAGGTTACTTGATTTGACCTATTGGAGTTAGCAAGAACAGCTGGAAATATGCTTGCACAGGGACTTGCCCTTGTGTTTCTGCCATCACCACAGGAATAGCTCCCTGGAGCCTCAGGTCCCAGAATGACAAGATATATATGAAGTAGACCTGAAACCAACCACAGATTAAGCCAAAGCCAAACCCAGCCAAACCAAAACTCCAACAAATATTTGAACAAGAAAATGCTTATTTTTATATATGACTCGGTTTTTTTGATTTTTTTAAAATTTTATTTTAGAGGCCATCTCAGTGGCAATAACTGAGGGATTTAAAAAAAACAAACTAGTCTTTAGAGGAAAGAAGGGAAATTCTTGGTCTCTTCAAATATCAGCCCTACCTGGAATTTCTGTTTTGAGTGGCAAGAAGAGAACCCTGGAGGGACAAGGTTCTACGATACTCTCTCTGCTCAAGTAGGTGAAGAAACCTGGGTTATTTTCTGATGATTCTCCCATAGTATTAGACCAGTCTCTGACCAGCCTTGTGGATCGTTTCTCCAGTTTAGTCTGTCAGGTCAGCAGATAACATCATGGAATCTGCAGAGTCAGAGGCCCTGAAAAGTAGCTTTTTTGAGATCCAGAAATGAAAAGAATCAAGGAAATGCAGAGACATAACTGCAAGGCAGAATCTGTTTCAGGTCTCCCATCTAGCAAAGCTCCCCTTTCTGTGTTTATCTCACCCAGGAAATCAAGGTATATCTCCACTAAATAGCCAAATGCAAAATATGCCCAGGCAAGAATCCAGTATCAGTCAATTAAACCTTGGTTACATTTAAATCTATATTACTTCTCCTAGGGACACTTTCATAGTAGGTCTATATCTGGAATTGTAAAACACAATGGATTTTCTGCAGTAACAAAAATAATAACCACAAACTACAATAAGCATGGAAAGTTGATTAGTGATTTTCCTGGGGAGGAGGGAAAGGGAAAATGTCCCCAAATTCCTGAAAATATGGCACATGTAGGCACCTTTTACTGGATGATTCAAGTACTGAAGTATACCCTATGTATTCAGGGTGTCTTTTAAAAGATAATCTTTGATTCAGCATCCTGTTACAATAGTAATCATTTTGAATATGTGTAACCAACACATAGAACAAAATGGAAGGAATGGCCCTAAAAAAATTTTTTTTTTTAAAGTCCTACATTCAAGAACACTCTGTAAGACATTGGGACAGGTAAGAGTTACGATCTTAGGGATATGCTGCAAATGCTTGCAGAGTCCGGAAAGTGGGGCTTTCAGAAGACTGGTGATTGGAATTCTACCAGGAGAAGTTTTAAAATCTTCAGCATGAATGTAAATCTACTTAACTAATAGTATTGACTAATTCCCTGCTCTGGCTTATTATTGCTTTCTAGGGCCATGTCAGCTCATTTTCACAGTATCATTAAAACAGAGGCATCAAACATTAAGCCATTTACACTGGGACAACTGAGCAGTGGAACTGTAGAATAATCCACACCTGCTGACTCCTTTCCACAAGAAATGAATGGTTTAGCAAGTACATAAGAAATCACAATTCAGGAAGTATCGTTAAAAGTCAATGGCAATGAAGTCAAGATTTAATCAATGGGGGTAAACATGTCATTTAAAAAATTATTTCTACTAAACTATGGGAACATGAACTTGGTCAACATGATCACATAGATGACCATGTCCCAATAGTCAGATGAGCTTTGGAATGATGAATGAATGAATGAATGAATTATAGAGTTTGGCTTGGTAGTCCATACTCCACTAACATATATTTAAGGCCTATCTCTTACTCCAGAGTAGTTCTATAATACCGCTGAGAGAAAATGTGGTTATCCACATGACCCCAGATGGACCATGAGAGGCTTTGTTCAGAGTAATGCCAAACACTGCCTTGGCAATCAGCATTGAAAGTCACCTACACATACTTGACAAGACCCCAGCAAGCTAATCAACCAAATCGACTGGATTTTTTTTATTTTAATATAAGCTTTTGTTCACAAATTAGAGCAAGAATGAAGTAAGAGTCAGTGTTTATTGAGGAAAATTCCTTTCTCCCATAAATTGAGGGGAACAAACTCAGCTGACAACTCAAAATTACCTTCTTTGACAAAGGACAGGGCAGGAGTGGAAGTAGGAGTGAAAGAGAAAATTTAGGATGCCTCTGTAATGTTATGGGAAAGTTAAATATCTATTGGAAGAAACATTCTAGACACAGAGAGAGGATTTTTATGAAAATAAGCATTCCCTAGAGATTTTAACATCCTGGGTTCACCCAAGCTGTGCTGGGGAAGTGAAAACTTGCGAGGAGGAAAACATTGGGAGAGTTTTATTTGCAGCCATAAGTTATCCCATATGGTTGGGAAATGATTTCTTACACGATGGATAGGAAGTTGAATTAACTTGGCTGTTTTCTGCAAGGAGAAAGAAAGATGAGGAGGGTGGGCTTGATCCCCATGTCATAACTGAGTCTGAAGTAGGGGTAGCAGCAAATCATCTCAAGTCAGCATCGTCTTAGGTGGCTGAAAAATTATGGCAAGAGTGATAGTGGAATAAAGCAATGGAATGGAAAGGAGAAGCAGAGATGAAAAAGTAAGACCCGTGATTACCAGCCAATGAGAAAGGCATGGCAATAAATACCAAAGGTGCAGAAGGAGGAGGAGAGGAGAGGAGAGGAGAGGAAGTCAATGGCAGAAAGATCAGTCAGCAGTGAGGATCTAGGATGTAGACAAGGTATAAAATACCAGGTAGAAGAGGGCTTGGACTATGACAGAGGAAATCTAGATAGTACGAGGAAATGATCAGACAAGACAAAGTGGAGAATGAACACAAGGCAAATTACATAAAAGATTGAAATAAATAAGACTTCTTAAGTATATAAGGAACAAGAGGTCAGAAATAGCAATGAGAATTTATTGCCAGTAGAAGCAAAAAAAAAAGAAAGCGAATTTTTCACCTGAGTGTTCACAGAGGACAGGGGTAGGGAATGGGAGGTAGATGCCAGGAACAGGCATAAATTTCCAAAAAGAGGAAGGAGAAATGGGTAAGGAAATCAAGATCAACAGTAGAATCAGCCATCAAGAAACTGCAGGGTTCCCAAGTCTCAGAAAAGTCCAGGGGTAGAATTGCCCTCCAGCCCGGAGCCTGATGGGATATGGTAGAAGGTATCTTAGGAACCTTCTCATAGGGATTTTGCAAAACTAGAAAGGGAGAGGCAGGCACAGCGCTGGGGAGGTAACATGATATCAATTGGGAATGATGCATGATCCACCCTTGGGTTACCATGTGATGAGACCTAAATCCAGCAGGGAGGTGACACCCAGCTCATTCCTCATGACTGGCATTTTCCCTGTGACAAGCAGTTGTCAGTAAGAGCTGTGTGTCAGTAATAAAATGTCTGGTATTCGTACACTCGCAAAGGCCAGTTGTTCTCATCTCAGCCTTTAGCTGTGGCTCCAATGTGGCTAAGTGGTCACGGTGCCTTTTGACCCTTAAGCTCTGGGAGACCTTCTCTGACCTCTTCTAGGGAAGAAAAATCACCAAGTCAAGCAGGGAGTTGAGAGAGGAGGAAGAAAGTCTCTGGGGAGCCAAACTCTGTGGCATGAATTTGTGTACTGACCTCACTTTTCATTCATATTTTATTTTATATTCTGAGTTTCCTTGTGTCTCACTTTTTATTTCCTTAATTTTACTATATTGTAAGCATCTTTGCAAGCTGTGTCTTGAAAACAGCTGAGAAAGGAAGAAAGCTGAAAGAAACAAGAGGAAAAAAGGGGAAAAAAGGAAAGAGCAGGAAAGAAGGGGTGAGGGAGACACTATTAGTTAATTTCTCAGGGGTAATTACAGGGCCAAGAAAAGAGCAACCATACTGATCTGAGCAAGAAAGAAAATTGAATTAGAAACAAGTAATAAAATCCAAGAAGGGAGAAAACATCTAATAAGGTAGGGTTAACAAAGGAAAGAGTAAATATAATTGTAAGAAATGCAGGATGGGCTGGGGTTGTGGCGCAGTGGTAGCGTGCTCGCCTAGCATGCAAGAGGCACTGGGTTCGATCCTCAGCCCCACATAAAAATAAAATAAAGATATTCTGTCCACCTATAACTAAAAAATAAATATTTAAAAAAAAAAACGAAATGCAGGATGGGTTTGGAGGACAGAGTTAAGGAGGAGGAGGACGTGGTGGGAAGACCTATGGATGGTTCAAGATAGAAGACAATGTGTAAATCTAAAAAGAAAGAAGCAAATCATTAGTATATTGATACTTGACTCTGAAGAGGACCCAAGGAGACAAGAAACCAAGATGGTGACAGAGGAGAGACGGCATGAAACTCAAAACAGCAAGCAAAGAGGAAGACAGAAATTTAGGGATGATCTAAAAATGTAGCATCCCAGAAGATGTCTTTGAATGAACTTTGGCTGTACCATTGAGCCTGTAAACATCCAACACTGTTTTGTGCGGTATAACACTCATTCACATACACACTACATCCTATATCACATATTTCTATCAAAATGAACCAATTTCGATTCCCTTTGAGGGAATAAAGAAGGAGGGTTGATATAGTTTGGATCTGGAATGCTCCCCAAAGGCCCATGTGTTAAAGGCTTAGTCTCCATTTTGGCAGAATCTTTAAGAAATGAGGTCTAGTGAGCATTCTTCCAGTCACTGGGGGCGTGTCTTCAAGAAGGATAGTCACCCAGCCCCATCCTCTCTTTTGCTCCTGGCCATGAGACAAATGGGCTTCCTCTGCCACACACTCTTGCCACAGTGAACTGCCTCACCACAGGCCCCAAAACAACAAGGTCAAGTAGTCATGCACTGAAACCTTTAAAACTGTGAGCCATAATAAACCTTTTTTCTTCATAAGTTGACTACAGATATTTAGTACAGAAACAGAAAACTGACTAATACAATGGTTAACCTATGAAATTGCTAGTGGAAAATACAAGTTACTCCAGTATTCTAGATAATTGATACCATAAATTCTAATAGCTAAAACCATGCATTTAAACAGGAATGATTATCTATACATAGATAGTTAAAAATGGTTTTAAGAGATGTTTTATTTACTAATGATGAAAAATCTTACTTTAGTCTAACCAGCTCACCAATAGAAAGATAGTTCATAATTCTTTGAAGAAGTCAATCATTTGACTTTACAAAATTTCAGGATTCAAAGTAAGAGAAGGTCACTTAGGTCATTTTCCCATTGTGCAATACCCATTGCAAGAAATAAGTATATCATATCAATTAATAGCTAAAATGTTATGCCTTTCCCTCTTCTCCAGGTGGTCTAGTTCATTGTACATTTACCATCCAGAACTGTCCATACCTACCACACTATTTTTTAATATTCAATGTGAAGCAAAGACCAGGAGGTTTTCACTTCTATTTTGTTGTCAGAAAATGGAGTCCATGAGGAAGGAACCATGTGAGAACAGCGTCAACTAAATTAGAAGAAGAAAAAGTGTCATCCTGTAATCAGGTAAAAAGAATTGTTTTACTCTAGTTTATGAAAATAACTCCAGTCCTGAAAATAACATCCCTGAAATGTCTGCCCTCCTCTGTATCCTAATCCTTGCCCCTGCCCACATAAGTGGACTTATACAAGTTGTGAGCAAACCGCAGTGACTTTAACCCATAGATATGTGTTTGCATTTTCGACAGCTTAATGTTTAACATTTTGATTCACTAACCAACAACTTAAATCTACCACTGAAGGTGACCTACTCCTCTTGAAAAATCAGAACTTGCAACAGCATTCCCTCTGGTAAACCACTGTCAGTTGCTGAGTACACTATCCATCTGAGACTGGACGTGGCTCCACAGTTCAACTCAGTCCCCCCAGGGTATATTACCCCTTGTGGTAGCCTGCTTGAGCCCTGTGGATACTTAATTTTCAGTGTCTATACCAAAGAAAACTCAGGACTCCTGAGTACATTGCAGAGTGTCATAAAATGAGGGTCACCATGTTGGTCTTCTCTAAGAAGGATGAAAGAGCAGGTAACAGGTCAAAATGACCCCACCACGCACAGTACTCAGAGCCTAACTGGTCTCTGTGTCACTTTAAATGACAAAACGAGTAAACTTCTGGGTTTTGACATTACTTAACAAACCAGATTAGGGATTTTATCATCTTTTGTTTAAAATGTAGCTACCTATGTTTTTCTTTTATTATTGTTTTTCTTCATTATGCCATCTTAAACCTGATATTGATAATCTTGCTAATAATTATAATTATATTATGGAATATTTACTTTCCAATGTCTACTTCCAAAAACTCAATATGTGTTTTATTATGACTTTAATAAAGATTATATGAATAAACTAATTTGTTATGATGCTGGCATTTTTCAACATTTACCTTGAAAAATAACACTGGGTCTTTTGAACATAATGACTTGAAGTTTCTTGGAATAATTTGATAATTTATTTTAAATATTATCAACTAGAAGGATGATACACTATACTGAAACTTCCATTTCACTTCATTATAAAGTCTCATTCTGTATCCAAGCAGAAAACAACAGATGAAGCAGTTAGGCCCTGACCCGTGGTAACCTGATTGCCAGCAAGCACTGGTTAGGAAAGGGCACACGCACTCCAGTCTTAGGATCTACAAGCCAAAAATAGCACAAGGCACTGAGAAATGACTATTCTGTTAACTCATAAAGGTGAATACCAAGTTCAGTGTAACCAAATGTTTCCCGGGTAGTATAGATTTTTTTCTATGCTGATTTAAATATATATTTTTATATGTTTGTTAGGTTTGGGAACCAGAGTGGGCCATAACTCCCTTACAAACATAGCATTCCCAACCCACTTTCACCACCAACATGCATATCCCAAACTGGGTTGCAGGCTAGATGGGCTACATAGTTTGCAGGGCCCAGTGCAAAATGAAAACGTGAAGCTCCATGTTTAAAAAAAAAAAAAATCACTAAGCCTTTTGGGGCGTGGTGCTCTGTACCACTGCACAGGTTGCCCACCTGTGAAGCCCACTGTCATTGTGAGAACATTAGGAAGTTCTCAAACATTAGTTTTTCCTTTCAGAAATATGAAGCCACTTAGCCTTTACTTCTGCATTCTCAGATCTGGCTTTAGGAAAGACAGTATCCATATTCAGGAAAGGAGCATAGAAATACAAAAGAGGATCAACTTCCCAAACATCTTTGCAGGTCTTGCCTCTACCTTCCTTATTCTGATGAGCCCAAGCCTCCTGCCTACTTTTGGCTTCCACAGTGGGCAATTAATTAAGTAAATATCTTTTTAACCTCAAAGAAGATCGTCTGAACAGAAAACAATCAAGTCTTTTTCTTTGAGAAGGAGAAGGCTGAATAAGAAGAGCAGGAAATAGTAAATTTCCTATTAAAATGTATAAAATAGCTCTTCTGAAAGGGCTTTTCACACAAACCAAGGCAAAAGAACTGGTCTTTAAAGGGTCAACAGGGCAGGGAGAACACAGTAGGTTAAGACACTGGAGGACACAGCCCTGGTAACGACTGGGAGTGTTCAAGAAGCCCTAAGAATAGCACCTCAAGCATTTAGTGGGCATCTTTTGGGTATATGCAGGCCTTGGCATAAACACTTGCTGCATTGGCTGCTGGCTTAGTACTGGTAAGGTTTGGTATCATTTCCTAGTTCTACCACAATTTTCTGTTTCTATAAAACATGCCAAATGTTCTTTGGGCTTGGCATACTCAAACATATTTTGACTCTGAGAAATGGGTGCAAGAGGATTTCAGGTGCACTCAGGTTTGTTGGTGTTATTGTTTGGGGGTTGGTTCATTGATAGTAGCTTAAGAATCCAAAATGGCTGGGTTCTGCAACTTAAAAGTTTCTAGTTGCTTAGCCTCATCAACCAAGAATATAGTGAACGTTGCTACTGGAAGTCAACTGACTCCCTTAGTAAGACTCTGGGATGAGGGTGTAGAGGAAGAGGAGCCAAAAAATGTTTCCACTGAGTGAAAAGGTAAAAGCCCTTAACTTAATAAAGAAAGAAAAAATTGTGTGTTGAGATTATTGAGATCTGCAGTAAAAACAAATCTACCTGTAAAGTTATGAAAGAAGAAAAATTCATGCTAGTTTTGCTATTGCACCTTAGAGAGCAAAAATTACAGCCACAGTGAGTGATGAGTGCTTAATTAAGATGGAAAAGGTATTAAATTTGTGGGTAAAAGAAATAAAGAGTAAATGTGTTCCAGCTGAGGGCAATGTGTGGCACCAGAAAGCATTAAGCCCACCAAAAGATTCCATGACATAATTTTCATTACAATACATTTTCATTTTTCTGTTTTATCATTATTTATTACTACTAATCTCTTACTGTCCCTAAATTATAAATTGAACCCTATCATAGTGTGTACTTACAGGTAAAAACATGCTGAACACAGAATTCAATGCTAGCTGAGGTTTCAGGCAGCCACAGGGTGTCCTGGAACATATCCCCCCCCAAAATGGGGACTATTATATATGAAAAACATTGAGCTCCATTCCTAGTTTATGGGATGAGCTAAATAAATGTTAATGAGAGCAATTCTTTTGAACAAAGGATTCCATGGCAAATGAAAGACTGAAAACTTTGGACTCAGATAAAAGTCTATAATTTTTCCCTCACCATTTCTGTCCTTGTTTCCCATATCCCTTCATTCCTTCTGTATACCTCTATCCCTAGAGTTGAACAGAGGTCAACTGGAATCTTCCCTGGGCTATGTATGTTGGCAGTGGTGTCTACCAATTTAGATGCTCCTTGAAATGCTATCTGGAAGCTTGGTATCACAGGATTTTGTCTAGCCTTGAGCCCTCCCTCCTCGCCAGCCCATTTGTGAATCCTGATAGCCTATGCATGCAGTATGGGCAAGGCCTCAATCTCTAGTTACCTCTGTCCACAATAAAGCTAATGCCAACAGTAAATACTGTCCCAGAGGAAAAATCTAGGGCAAGGCCGAAGCAATGGCTAACTAAGGTCTTGCAGAATACATTTAATTTATGTCCACTTCATGGTGCTGATACATGAACAACCTCTCAGCTGGCAGTTACCTTCCTTAGCTTTTCCCTCCACCTGCTTAGTGAGAAAACAGCCATCGATGACAAGAGCTCAGGATAAATCTGTCAGCAAGACTTACGGGACAAAATCTCCTGAGAAAGGCTTGAGGAATCCAATAAATAAAAATCTCTAAGTCCCAATCAGTAGCAAGGTTATTCAAGTTTATAATGTCTACTTTTAACCTCTCTGGTATGGGCCTTATGACTACAATTATCACCAACCTCAGATGACACCCTGAAGTGACATATCTTTTGCTAGGATGAGGACTGCTTCCCAGATAGCAGCCCAGAGAGCAGCAGGTTTTGGACAATGGGTCATGGTTATCTTTTACTTGACAGGTAAGTTGAATGTTTCGAATCTTCCAGGAAGAGGCTGGGCTTTGAAAACAGAATTAAGGCATTTAACAGAAGTTGAAGGGGATTTCAAGATACTTAAAGACTTAGAGGTCAAGAAGCCAGCAGGGTTTCTGGCTACAAGATAACAGCGGCTCTATAGCTGTCACCCAAGTGCGCAAGAGTCTCTCAACTGGCAGCCTTGACTATATGCTAGACAGTGATTCTAAAAGAGGTTCGAGGACACCCAGAAAGGTCTGACCCTGTCTCTTAGAGTTCTACTCAATTTCCTCCTCCGAGGTCAAGGGCACTTACAGCAATATCCAAGCTGTAGAAAGAGTGAAAATCAGCCACAAGGCAAGAAAAACCACCTCAGAAAATTACACTAGGTATACAACCAAAGAAAAGTGTGGAAGAATCTGGGGTACTTAAGATTTTTCACTGTCTAGGAAATGAATTCCCAACTCTTATGCCTGATAGTCAACGATTACCCAATATTTTTTTTTCCTGATTGCCTCCATCATTCCCAGCTCTGGCTCCAGAATTATAGGTGGACCTTAAGAGGACTTCAAAGTTAGTGCAAGGGTTGACATGTTCCCATACAGTGAGGTTGTCTTACTCATACCTGTCTTGGGTTTCATATATATGAAATCAATAGAGGGTTAATATAGTGAGGGTTCCTTTAGAAATACTACTGATTTTTTTGGTTGCTTTGGTATGAAATGATTACTTTCTATAAATAAGTAGTGTTATATTTTTGAAATGCTTTCCAGTTTAGGTTTCCTCATGTATCATATCCTCCTCTCCATTTTAGCTTCATTGAAGTGTAGAAGACTGAGCCACTTTGAGAAAAAGAAGATAGCAAAGAGAAACTCTCCTTTCTTTTGGAGGTCTAGAGAAGAAAGGGCACAGAGACAGAGAGGTCATCAATCATATGTAGGCTTAGTATGTGTCCCCACCCCAAAGTAATAAGGTAGATCTGGGAGAGGGAATGACCAGCAGAGATAAGAGGGTTGATTCTCATAGTCAAGTGAACAGAAAGATTTCTAAGTAGCCCTTTAGTTTCCATGTGGCATAGGCTCTATAAAGATTCATAAGTCCTTTCAGAAGCCAAGGTGACCCCACAGGCTATGCAATAGGTGGCCTTACCCAGGAACTCTTTGGAGGATCTGTAGAGGCAGCAAGAATCAAGAAGAAGCCAGTGAACAGAGGGAGGGCTCTGGGCCATGATCAAACTATGGAGTACTACAAATCCACCAGAGACAGAATGTCCAAAGAAAGCATCCTGCCAAACCAGGTCCCAGTGGATGCCAGCAGGCATTCACCCAAGGAAATCATGGGGATACCCTATTTCCCAAAGCTGTGAAAACCTTTTGCTCTATCTAGACACCATCTTGCAAAAGGACAGAAGTATGGGGAGGATTTGGACCAAAAATTCAAGACACAAGTTGCCCAACTGGACTAAGTTTTGAACCAAAATGAGTTAGAATTAGGGTGGTAGCAATGGGTGTTTTCATCCCACCAATCAGGTAGAACTCATATCAGAACACACTTATTAAATATTGAAACTATACTTTTTCTGTACAGATCAGTGTTATATGAGTAATGCTGTGTCTCTGTTGTATAGGAGATCACAGAATAAAAAATGCTAAGAGGATAACAAAGTATGGCATGTGTACAACGTGGCTGTGAGGAGGTGAGTGACGTTCAAACAATGTTCAAATACTCTCAAGAATTTGTAGTTGCAAAGTTTACTTTAATGGAATAGTATTAGCCTTGGGCAAAATTTATCTTGGACATCTTGTCTGAAATAACATTAACAGAGCACTCAGGCTAGCCACTGCAGATATTCTATTAAATAAAATATGTTTGGCGGCATCTGCACCTTGATGCTATCTTCTCTTCCAATGCCAGCAATCTGCCTATCAAAATCTGCTCTCAAGAAGACATGGTGCATGTCATGTATACCTTAGTGTAAATTAATTTAAAGTGAATTCTCCATAGTTAGTAGTTGGTTGGTTGTGGTGGTTATCATTTATGTTTTAATGTATTCCCAACTATACTTTGATTTGTGTTACAGAAACATTTCAGCAATAGTAAACCCCTAGGGAGCTATATCTCTTTTCATACCAAAAGGTCTTCTTTCCTGAAATTCCTTCCACAAATTCTAAATCCTGGATCTATTCCACATTCAGAATGAAATCCTGAAAAGACATGGATGCCTCTCTGACATCTCCACTTGCAGGATCTTGAATCATAAGCATCTTGAATTGACATGACAAGAGGAATACAAGGTTCCCACCTGTCCCAACCCACTCACCCCGAGCTTTTCCTATCTCAGCAAAGAGCAGCACCCTGTACCCATTGTGCTCAAGTCGGAAACCCTCATGTAATAATCCAGTTCCTCCCCTTGGGTAATGCAATATCTCAGAAACACACTTTGACACACATATCTACATGTGCGAGGAACCATTTCTGTTGGTCCTGCCTCCGGTCATATCTTGCACCTGGGTTCCATCTGTCCCCACTGCCACTGCTGTGATGAAAGCCATGCCATCTTGCAACTGGACCCCTCAAATACTCTCTTGGTTTTTGCTGCTTCCACCCTCAACAGTCAGATCAGCAGTCAGATTTCCCCACTCCTCTACCAAAACCATTCTTGACTTTCCAGAACTCTTGGAGTAAAAGGAAAACTCCCTCACTGTCCTCCAAAGCTCTACCTCACATATGCTGCTTACCTCCTCCCTAGGTGATCACCCCTCCAACCTCCCCAGCCTCATCTCCAATCTCCTTCCCCACCATCTACATGCTCTAGCCATGCTGGTCTTAGGTGGTTCTCAGAAGAGATCACATTGTTTCAACTTCAAATACTTTGTGCTTGCTCCACCTTTTGCTTAGAATTTGTTTGCATGTCTCTTAACATGAAGGTCCCTCCTTTTCTACAGATCTCAGTTTAAATGTCATCTCTCCAATATTGTCCCCTACCAATCTAACTAAGGACACACTTTTTAATTTTTTTTCTATCACAGCATTCTATTTATTTCCTTAAGGGAAAATAAAAGGTTGTAAATAGCTGACTGACTGGTAGGAGAACGTAGTGATTAAGAGCCTGGGCTCTGTCTGATGTCAGCTTCTCTGGACTCAAATCCTGGTTCTGCCACTTGTAAGCTGTGTAGCCTTGAAAAGACTATTTAAACTTTCTGTGCCTCCATTTCCTTATCTCTAGAACATGATAAAAGAATATTACTTGCCTCACAGAGTTGTTAGAAGATAAAATGAGTCAATATAAGTGAGGTGATTCAAATAGTCATGGTTTGTAAGAAGCATAATATATTGTTAAGCAAATACAAAAATAAAATGCAATGGTCTCAGAAATCTTGCCTGTCTTATCAGAACTTTCTCCCCAGGGGTTAGATGGCACAAAGTCAACACTCAATAAATACTTGTTAAATACATAGATGAGTTAAAGAGTGACTGAATAATATGACTTCTGTCCTTACAGTTTTTGTGGCAGAGTCCAACAAGTTATAAACCCCAATGTGGGAGTGAATCACCCAGAGATCTTGTTAAGATGTGGACTCTGATTCTGCAGTTCTGGGGCGAAGCCTATGCTTCTGCATTTCCAAAAAGCACCAGGTGCTGCTGCTATTGTGGTCCACAGCCTGAACTCTGAACACCCGGTTCCAGCAGATTGTTGGCAGATCTGGCTCAAGAAATCAGCTCCTCAAGCCAGTCTGTCTTCCCTTCCTATTGCAATACATTTATAGCCATTTCCTAATAAGGCCATCCCAGATTTGGAATCCTCTGGAAGTCTTGATGTGGTCTCCATGGACACTGTTCGTGATTTTACTCAGGTGTGGCTTCTTGTCACATGGGCCAGTAATCACCCTACCTTTGCTCTTGACCACCTGAGAAGATCTGGAAATGGTCTCCTTATGTATTTCCCTATATCATCACCAGACCATCTACATATTCCATCTGAAAAGAATCTTTTCTTTTTAGGGCTCACTTTGGGGCCTTAAAAGGTGTACTAAATGTGTTCCCTTTACACCAGCATTTTCAGTAATTTATTCCAGATACTGGATCTTGTATTATTTAACTCTTCAATGTTTTCAGAATTCAAATATGCTTTATATCAGCACATGCAAACTATGCATGTTGGCCCCAGCACATTAAGAACAAGAAGGTTAAAGTTTTTTAAAAGCAACACCCTGGTTTAGTGGACATCACTAAGGTGTGATTATATTTTCTGGGGCAGGTTGTGTGTGGCTGGAATTACTCAGAACTGCTAATCAATTGCCTCTCAAGAATGTTTGTATTTAAAACACTGCCATCGCCTCTACTACAGTGTATTTTCCAGAAAGAAGCCCTGCCCCTTTCCCAATTCCCAGCCAAAATAACCCCAGGACACTCCTGAAAGTAAGCATGGTCTTCCTTCGTACAAGACATTTCACACACTGTGTCTGAAACCTGAATGTATATCTTCTTTAAACAATCGCAGCCTGCAATGCCTAATTATCTGCTTCCAAAAGCATTTGGTTAGGCACACAACACATCTCAGTAATGGAAATGGACTCTGGCCTTCTAGAGCCAGTTCATAAAAAGCAATAGAGTCGTTTTAATATTGTCGATTCTCTCTCAGCAGTACAGTCGAGTAATGTAGCAGAACTGTCTGATGGCCAAGGTAATGATCAGAAGGGATATAACGGAGACAGACATCTACAGGCTGATATTGTGGAATTAGCTCATTTGTTCAGTTGGAAGAGTTTGGCTTGAGGGCCTCATGGTGCTTGTTTCACATGCCAGTGTTCCCTCCACAGCAGTTCTTCAGTCGAGGCTGCATGGGATCTCAGGGTAAAAGTTCCCATCCTCCTTACCTGCTCCTTCCAGAACCAGGACTACATTACTGGTTACAAATTATTTTAGTATTTGAGAAAGCTAACTGCAGTTCAAATAAAATAAAATAAAATAAAATAAAAAGTTAGAATTTCCAACTTCAAAGATTCTTTAGAATTGACAACCAAGTGTCCAGCTCAGCTCAACAAGATGAATTCTCACTGTCAGATTCTGTGATGACACTGAGCACTTCTTTAAGTTGGAAAAGTCCATAAAGTGTGATAGCATTGACCCAGGACTAATGTTCTCTGGTCATTGTTTAATCCCAAACATTTCCCTCTGAGACAACATCATTCATTATTGTTCTTATTTATATATACATTTTTAGTTATAGATGGACACAATACCTTTATTTTTTTTATGTGGTGGTAAGGATCAAACCCAGTACCTCACACGTGGGAAGCAAGTGCTCTACCACTGAGCTACAACCCCAGCCCTATTGTTCTTATTTTTATTGGTTAATGTTCATGTTAATTATTTACAATTTCCTATCAATAAGAATGCTTCACAGAGGACTTGCTTATCCTTGTTTCTATTCCTCCACCTGAAATTGAGGGAGACTGCAAGGGCAGGAATGGTCTGAAGCTCGGTGTTTGTCCTGCTGTGTGCTATTAGACATGAACAGTGGTGCCCATCCCTCTGTCCCCAAGTCCAATGCAGGCTTTCACAGTGCTACATGGGCAATCTTGGCATGCATGTTCTCTACAGCAAGCAATCAGACAGAACTCCAAGAAGGAAGAGAGGTTAATTTTTTCCTCACCAGACAGCTTTTATAATGGAAGTTACTCATCTCATAGAAAGAACAGAGACCCAGCCTAGTCAGAGGGCCCCTGGCACAGTACCTACAGAGCATACTAGTTATTGATGGATAAAGATTCCAGACTAATGACCACTTAGTGGAAGGGAATGAACAAAGAGTAAAACATCATATTTAATAGTAATATTGCCTGGAAGCAAGTGGTAGACATCTTTGCCCAGATGCAGGGCACAGAGGAGATTCTAGAAAGTGATACTCCATGAACAAACATGGCAGGTTTTCTATCTTTCTATATAAAAGTGAGTCAAAACTGTTTAAGATTCTGATTACAAGATGTGTACTCAATTCTCATCAATCAATCCTTCCCTGCCTTCAATCAAGATCCCTGCAGTATTGTGAGACATAGTGTCACTGATGGGGGGCCAGCCAGATAATCAGACAATGGGAAGCTGCCTCACTGGTGACCATCCATTCCATACTCTCTCCATCCTGGCAGTGCTGCCAAGCACACCTAGGGTGTGTGGCACATGCCCACAGGTCTTTTGCCTCCTCCCCAAGACTTGCCCAAGCAGCTTTGGCCTAAAGCACAGAAGCCTCTTGGTAAATAAGAAGGCTTTAAAACTATCAGCATCCATTATTGTCATTGTTAAGACTGGTTTGGAGCTGTAACTATGCAATTGGAAACCTCCCCCCACAGTTCACTTATGACCTCTATGAAGTGGACAAAACTAACTGTTGTCCTGGAAACCTTGATCCCTTTTTCCAAGAACAGTAATTCTAAACTGAAGGTGATTCTTCCACCAGGGACATTCGGTGATTTATGGAGATATTTTTGATTGTCACAACCAAGGGTAGGGAGATGTTATTGGTATAAACCGGGCATATATTGAGTAGAGGATGCTGCTAATCAGCTTAGAGTGCACAGAACAGCTCTTCCCTAAAGAATTATCCTACCCAGAATGCTGACAGTGCTGAGGTTGAGAAACTCTATCTTATGGAGTGATTGGAAGGAGAAAAAAGGTCTTCTAGCTTTATGCTACATGTACAAACTCACTATCAGCTTTCAGAGTTACAATAAGAGGGGGTGTAGCAAGAAAGTACTGGCTTGGAATGGGGAAATTAGGTATTCCTTTGGGCCACTTGGCAATTGTGTGACCTCTGAATGCCTGCATCCTAAGTTAAAATATTCTGTTTCTTTGTCAAATACATCCTGGGCTGGTATTCACAAACATATTGACCCTAACTCAATGGCATTATAATGCATTTTTCATGTTTAAAAATGAAAGTCAGTTCTGCATCACTGTTGCCAACAGTGTTAACTGGCATGAACAGCTTAAAGGAGGAAAAGTTTATTTGGGACTCACAGTTCCAGAGGATCAGTTCACGGTTGGCTGACTGCTTTGCTCTGGGCCCAACATGACACAGAACATCGTGGCAGAAGGGCATGGGAGAGGAAAGCTGCTCAGCTGACAGTAGCCAGGAAGGAGGGAGGGAGAGAGAGAGAGAGCGAGCGCAGAGACACAATAGAAAACATCAAAGACAAGTTCCCAGTGACGTACATCCTCCAGCCACATCCTACCTGCCTACAGTTACCACTCAATATAGTAATAGTCCTTTCAAACAATTAATCCATCCAATGGATTAATCCACTGGTTAGGTTATGGCTCTCATAGTCTAATCATTTCACCTTCAACCATTCCTGTATGTGTCACATAAGCTTTTAGGAGACATCTAATATTTGAAACATAACAAAGAGTAAATCTGGACTATCCTAGGAAAAAGGGTACATGTGGCTGTCAGGAAGAAGACAGTGAAGACAGCAAAAGAACAGCTTCCTCTGGTGTTCATCTGTCCATTCCAGGAACTGGCACTTTCATTGATCTGATCCCTACATCCACCCATTATACAGAAAAGGGATTATTATCTCTAATTGGAGGGAGGACAAGAAAACTGGGAGATGGAATGAGAAGCCAAGTTTCATGTGTGCCTGGTCTCCTGATTTCTACCCCAGTGTCTCCTCATCTGCAGTAGAGTTCATCCCTCCCCAACCACAGCAGAATGGACACATAAAGCAAGAAGCCAGGACCTTGTGATGCCAGATTTGTGGGTTTATGCTTATTTTCTTAACGAGTTTAAAAGGCCTGTTATGTGCATTAAGCACCGGCTGCATAAGAGAATCTGTGACACTGCCTTAATACTAACCAGGAGAGAAGCTGGTTAGCATTAAGTGCCCAGAGGGTCATAAGCCAGGACAGATGGCCATCTTTTCTTCATTAATGTTCAACTTCCTATAGCATCGTTAGATAGCAAACCACATCCATCTTTATGGGCAGTTTAGAGAGAAAAAAGGAAGAAAGACACTTATGGGTAATAGAGAACATCCTCACTCAGAAAACTGTCAAGCTTGGTCATCTGATTTAGATCTGGTTTTCTAACCTCACTTTCTATATGTTGCCAAGCCTGATCTCTTAGATCCCAATACAGCGCAATGGATTAGAATTTCTCTCTGTGGTTTTTGATCATCGTAAAGTCGACTAGCCCAATTTTTCCCTTAACTTGATCTCCTGGCATGGGGTTTTAGTGCTGGATCTACTTTGATTCCTGTGGCCACACAAAATGACCTCACTCTTTTGTCCTAATAGAGAATTGTCAGATAAGTACAGGATATCAGTTACATATGAATTTCAGATAAGCAATAAATAATAAGTTGGAGTAAGTATGCCCTGAATATTCCATGGGCTATACTTACAACAAGAGTTGTTTATCTTGAATTTAGATTTAATTGAGACCTCTGAATTTTATTTGCTAAACTTGGTCATCCAGCCCTAAACTAAAGATTCCAGTACTCCCTTCAGAAAGCTTCTATCCTCTGGTCTGACATCATTTGAAACACTGTAGTTCAGATGACCATAGACCTCCTCGAAATTCGAGATCATCATTAAAAAAAAGTTGTTCAGGGCTGGGGTCGTGGCTTAGTGGTAGAACACTTGCCTAGCATGTGTGCAGCACTGGGTTTGATTCTCAGCACCACATATAAATTAATTAATTAGTTAAATAAGTAAAGATCTATCAACAACTAATAAAAATTTTAAAAAATTATATAAAAAAAGGTTGTTCAACAAACATGAAGATTTTAGGAGCAAAGCTAGTGGTTATTGATGTGAAATGGAGAACTGCTACTTTCTCGTGAAGAGTTTAACTGTTCACTGTTTAGCTAGCCTGAGCCTCAGCATTTCACTTAAGAGCTAAAAAACAAAAACGATCTTTCCAACGAGGCACAGTTGAAACAGTTTGCTGACTTGCCTGTGCCCAATGACCAGGGGCATCTTCCAGGGCTGGCCTGAAGAGGTTGGAGGAGTGACTCATCTAGATGTGTTGACTCTTGCTTGGGTAAAAAATATATGAGAAAAGAAACCATCTGGGTGGGGCCGTTGATATTGAGTGTGGCAATGGCAAGTGCCAGAAAGACCATGTGTTCACTTGTTACTGAAGGAGCTGGTGACATAGAGTGAGGGGACAGCTTAGTTGGATGCTTTTAAAATTCTGCGTTGTAGTCTCAAGGCAAACCAAAGTCTTTTGAAGTTTCTTTTCTTATATAGTTAGTGAATAACTATTTCTCGTTTCTAAAGGGAAAATACATTTGTGAAGGCCTATAAATTATTCATTCAGATCTTCATACTTTAAAAAACACAAACACTATTTCAAGTGTTTTAGTATAATGGAATAAGAATCATTTGGGGAACATTTAAAAAACAAGATGTGAACTTAAAAAATCTGAACCCCATGGGGTAGTCACTAGGCCTTGGGGGTAGAAAGTAGCCTAGAATCCAGAAAGGGATAGAGGATGACTTATCAATCATAAAGGAGACAAAATTCCATCCTGCTCATAATTAAGTTACTCACAATTAAATTTAACTCAGCATTCTTGTGCCAGTTCTCTCGTAGAACAAATGTGAGATCTGCGGCTTATTTATTTTCAAGGAAATGATTTGAAAAGTGTTCAGTGTCTTCCCTGAACACCCAGCTCCTTCTCTGGCAGTCCTAGCCTTCTCTACCATAGAGGCACAGCTGCTGATGCCAAGCCCAGGTCCCACATCACATTGGCATTCCTGGAGGCCTTCCCTCCTGTCACTGCCAGCTGCAGTGATACACACAACACATTCAGATCGAGAGAAGTGCTTCTTGCTCACCTGGGTAAACTGGAAACCCACTGGGGCCCACAGCATATTGCAATCCATAATTCTGAACTTGGAACTTGATGAGCCATTTATTTATTTGGTCATATTTTAAATTAAAGCATCTCTTCTTTTTTCAAATATAACCCAAATCAAAACCATTTGTAAAACATGAAACACATCATTCAAATCTAAACCAAGCCAAACCACCTCTCTTTCTCTCTCCCCCTTTAAACTCAGTTTCTCTAACAATGCTGAACAGCTGTCCTAAAGCAGCAGTTAACTATCATTATATTATGATTCAGCCCCTTCCATCATTTTGCACAAAGCTTTTTAAGTCTGTATGCATGAGAGGTACTCACGACGTGGCAAGGCCCTCATAATCACCTGTGATTCATGCTAAGAACCCCCAACGGTACGGCCTTTAATGATGCTCAGAATCGTGATGTCTGATCTTGGCTCTATTACTGTCAAAAGCGCTTTAATCTGCCATGGGTTAAGGGCTCATACGCTCATGCTGGTGCCTATCCACGGAAACAACTGGTGATTTTTTTTTTTCTCACTCTCTGCCCCAAATATTCATTCTTTTTTCTATTTGCCTCATAACGTAGAAATGAAAGAAGCAAAGAGTGTGTGTCCTCTGGAATCAATTGTAACTACTGCTATTACACAGGTCATTTGGCCCAAATTGAGGCATCCTGCCCGGTTTTTCTATGCCTTGATTTCAAGGCAACAGAAAAAGGAAAGAGTGGCTCACAAGAAATAAAAGTGCTATAGAGCCACTTCCTGGGAGAGGTCACCAATACATCGTGGGATATTTCAGGGCCAATTTCAACTGAATGTTAACACTACCAAGCACAGAAACCTCCAGTACCATTTGCTTATTTTAAAATGCTTTCGTGTTTAGTGTGTTGGAAGATTGCCACAGCAGGAGTTAGCGACTAGCAGGTTAAGTAGAAGGCCCTTGCTGCATACCTGCTTATATTTTTAAATAAAGTACATCCAGTTCCAGGGCTGGCAGTTGGCACCCCTCCCTGTTGTTTCCTTTTAATATGATTAGAAGGTATCACTGAGTTCTCCTCTCAGCCTGACACCAACAAGCCACGTAGACGTCAGTGGATCAGTTAAATTTTCTAACCTCCAATTTCCCCATTTGTCAACTACTGTAATAATAATAATAATAATTTTTTTTTAAATATTTTTTGTTGTTGTTGATGGATCTTTATTTTATTCATTTATTATTTATATGTGGTGCTGAGGATCAAACCCAGTGCCTCACGCATGCTAGACAAGTGCTCTACCACTGAGCTACAGCCCCAGCCCCAATAATAATAATTATTATTATTATTGTTATTTGGGGTACTGGGGATTGAACTAAGGGGCACTTGACCACTGAGCCACATCCCCAGTCCTATTTTGTGTTTTATTTAGAGACAGGGTCTCACTGAGTTGCTTAGCGCCTCGCTTTTGCTGAGGGTGGCTTTGAACTCACCATCCTCCTGCCTCAGCCCCCCAAAGTGCTGGGATTACATGCTGGGCTAACTACTGTAATTATTACATCTCATGTTCTAATGTATTTGGGTTTCTTATTCCAAGAAAAATACATAAAAACAAGGAATATGTATTTAAATGGATTTTTTTAAAGATAAAAGCAGCCATGCATATTTTCATAGGGCAAGCAGCCTCATGTGAAATATTTCTTAAACTATTAACCCCTAGCTATTTACACCTCAGGTCTTATGAACACTATATCATAGAGAAATTACTAAACTTCTGATACAGATAGGGGAGTGAGAACAATCTGACATGAATATCACTAAGAGACAGCTGAACTCCAAGTTGGACTTTAAATATGTAAGAATTAGAGCAGTGGTATCAGTAATGGATGTAACACAAGTGAGAGACTGTAGAGGTAAGTTCCATTGGAATTTAGATGGGAAGAAAAGGGCGCGAATGTGTTGGTTGACTTTAATCCACGTAAAGCTCTTCCCTTTCTTTGGGTTGACAGTGGCCGACAGGGACTTCAGTGTTTTGAGAAAAAAAAGAACAAGGATACTTAGAATACAAAGTGCTATTTTTGTTTGTGCTCTACTTTAAGCTCTTCTTTTCTGAAATTTACTGCCACATCTTAAACTGCAGAGACTAGGAGTTCTAATATCATGCTTGCAAAAGGTTTCTTTCAAAGTCTTTTCAGATTAACAGATCTTTTCCAATAAACTAGCTTCTCTGAGAAAATGTAAAATAGCTATTCTGGTCATATTTAAACATCAAGGTTCAGAAATTACTTTTATGGAATAAAATGAATGTTTAGTTTCGGAATTGCAATAAAGATAAATGTGCCTGAAAGTTGGGGAAGAATGTTGGGACTTGAGATTCTGCATCTCTAAGACTCTTCCAGACATGTGGTTGCTTCTACCCAGACCAAACTTGATGATTGTCGGGGCCTGAGGGAGGGAATAATGGAAAGTTCTAGTTTAATGGAGTTTTGATTTAGCAAGATGAAAAGAATTCTAGAGATGGGCTGCACAACAATTTCACTATAGTTAACACTATAGATCTCTACACTTAAGAAATGATTAAGAAAGAAAAATTTATGTTATGGGCATTTTACCACAATTTTTTTTTAATGCTATGGAGAAAAGTTAAGCAGAGATGTTAGATAATTGGTTAGAAATAAGTTAGTGTGGGAAATGTGACTATTTTTAAAAGAGTGGTTAATAAAGATCTCACTGGTAAGGTGATTTTGGTGCAAAGACCTGAAGGAGGGAAGAGATCGGGCCACATGGGGAAAAATCTTCTGGTGACACAGACAGTGAGTAGATGGACTCCAAGGCAGCAGGATGCCAAGAAGTCCCCAGCACTCACCTCTTTGTCTGATCCACTTTGCCTACTGGACCGCTGAGAAATAACCACTCTCGGTTCACATCGACATTGCAAGACCACTGATTAAGCAAACATTTGGGTCTGTTGGGAGGATTGCCAGAAAAGGCCTAAAACAAGCAAGCAAGGACTAATTTGGGGACGCCAAAGCTTCTGTGTTACTCCAGCAGCTCTTCACTCCTCTGTAAGTTTTTAAATATTTAAGAGCCGCAGCAGAAGGGCAAGCAGACTGATGTGCTCCCCTGAGCCTGATCAGACTGCCATTAACTGTCTGATTGGGAAATTGACCTTTGAAGATAGACCAGGGACAGGGAGAGAACTAAAAGAGAGGGAGAGTATAGACTCCGTTTCCAGCTCAGGTCCTGCCTGGACAAAAAGAAGGTTTAAGTGGAAAGGTAGAGTGTTGTTAGCACAAGGGTCTTTGGGGGTATCTGAAAGACTCAAGGGCTGCTGGAGAGGAGGGCTCTTCCATTATGCATGGCTCCAGTACTGTGTGGTCTCAAGGTTACATAGTAACTGGGGCCTCAGAGTGGATCATCTAGAAGATTTTGGCAAGGAAAAGTATTCATACAAAAGACCCCAGATGTGTGGCAGGAGTGAGACACTTGGCTTCATACATCTAAAGAGATCAGAGAATTCAAAACAAATGAACAAACAAACAGACAAACAAACACTGGAGAATAATATATCAGTAGCCCTTTCCTCATTGGTAACAGCCATCAGGTAAGCCAAATGAGTGCATTCAAGGCCTCAGCCACTATGGAAGAAGCGGCAACTGGATGTAATGTGCTTTCTTCTGATGGCAGGCTGCTGACCGTACAGCCAACTCTCTGCTCCTTGGGGCTTCCCACCTGCACACCTGGCCCAGCAAAGTATCAATACTGGGATATAAGATCAAGTGAGCCTATGTAATATACAGGATTCATGTGTGACTTAATGACTGCAAATGCCCAGTTCTTAAAGGTACAATCTATGGCGCCCCTATCCATGATGATGCTAACCAGCTAGGGTTTGCTCAAAGCTTTCAGTCTGTTGCTGAAAATGGAGGGGCAGGGATGGGGGTCTCTGAGGATCCTGAATCCTTGCTGGATTGGTAAAGATTCCCCCTGAGTGTTCTTCAAGGTTTTCCTCATTGTTCCATACCATAAAGCTATCAAGAGAAATCTTGAGACACCGGAGATCACAACACCAGTTGATAAGCACAGAAAGAGATGTGGTCTGACATCTGCAGGCCACAAGAATTATGGCCTTGGAAGGGACTACAAGTTCCACCACACTATTGGCGATTCCTGCTGTGCAGCTTGCAAGAAGGCCCAGTGCTCTCCAGCTCCACCACTAGCACTAATATAAGTAATGTTTGTAAAATTCAGGACTAATAAATACTTGAAGACTTCAAGGAAGGCAGGAAGGCAGGAATCATTGGTGAATACTTCTGAGATACCCCTGGAAATTCAGAAATTATGGAAAGAAATTTAAAGTCCATAAACTGTGGATGCTACTTATACTGTGACCTCTTTTGTTGGTAAAGCCTAGGAAATTTGGGTTATTCATGGAATTGCTTCCAAGTCTGTGTTTGTGGTGGTGTGAGGGGGGCATTCAAAGACTATAGACAGGCATGATCCAATCAAGATCTTATTTTCAGATGTAGATCAGCTTAATTTTGAGCCATTTCCTCTACTCTGTGCTTTGATTTCTCCATAAGTTAAATGGAAGTAATAGTACCTGCCCCCTCCCCCCTTGGGGTACCTGTGAGTGTGGAATAAACCAACAGATGGGAAAGTACTTAGAGCAGCTGAAAGTTCTAGCTAGCTCAGTCAATAAATAATCAGGATTATTATTATATTCTTTTCATTGTCATTTTATTACGAATTCTTTGTCTCCTTTTCCACCCTGGGGGGAAAAATATCTGCCAAGAGTCTGAGCAAAGCAAGGCCCTAAAGTTAGGTGTGCAATTTATTTGTCATGGTCTCTAATGAGGAATTTAGTTCTAAACCCTTTTGAAACATCTGTTGCATTTTTAACTCAGTAAGTGCAAATAACAGAAAAATAGTAGCATCTGGGTTAGAAACAAAAAATAGTATCTCTTCCTATTTTTAAAAAGAGAGAAAGAGCTAGAGCAAGGAGAGACAGAGACAGAGAAAGTGAGATTGCCACATTTCTTACAAAGAGCACTTGATCACTAAATGTCCTGCTCTACCTGATGCTCAGAAGCTGCGTGATTGATGTACATGCGCAGCTGTGCATCTGCCTGGAGTGTGGCTCGGAGTGCCAGTCCCCTCCGCTGGGTCAGCACTTTACTCTGCTGGGGTGCTGAGAAGCTACTGTCTGCGCACGTTTCCCACTCCCTCCCTTGTGCCGGCCCTTGCTTCTAGGAAAGCAGGAACAAATGGTCCATGAAGTTTCATTTGCCTTGGAAAAAAAAAAGAACCATCTTCAGAGAAATGACAAGTAGTGCCCTGGCAGAGAGCCCCCAGAGAAGGGGCGTGTGGCCTGCCCAGCCTGCTGCCTGCCCAAAGCCGAAGAAGCCTGTGGGTACTGGAGATTTGAGACCTCAGAGGATACTGGGAATAATGTGACGGGTTGCAAAGAAGGAAAGAAAAGAACTCACAAAAGAAAAGGTCCTCATGGAAAGAAAAGATCTCACAAAACTCATAGGTCTCTCACTCTTTGGGACGAGTTTCCTGGAGTTGTTTCAAGGGTCTGGCCTAAAGGAAGTCAGCTAACAAGCAGAAAAGAAAGTAGGCCAACTCATCACCTCCTTAGGCAGGTGACAGCACCATGAACTGTATATCAGGGTAGGTAGCCACTGTTAAAGAGGGAACAGAGCCACTGCAGTGACCAGAGACAGACATAGGGGTGGCCTGGGAGGTCAAGGAGTGCAGTCCACTCTGGGGCAGTGGGCTTTCCTGGCCAGCAACAAACTTCTCTCTATGAGTCCTTCTTCCATGCTACATGGGAAACCTAACCATTCCTTCTCAAGAGATATAGGGACAATTACAATTGTACTTCTTGGGGCCCTTCTAGTCTCATGAGAACCCTTCTGGGCCCCAATTTCCCCAACTTCCATAGGCAAATGAAAGAATTTTCTCATTTATAGGGATTCTTACTTTTCTGGCCAGAATTTGTCATAAGGAACATCCTCTCTTTTGAGAATGTTTGATTAAATGAGGTTTAAGGACCTTCACTTTATTTGGTCTGATCCCTTTACTTGTACATGGTCACCCTGAGGCCACAGAGGCTGTGACAGCCCCACCACAAAAATTCACAGCCCAACCTGTGTCTCTTTCCATTCCAACCGGACACATCTAACTTGTCCTTGGGATGCTCACAGAGCAATAAGAGGCTATCTGGACACAAATCTGTCTATACGCTTAGAGTAACTTCTACATCCTATTCCCCCAGGACGAAAATCTGAAGGATACAGGAAGCAAGCAAGCAAATGTGATTATCTCCGACTATTAATACCTGACTCATGAACACCTGGGGATGGAGGAGAGCACCCAGAAGAAGAGAAAGGAGCTATGGGTGTCATGTGATAGGACAAGGGACAAAGTGAGGAGAATATGGAAAACAAGGGAAGGGAGACAACGGGAGAAGAAAGAGAGATGAGGAAAGGCAAGCAGAGCCCAAAAAGTTTGTTCTAGAGTAGAAAGTAAAAAGATTCAGGGTGAAGCCCCGGAGTTAGAGCTAATGAGAAAAGGGTAAGTCAAGCAGAGAACTTAGCTGAATTTCAATTTTCAAGAAAGATCAGTTTGAAGTATCACAGAAGTATCACAGAATCCTTCAGCCGAGAAGCCCAGCAAGGTGTATGTGTGATTGTGTGTGTATGTGTGTGTATGAGAAAAATGCCTCATCTTGAGCTTCCACACCCAGCTTTTTATCACAAGGGATACAGTATCCCTGACTAAAAAACCAACTTCCCCCCTGACCTGGAGGTGAACACCCCTCCACTCTGGGGCATTGCTACCTTGTGGAATTACCCTGCAGCAGACCACGGGGAGGCCAGGGATTTAAGTTACACACCAGGGGCCAGCAGGGCTGCACAAAGCCCACATTATTCTTAACTTTAATCAGGATTTTTGCTTCACAAATCCTTCTCTGAAACCAACTCCTGTGCTGAAGTTTCATAACGACACTTGAGGTGGTTTATGGCATTGTCAGGAATCTTTTATTTTTTCTAAAGATATCACTGAATTTGTTATTTCCCCTCTTTAAAATCATTATTGACACATATGTGCAGTGATAGTACACCCCTTGAGTTTTCTCCCAAGATAAATTAAATCAAACCCTCTGCTTTCCCATTTATTTATTACTTTATGAAAGAAAAAAGAAGGAGGATGGGGAAGGAAAGAAGGAGAAAGAGAAGGAAAGAGAAGAAAAAGGAATACCCTTTTAAAGAGTCAGGAAACCCAGTTCTTACTATATTTCATGAAGCCTTTCCCTCTGTGTAAGGATTGAAGACTGAATTTATGCCAAGGTGAGACAATCAGAAAAAAATCTGAGTCAGGGGAAATTTTCCTGAGCCTGATTTTATGCCTTCATTACATGCTTATATTTTAAAACCTGTATTTAGAATGGGGCTTTGAGATATTGGAGAATATCTCAAAGTCTGCATATCTTGACCATCTCCACTATCCTCTATATCACCCTCAGCTCTCACCTGAACCCAGGCAAAGTCTACCCTGGTTGATTTCCTTGTTTTCTTTCTCTCTTCCCTAGAATCCATTCCTATTCAAAATTCGAAGCGATTTCTTAAATTACGCATCATATCATGCCACTCTGGCTCAAAACCCTCCAACAGTGCTGCTCACACTGGAAGTAAAACCAGTGCTGCTGGCCCACAACCTACCAGGACAGCCTCCACCTGTTTCCACCTATCTACTCCCACATTCTCTTCCTTTCCCACTAAGCAAGTTCACAGTAGATTTTTGTTTGTTCGTTCATTTTAGTTTTCTGTTCCTTCAACAAACCTGCTTTATTCTCACCTTAGAGCAGTGTCCTTCTGGTATATTGGAGACTCTTCTTGTTACTAAAATGACTGGAAAAAATGTGAACCAACTCCAAGTTTTATCCATGGGGACAAGTATCAAATAGTCCAAGAAACAGATAAAAAGTAGAAGGAAAAACTGTGAAGTCAATTTGTGTTTGTTGCCTTTCGAGTTCAGCTCATTTAAAGGACTAATAATTACATTTGCTCTTTGCATATCCCCTTTCCTAGAATTGAGCCCCAGGAGAGCAGCAATCTCATCTAAGATTTCTATTACCTTGAAATGTGCCAAGGACTTTGTAGACATAAATAGCTGTGCAAAGAAAATAAATAAAAGAAAAATAGAGCACATCCATTATCATTTTAAATGCCAATATACAGCAATTTAATGATTAGGTACAATTAGGAGGGGTTCAAATTCTAAGCAGGAAGCAAATTCCCTCTTGGATAAAAGATGCAGTATCAAAAATGGTGGCATCATCAAAATATTATGAATCTCCCAATAAAATCCTTGCTTTCTGCAAATCTTCTGGCTATGCCTTTTGCATAGTCTAATTCACCACTGGAGGAACTCATTTTTTGAAAAGGAAATACTTGACAAATGGTCTTGTTTTCATTCGATGTCTTGATTTAGCTTTCCGAGAAATATCTATTCACAGCAAAGCAATTTGGCCAGGTGGAGAGTTTTGTAGCAACATTTGCAGGGGTCACAATTGCCGTGACTCAGGACAGAACATTTCAGTCTCAGGATTTATATCAAAATAGAATGATAAGATCTGCTGCCAAATTCCCTGGCTAGCTTTTCTGGGAATATGCTAGATGTAGATCAAATCCTGTAAACTTGTCTGGGAGAAAAAGAAGATGTGTTATAGATATAAAATACATCTAAATGACCCATCTTGTTTTCAAGTTCTTATCTATTTCATTAAACTAAAAAGCATATACTCTTATTTAAGCTGTCCGTGAAAACCAAAGCTCCAAAAAGCCAACATAACTGGAAAGAGAGAGAGAGAAAAGAAATTCAGCTCAGACTATGGCTTCAGAGAAATCTAGAAGGTAATTCCCTGCCAAGAGCCAGGTGGAAGATATTGATTCAGTTTTCTATTCCTACTGAATCATCTCTCCAGGGTATATTATGGTTTTGCTTGATTTGATATAAATTTCAAAAATATTTCATCCATTTATATTTAAACAGAGCATGTAAAGACAGACTATAGTATGCAGATGACTGGCATCATTGGCATTACTTGGACAACCCCTTCCTCATGAAAATGGCATAGCTACCTAACACACTCCTTCCACTATAAATCTTAGGTGGGTGGTTGTGGCATTTCTTATTCATTCCTGTTTTCATCAGCTTTTTTGTCACTGTCACCAAGACCTGACAAAAATAATGTAGAAGAAGAAAAGTTTTGGCTCATAGTTTCAGAGGACTTAAAGGTCCATAGATGGCTGATTCCATAGCTCTGGGCCCAAAGTGAGGCAGAATATCATGGTGGAAAGACATGGCAAAAGAAAGCAGCTCAGGATATGGCATCAATGAAGCAGAGTGCGCTTGCTCACCAGGAGCAAAAGGTAATCCCCAAAGTCACACCCCCGGGGAACTACTTCCTCCAGCCAAACCCTACCTGCCTACCGTTACCATCTCATTAATCCATCAGATTAATCCACTGATTAGGTCACACCTCTTGTAATCTAATCATCTCACCTCTTAAAATTCTTGCATTATCTCACACATTAATTTTGGTCGACACCTCATACCTAAACCATAACAATTGCCTATCCGATGTACACCATTCTCTCCTTCTTGTTCACAAATTGTGTTCAGGCAGCAGTACGCCAGCCCCCAGTGAGACACTCACTTGCCATCTTCCTTAGAAGTTCAACATGTCGATGTGATGCAGTTCTGGCTCAGGTGATCAAAGTAAACATTTATCAGGAAACTCTGGGGCAGGTTTGTTTCTCCAGATGTTGAAAGGCAGGTGCTGATGGCACCTGTCTTATGAAGAAGGAGATGGTCTACAGATGCAGTGGCCATCTGGGAAGCTCCAGCAAATAGCCTGAGGACGAGAGCCATGGTACAGAGGGCCTAGCAGAAAGATGGAAAGAGTTCGAGTCTCTGATGACATCTGATGCTGCTAGATCCACACCAGAGACTTCCTACATCTGGTCTTCTTGATGTCTGAGACAAGGAAGCACCTATTTGTTTAAATCACTGAAATTAAGTCATCCAGTACTTATGGCCAAAATCATTACTAGCTGATACAATGGTCATACTAGGTGAGACTAGAGAAATGGTTCTATAAGCAGAAATAACATTGGAACAACAGGAGTGAAGGGCCCTTGAGAGATCCTCTGCTTGCAGGAAAAGGTTTCCCTAAATAATCTCTACCATTAGTCCCTATCCCTTATGGTTCACAGGCAGAGACACAGAATTATTCTTTGGCTCCTAAATGCTTGGCCTCTGCAGGCTGTTTCCCACTAGCCAATACTTCCAGCTGTTCCACATCCACTCTTTATTATTTTCCACCCATTAATAACTTGCATTGCCCAGGTTTACAATTTTCCAAACTCTGCCCATTTCAATTAGATGCCAGGGTCACAGACATAACCCGGCAGCCACAACCTGTGTGGGTCTGACATGGGAAGGCGGCTGGATTCCTGCAGGCCCTATGCCATGTGTGCTATCTTGAGTCCAGAACTAGATAATTTCACTCATCTAGAAAATTAAGGTGAATAAGAGAATAGAAAACTGAAATGGCATATGGTCTAGCTTCCTGAATTTGTGTGATTATCCATTATCAAATCACAGGCCCTGAGTTATTAAGTCTATTGACAGATGCAATGTAATTTTCTTCAAACAGATAACTGATCCTGGAGCTGATAAGGTCTGAATGTACTGTGCACATGCCCTCATATTTTGATCATTCTTCACTTTCTTCATGCAATGCTCTGTTATCAAATCACCAATACAAATATATATCCAGAAATAAAGCTATTCAGATGCTTTAAATTTATACTCATGGTTCACATTTAATTACTTAATATTTTCTGACTATAGAGCATTGCTCTGTAATCTTGGGACCAAAAAAATAAAGAAATTAAAATATAAAATGTTTAAAAGCCTGGATCTGTGAAAGGTTTGAAATAAATTGTACAGAAATAGGTGAGCTCAGGCTCTAAGCTACAGCAGCTTTCAGGATTTCAAAGTTAAGAGACAACACTGTTCTGGTACTGCTAAAAGTGTGAAGGGCTTGTCTTTTCCTTTTATAACTCCTGGAAGGATATGCTCATGCAGGTAATAAATCAGCTCTGAAATCTAGCTCAAGCGACAGAAGTAGGAACAATACCTGATACAAAGACACTGTGCAAACATTTTAAAACTACCCCTCCAAGTGTACACATTTGGCATCAAAAGCATAATGAAAGCTTCATGACTCTTTCCCAGAATTGGGGAATAATCTTCCTAACTTATGAAACAAACAAAAATCTTACTTGTCCCACAACTTAGCCTTACTTCCTAATTCAAAACTATTGTTTTCTCTGTTTTTCCTCCACTAAGATGACTTTGTCAATGTTCTGAGTTCCAAAGATTTAACAATAACAAAAAAGTAACATCTAGATATTTTCTTTTAGGTAGATAAATAAAATATACAAGTTATAATTAAATATACATATACCAAGCAGGAAATGATTAAACAATTAATATCTGCCAGTTATTTTGTTAGATGTGTAGTAATAACACCTACCTAATTTTAAGCCAGTGTAAAAGTACATTTTTCCATTGAGTCTTATAAAACATCCCTGATACAGAGATAACAAAACATAGCACTTTTAGATACCAAATGGATGATCAACACAAAATGTTGGATTCATCCAGAATTAGAACCATCAGACATTGCCTCTAAGCTGCTTCAAGCTTGGTTTGCTTCTGACATTGAGGGGTAGAATCTTAGGAAACGTTCTTTCTTATCCAGTATGAGAATAGTACATAGAGAAAGACACCCTAGGAGAACTCATTTGACTTAAACATCACATACTTTTCCCTTTTCACATTAGAATAGTTTTGAGAAACAGTCACATTAATCCCAGATCTCTCATAGGGGGAAATGTCAGAAGATAGTTTGATAAAGACCATACAGTTTCAAGAATATGAGCAGATGAGTTAGGGAAGAGATAATCCCAATGGGTGATAAACAACTAAAAGGTTACTTTAGTTTAGAGAAAAAAAAATGATGAAAAAAATAAAATAATGTTAACATCCAGGGGCAGCTAGACTTAGGGAATCAAGTATTTTGGAAATTTCTGATGACAACTAAACTACTATATCCCTCATGAAAAGTAACTGAATAACTGACTATAGTGACACACACAAAATCTCTCTCTCTCTCACACAAACACACACACACACACACACACACACACACCCTTTCACCTATTTACCCATTCATTTCTGGGCATCTGTCTTCAGGAGAAGACTGATTTATGTTATGGTGTGAATTATGTCCTTTTCTTAAAATTCATGTTGATGTTCTAACACTCAGTTCCTTACACTCCTTAGAAGAGAGAATGATGCAAAGAAGCCCCTGGGGAGTTAGACCAAAGAGCTTGAAAATGGCAATCTATAAGCCAAGGTGGGAAGCCTCAGAAGAAACCCTTCCAGTCAACATCTTTATATCTAGCCTCCATAACTGATAAAATAGATATCTGTTGTAAGCCACTGTGTGTGGAACTGTGGTGTGAGGGCCCTAGGAAATGGAGGCAGTGACACGCAGAGCATGTCCCGCAGAGCAGGGCTGAATTAAAATAAAATTGAATCACAACAAATTCCACCAGCACTAGAGACAGAATTGCTGTGAGAAATGACCTCTTCATAGAAATATGAGGAAGATATGTAAAAGCACAGCCTCTTAGTGGGTAGTGGTACAGAAATGTGTTCTGTGAGATGACAGATTGACACAGAATGTGTAGAATGATTTAACACATTTTTAGTAACCCTGACTCCTCTTTGTGTAAAAATCTTCCTAACGTTAGTGGTGTTTTTGTTGTTGTTGTTGTTATCTTTGGATATACATGATAGTAGAGTGTATTTTGAAGTATTATCCATACATGGAATATAACTTATTTTAAATAGGATCCCTACTCGTGGTGGTTTTTAAATCTTGCTGACCACTCTGGAAGTGCACTGGTTCTGACTGCTACAAATAATCCATGGACAGGGAAGTAAAACAATAAAAATGATTAAAATATGCAAAGGTACTCATGACCTAATACAAACTCAAAATAATACAGACAGTAAAATATACATACCAGATTACATGACCCCTTTGAGAGGAAGATCATAAATTGTTAAACTAGTCACTTTTTTTACTGTGAAGATGTGAAATCCTGTACCTTCATCTAAGCAAAAAAAAAAAAAAAAGACTAAGGTTGAACTCTTACTGGGAACTAAAATATTTTAGAAATTCAGACATGCTATCATTGCACAATAGTAAGTCACCATGTACTGAACTTTAAGGAATATCATTGATTATATCACACTGGAAGAATATAGTCACATATAAGGTTGTACAAGAATCTTATTTAATAAATATACTGACATTATTCTTGGGACATGAGATATGTCAGATATAAAAACTGAATAGTTTTTATTACACCTTCAAGGGACACTCTCAAGTATCTTCATTTTTTTTCTGAAGCCTTTGGTATTTCTTACAAGATTTAGTCAAGTTTAGAATTTCTGCTTTGTAAACCTACTAGGAAAATGTTCTACTTCTGGGGTGGTCATTTTCAAAGACTAAAGACAGGCTATTGATTTTCTTTAATGAATTAAGTCTGGTTATTCTGTATATATGGAGTTTCAGAACAACTTTCAGATCTCAAACTCCTTTGCAAATTGTGTCTAGTATAATAAATTTCTAGAAAATTTCATTTGCTTCAGAATGTCCCTTCCCTTCTGGAAGGGTTACATTCAGATGAGAGTGACAGAGTTCAATGTAAGGATAAAATAAAATTATTAATTATCTAAAGCTTTCTGAATCATAAGAGTCATGCTGAATGTACAGGACACTGGTATATGTATCTGAGGAGCATCAATATTTATTATGAAGATGTATGTATTGATTGAGCTGTAAAATGATTCAAAGTAATATATGCCATCCCAATAATTGAACTCCATTCAAAAGAACACCCATGTAGCCACAATGAAAATTGAAAACGATGATTTTGATTTATTAAATTACCCTATCCAGCCACAAGATATTGAATAAAGAAAGAAAATGCTAACATAAGTCTACGGTAGTGGTGCCTGGCTGTTAGAAAGAACCAGAGCATATGTTCCAGCATGACTAAGAGGCACCTGGTTCCAAATTACTTGGAGGACAGTTGCTTTTTTGAAGTGAGCAGTTGGTGGTCCTGAGGCAGAACTGTTAAGTACGCCATCTCCCTGAATGGCTTGTTGCCTTTTCCCATCACTTTTCCCTCCCTTAGGACCTTCCCTAGTCACCTAAACATTATCTCTGTAGGTAGCAATGGGCATGAAGGAGGGATAACAGAGATGAAAGGAAACTTGATGGGATTTAACTAATCAAAATTCTCAACTACCCAGAATCTCTCCTAACATTCTTCTGAAAAGAAAGACAACATCTACCTCACAGCATATTTAGGAAGGATATAAGTGAGTCTGATTGTTTTTAAAGGACCTTTGGACACTATATATACTCCCCTCAACTTTTTCAATTCTATGTATCTGTATAGAACAAATTCATATTCAGACTGAGACTCCTGTGATATTATAAAGATACCTATTATTAAAGAAACATACAATTATGTTCATAATACCATAATTGTTAAGACATGAAAGTAAACAGAAAAGATTTTAAACACAGATTAAAAATAAAAAGATTTTATGGAACCCTGAACCAAAAATGTTAGTTTCTTAGCATACCACCCCATCTCCTTATTATTTGAGTTTATTAAGTAAGGTGTGCTGGGGCCCTTCAAATATATGTCCATTAGGAACTGTGAATGTGACTGCATTTGGGGGAAAATGGGGTCTTGGTAAATGTAATTCACTTAAGGATCTTGAAAGGAGATCATCCTGGATTATCCAGGTGGGCTCTACAGTTAAAATAAGAAAAGACATAGAGGCAGAGAAGAAGGCCAAGTACAGCTGGAAGCAAGGAGTGGAGGTATGTACCTGAAATCTAAGGAATGCCTGAGCCATCAGAATCATGAAGAGGTGAGGAAGGATGCTTCCTTGAAGGCTACACCTTGAACTTGGACCTCTATCCTCTAGAACTGTGAGTGAATACATTTCTATTAGTTTAAGTCTCCGCATTTGTGGTCGTTTGCTATGTTAGGACTACAAAACTAATACATGGGGCTTTTTTATACTTTTTATTAAATGCCACTCAATACATACAAGTATAAAGATAAAGAATTTTTAGTAATGCCTTCAACCAACACTCATTAAGTGCTTCTATGTGCCAGGAACTGTGTAAGGCTCTAGACAAGTGGCAAAAATATAAAAAGACATTACACCTTAAGACCCTCATCTCCTTACAATGAAGTGTGGGAAGTATTTTTTCATTGATCTTTACAGAATAAGAAAAGAAAGATCAAGAATTTTAAAGAAGAGATTATGAGCTGGGGGTGGGGAAAATGGTATTCTTTTAATATAAAAGTTATGAAAATAATTTTAACATATGGAAAATGAAAAAAAAGGTTGTGAAATATTCAAATCGGAGTCTATCCATCCCTAAAGAACACAGATGCTTTCCACATAAACTGTTAATTACAAATGAAAAGGGCAGCAGGTGGAAACCCAGCAAGACCTGCACCCTTTCCCAGGTAACCGTCCTGATCAAGGAGATCTTTTTCTCTATCTTATTCAAAAAAATTAGAAAATACAAGTGGCTTCGAGTCCTCTGTTGTTTTTCTATTTTCCAGATGATATTTCACATTATGATGTGTCATCCCATGTTGTATCAATCACATTACAATATGTCACTTAATGTAACATAAAGCAATATGATTGACACAATCTACTAGGGCTTGTCACAACACTGCATGTCAACCAGGACACTTTTATGGGTTTTGTAAAGAAAAAAAAAGTCAACATATTTCACAGAACATCACATCCTAGGTGCAGGAGGGGAGGGAAAGAAAAAAATCTTCTTTGAAGATTTTTGCAACATTCCTGTTGAGCGAACTGATAAACATCTGCTAAGTAAATGGAGTCGAATGTCTTCCCTGTACCCATATCAAATGCACCTGGGAAACCGTTACCAGCTTGTCTCAGATTCATGGTCAGCTCCTATTGCCCCCTGTTCCTCTTTGCCATGTTAATCCAAGACACCTTATGAAACCAGCTCTAAAAGAAGATGAAGAATTATCAAATGGAAAATCCCCATCTGAGAAAAAGGAGGCAGTAAAACACAGGCAACCTGGGAGGGAATGATTCTAGAGGCATCCTGGGTGCAAATCTGGTGACAAGTAACAACTCGAAACGACTTCAACAAGAAAGAAGGGGATGTATTATATATGCATGGGGATTTTTCAGGGAACTGAGGGAAAAGAAGTAAACCATAGGAAAGAACCAGAAGCAGTCATCAGAAACTCATGAGCATTCTTTCCTTGTCTCTGTCTCTGTTTCTGTCTCACCTGCTTTCTCCTTTCTTCTGCACTGTTGCTCCATCCATTGGGTAGTATTCACCCCAACAGCAACCAACAAGAATCCCAAATGATGTGGAGATGTTAGTGGAGATTTGTTGATGCATCATCTCCCATTCCTAACAGTGTTCAATTTCTCAGCTTTGCAGTGTGTGAGTCACAGACCTCACTCCTGGTTCCAGAGAAAAAGTTTAATTAACTTCAGCCCACCAAGAAATTCCATTACCTTGATCCATGACTAAATGTTCAAGGAAGGGCACTGAACCAATGAAAATGAATCCAGGGGAGATGTGTCTAGAACACTGGGAGGCCAACTCACTGTTCCCACCCTGGGCCTGTCTCAGCAAGAATTGCATCTGGGATTGCAGTAGCCATTGTTACTACCATAAGGAGAGTCAGCTAGAAGGTCAGGCAAAGCCAGAAGAAGGTGAGCCAAGACTTGGATCCTGGTGACCTCCTTGGAGTTCATGAACGAATCATATGCCAAATCTCTCCTAAAATAATTCAAGTACATGAGTCAACAAAATTTCTGTTTTGCATAAATTGGGATAAGTCAAGTTTTCTATTTCTTGCAACCAAAGGAATATCAACTTATACAAGAGACCAACTTAACAATTTTACAGATTTTTAGGAAAATCTCTAGTCAACCTAGTTTGAGCCAGCCAATCTAATCAGGCATGGCAAGGGTGCAAATATAGCTGCCAGGTACCAAATCTCATCAACTGTGGGAGAGTTGTTCTGGGGCAGGGAGGTGAAATTTTGTATTAAATCTATTAGTGAAGATACCCACTTGCTGGATGTATCTAAGTAAGTATCCCTCTGTGCTTTGATTCTTTTCATTTTTAAGATGGTTGGGTACATTTCTGCATCTAAACCCCTGACTGAGATTAATTAGGTGCTCACTCTAACTATGGTTTCATATCTCACAGATAGGTTCTAATATGCACAGATAGGTTCTAATAACCTATCCTTTACATTCAGATAGTTTTGTATAGCTTTCACAGTTTTTCATCTTTCCATCTTCTGTTGCTATTCATGCAGATAGAAAACAAAGATTTCAGATTTTTTATATTTGCTTAGAAGCCCCTCTCTCTGAGTTTCTATGGGAACAATGCCCCTATTTCAGGGGCAGGCATGGGCCCCATCTACTGCTGAGGGGTAAACCTGGCTCAGTTTCTCTGGCCTTTCTGGGTGAACCTTGGATGTGACATAACAGGAGACATAACAAAAGTTCCATTCCTTGTATTAAAGGAACTCCTCTTAAAGTCAAACACAAGGAAAAATCAGGGATATACATAATTAACGCATAGTAATTATTCAGTCAAGTATTTTGCTTTTTAGAATAATAATTTAAAATTGGAAATAATTGAATATTGAAAATACTGTTTTTTGAACAAAGCATGATTTATTCATGTGACAGGATTCTATTAAGCAATTACAAATTGATTTTGCAGAATATTTTAGGAAATAAAAGTGCATCTGAAATACTGGAAAGCAAAGGAAGTAACGTACATATGAAATACGAACATGAACTCTACACACACTAAAAATTGGAAAGAAATAAGCATTAACTATGGTTACCTCAAGATTCTTAAAGTAGTAGGATTATGAATAATGGACTTTTTATTTCCCTTTTATATACACTGTTTTTTGCATTTTCCAAATGTATCCAGAGTAAATAAATATCACCTTTATAACTAGAAGGGGAAAACATTGTTAGCACTTCCTTCCATTTTTGAAGATGTGGAATGTATTTCAGTTTCTGCATTTTGGTTTCAGAGACAGTGAGAGCATATTGACAAGAAATAGCTTCGAGATGATATAAATATGCCGCATCTAAATCATATTGAAGAAAATGCAATCAAATAATTCTAAGACATAAAAAAGGAGGCATTACTTATGCAAAGAAGGAGAATTTTTGCCCATTATATTTCCTAATAGAAGAGTTTTGTTTCTATGGAAGAATAAACCGTTTGCTTTAATCTCCACCTTTGAAGCTTCTCCAACTGAAAGGTCGAAATGACTTTCCGCATCATCGTATTGTGGCAGTTGCATGATTTATAACTCCGATAACACTTGTCTTTTACTCTATGCTGAAGTGAGTGAGGTCAGAGTTTCTGCTTTCACTCATTTTCCTTGTTTTCATGGCTTGAAGTCAAATTATTCATGTTTCCTTAATGCAGTTTTGTTTAGCTTAATTGTATAGTGTAAGTCTGACACACATAATTAATCTACTGCAAGTGACTGTTGAACAACTTATATCTGTTGAAAATTTTACTGTAAAATACCAGACACAAGGAGTTGGAGAACAGGAACAGATGAGCGAGAAACACCAAGCAGTCTTTTCCTCAGACCCGTGTTATCAAAGTGGTTATGCGTGTTGAGAGAAATCAATTTAGTTTTAACAGGTTTGTCCTCTCTTTTGGAAAATCCAAGATATACCTTCTATTGTTCTTTTGCCTGCCAGACTGACACAGCACTTTTCATCTCCTATATTCTTTTTTTTATTTTTTCGTACCAGGCATGGAACTCAGGGGTACTTAACCACTAAGCCTCATCCCCAGCCCTATTTTGTGTTTTTATGTAGAGACAGGGTCTCACTGAGTTGCTTGGCGCCTCACCGTTGCTGAGGCTGGCTTTGAACTCGCAATTCTCCTGTCTCAGCCTCCCAGAGTGCTGGGATTACAGGTGTGTGCCACCGCACCCAGATTCTTGACTTCACCATATACAGACAGAAAGAAGAGCTGTTTAGCAGATCACAAAGGAGTACTGGACACGAATGGTGTGATTATATAATCCAGTTCTTTAGCAAAGCCTTCCCCTTCATTAGGGCACCCAGTATTACTCTGCACCCTCTCCTTAATTTTATATGAGAAATTTGAGGTGGAGAATGACAGCCCATTATTTTTTTAATTTCCTTAAATTTCATACATTTTTAAGGAACTTAGTTGTAAGAATGTGTGAGAATCAATTTTAAAAATTTATTTCAATGTACCTTGCCAAGAGGAGTTAATATATACACATTAGCAAATCTAGCATCTTTTGAGCACCTTGCTAATGACAGTTGAATGTGTCCCACATTTGACCCTCTTGATCAAGTGCCTACTGTGACCCAGAGAGTGGGCTGAGATGTACATTATATTGATACAAGACAAGAACCTCCAAGGAATTTCTAGGCATATGGTAGAATCACCAGATAAGCCCAGGGCTACATGTATGGTTATAAGTGTTCTCACTGAGGTGGGGAGGGACCACCCAATACCTAAGTGGTCCCACAAGCCTTCTTGGATATATATCTGCATTTCAAAGAATGTATCCAGGACAGCCAGTTAGGAAAATAGAGACTTTTTATCTCCTGGGTCCTCACTGATTCTTCTAGCAACTCTTCCAAAATGCTAGAAAAGGCATTATGAACTCCACTTCACAAATATGAATATTGAGAACAGAGAGGTCAGATCATTTGAATGTCACACACCCAGAGAGTAAAATGTTCAGATTCAAACCAGCCCTCCTGAAGGGTACCCATTGCTCTTCCCAACATGGCAAAAAAAAAAAAGAGCTGATCATTTTGCCATGGTGCACAGTGCCCACACAAAGGCACTTCACAGAGAGTGCATTATTTGTAAATAAAGATCTTTACTACCTCCCAGAGATAGCAAGTAAACTTTAAAAACTGCTTCTTCTAAGCACTTTCCTCAGCCAAAACTAATGTCGCACACATTAAGTACCTAGCCTAAGATGATGGCAGTGAGAAGCTGGGGATTCTAACACATTCTCTTTTCATTTCTCTGAAACTCTGGTTGTTGTATGATGGGCTCCTGGGCACTGACCTGGTCATTTCTCTACTTTGCATAACGCCCATCTTGCATCTATAACAAAGGCCCTTTTTTTCCTTCTACTTAATTGTTGCCGTCATTGGCACTGTGGAGTGAAAAGCAAAACATTTACTTTATTTTGTTCCACTTTATTTAAAGAGAGAGACAGTAGAACTGAAACCAGGAGAAAACGATCCTGTGTGAGGAAAGGCAACAAAATTATAAATATGATCAAATTTCCCAGAATTCAACCAAATATGAAGAAACTAGAATCAGTATGTGCTTCAAATAGAACTATTGGCTTTAAGAAGTGACCATGGCCAGGCTAAATTACTGCCCCATGTTCCAGACATATTCCAGCAGCTTTGAGAAATAAGAACAGAAGCATGAAGTTGGGTGCCTGGTTTTGGCCTCCATAGTGGGAGTGATACTTTGTCATTACCAAACTGGATTTAGAAGGAAAAGACCTCCCTAAAATTAGACAATGAGTAGGTGTTAACTATTACTCTATTACTATTACTACTCTACACAGCAGAGTAGGTGGTAACTATTTTCTTAGAGCAAATAGTGGATGTCTGAACTTCATTCTTAAGCTTTCCATGGGTCAAAAATATTCAATCTTGACTTCATCTTGCCTCACCTTTCAGGAGTTTCCAGAATCAGGAATAACAGCTATGTTGAAACAGTTGGCTTCCTTTCACTTCCCAGTACAAATTTTATAATAAATTGCTTTTGTTGTGGCTGTTTGTACCAACCCCTATAGTCCCAGCCACTCAGGAAGTGAGGCAGGAGGATTGAAAATTCAAGGCCAGCCTCAGCAACTTAGTGAATTCCTACACAATTTAACCAGACGTTGTCTCAAAATAGGGGCTGAGGATGTAGCTCAGTGGTAAAGCACCCAGGGTTCAATCCCCAATACCAAAACAAACAAAAAATTTTAAGCACATATCTAATTGAGTCACACTGCATTTTGAACATAACCAGTTAGAAATAAATAAGAGCAAAATATCTTGTTTGTCTTATTGACAGTCCGTTTGGGAAAAAAAAATCCACTAAAGAGGCCTGTGCATTGACACAGCTCTCCTATATCTTGCAGAACCACAACCCTTATATCTGACACTATTAAACCTTATATCTGTTGCTATGTAAACCCAAGAAGAGTCATTTTCCCCTAAATATGGTTCTATAAATATGGTATCTTTTGTGGTTCTTTTTCTATATCAGGACACTTTTTTCTTTTTACCGAGTCCAAAAATTCCACTGGAAAATGATGATCTATGTCTTTAGCCAAAGACAAGTTTTCATCTTTAGACTTATCAGAAATCTTTTGTAAGGATTCTCTAAGACTTGAAATGGAATTGAAGAATGGAAAAAGAAATGAAATATGCTTCATTAGCTCTATCCATCCCAGAATAGAACTATATATAGATAAGGAAGAGGGAACGGAGCTGGGAGATACATGGGGTTATGGTGGGGGTTGTGTGTGTGTTTGCACATGCATGCACACGGTGCACATGCCCTCTGCCTTATGCAAGTGTTAACCACCATCCTCTGTGCTAGGGAAAGATAAAACACGATCCTCACTCATTTACAGTTAATCTCAAAGGTTAATTTTGTTGCTCATACTCTATAAACAAAGAAGATATTTCTTTCCTAGGACAGGGCCTTTTGCCATAAATGAAACAGAGAAGAAAGTCAGAGTGTCCTAGGGATTAAGGAGAGGTTGGAAGATCCGAAGAACCTGGTGCTGACAGCCTTGCTTATTAAAAAGTGCCCTTGGTGGACGGGCTGCTGCTGATGGCCTGACACGGCCGGACTTCAGAAGGCCAGCGCACAATCAGTGGACTGTGCTGCTCTGGGGACAGTGGGGCACCAGGGAGCCTATTCTAATTTGTCAAAGTTGTATCTAATTCCACAGAACAAAGTTCGCAAAGAGAGATGAGCAGAATCCACAAATTATTGCTCATTCACCAAGCCCTTGATGGAGCGATAGAAACAGCACACAGCTAGGGTTTTGTAAAGTAACTCGACCCCTGCCAGTCAGCTTTGGGTAATTCCGCCTTGTGGGCATAACAGTTTCCCTTGTTTTTTGTTTAATAGGATTATTCCTCAGAATATTAAAAAGATAACATCAACATCTTTCAGTGGCCCCAGAAACTATTTCTGGAAATAAAGAATGGCTCAGGTGTTTTTGTGACTCCTGGTAGGACTTTTGTTCTCTCTTCAGTTAAAAAGAAAGAATGTGGTTGTGTGAGAGGTGTGCCCAGAGCAAACCAAACACTATGCTGAGTTTTCTCGAAAAGCAACATCGTTCAAACTCACATTGCCCATAGTAATTTCGGCTTACCGAACTGGAAAATGAGACTGACTTTCAAACAAGAGCTTAGAAGTTCAAATTCTGAAATTTAGTAGTTGTGAAGCGGGAAAGCCCAGACATACCAGTTTCTAGTCATGAGAGGCTGAAAGGAAACGCAAGCCCTGTACAAGGAAATGTGTTGAACAATCCTCTGCCTTATGCAAGTGAGGCCTCCGGGAAAATGCTGCCTTCTGGTTGGTGAAAGTGGCACATTCAAGGAGAAGCAGGCACAGACCTGGCAGTTCTGTTGGTATGTGTTCCCACTCAAGAACCAGGCTGAGCCAGGCGCGGTGGCGCAAGCCTGTAATCCCAGCACTTAGGGAGGCTGAGACAGGAGAATCATGAGTTCAAAGCCAACCTCAGCAATGGCGAGGTGCTAAGCAACTCAGTGAGACCCTGTCTCTACATAAAACACAAAATAGGGCTGGGGATGTGGCTCAGTGGTCGAGTGCCCCTGAGTTCAATCTCCAGTACAAAAAAAAAAAAACAGGCTGGCAAAGGTAAATGGTGGTGGGGGTCCATTCAAGTGAGTGACTTTTCCATAGCACTCCATGGGGGTTTCTTATAACTGTTTATCATGAGCACAACAAGAAGAGGTAGGATGAACCAAATAGCTAAACAATTTCTTTACACACAAAATTCAGTTCACATACAGGCAGGAGAAGCCTCTGTCAAGTGCTAACCACCCATTCTACCTCATCAGGTGTTCAATGAAACACTTTGCCTGGTCCCCATAAAGCCCCATCTTCTTCTGTTGGGTGATTCTCTATCCCATGCCGCTCTAATTCAGACTGGTTACTTTCCTGTTTACCTAATCGCAAAGATTCTCATTTCAGACATTTAAAATTCATTAAAATTTACTATTTGCCTTATACTGAATTCACCAACCGCGGCTCAATGGATACTGATTACCTTGTCACATAGATCTGTGGAGCCATAGCAATTTCAGAAGCTATGGTTCTCTTCCAACCTGAGTGGGCTCTCCCAACTACTTCTGCAAGAATTTCTTCTGCCCAACACCTTCCTTGACTTTAAGGATATTGATTTTAAAGATCATTCTGGTTTTAGAAAAAGAAAAGAAAATTTCCCAGTAGAATATACCTGAAAGACAATTCTTATTTAGAAGCCTAGCTCTTGCCTGTCCTCCGCTGTTGAGCAAATTTTGGTGGCCAGAGGTTAAAGAAGTCTTGCTTGTTGCACTCCTGAGGTTGCACTTGGGAGAAGTAGCCTGGGGTGGTGGACCATTTGGGCTTTTACATTAAGATCTGACTTTAAATCCTGGCCAAGGCAGTTATTTCCTGTAAGGCCTGGGTGGTGGCTTCTACCACCTATGTCTGAGCCTCTGTTTTCTTACATAAAATGGTATTGAAAAGAATGCTTCCTATTTTGCATGGCTGATGTGAAAAATAAATAAACCAGGAGAAAATCACCTTTTCTTACTGAGACTTATTTTGGTAAAGGGATTAATTGCACAGGCTCTGGGAACCACTCACTTAAAAACTATGTGTCCTGGGCAAGTTATTTAAGCTTAGTGCCTCAGTTTAGTCATCTACAAAATAAATATAATAATAAAACCTGTAAACTTCAGGTGAATTAACAGCTGTAAAATGCTTAAAGTCATGCTGACTACCTAGTAAGTGCTCAGTAATCTACAGATTTTAGCCTTCTGTCTCTAACTCAACCCTCCTTTCTCTTCTATGAAATGAGAAATGTACAGGTAAAATATTCTATACCACTTAGCTGCTATTTTGTCTGGTTGGTTTGGTTTTATGATTATTAACTGCATGGATTAGCCAGGCACAGTGGCGCACACCTGTAATCCCAGCAGCTCAGGAGGCTAAGACAGGAGAATCGCAAGTTCAAAGCCAGCCTCAGCAAAAGCAAGGTACTAAGCAACTCAGTGAGACCCTGTCTCTACATAAAACACAAAATAGGGCTGAGGATGTGGCTCAGTGGTCGAGTGCCCCTGAGTTCAATCCCTGGTACCAAAAAGAACATTTATATGGACTAATTACCAAGTGATGTTCCTCCCTGGTCAGCACACACAACAGCCCAGGACAAGAGCCCTTGCAACCCCCTTTCTCAGTGCAATTAAATGTCCTGTGAGGGCGAGACTTTCCTATTTCATTCTTTGAAAACATAAACAGAGTGTTTATATAAATCAACTTTGCTGTTTTTATTGGATTTTTGGTAAAATAAAAGCTATTTCAAGTCAGGTATATAGAACTGGGCATAAAGTGTTAAGAAAAACCATGGAAACAATATTATTTTAGGGTATTTACTTACATTTCTCTGACTTACAAAACAATTTTGAGAAAATTTAAAATATAAAGCATAAACATGATAAAACTGAAAAAATTATTAAAATGAATAAAAAGACAAAATAAATATAAAAAGCAGATTCACGAGCCGGGTGCAGTGGCGTAAGCTTGTAATCCCAGCACTTAGGGAGGCTGAGACAGGAGAATTGTGAGTTCAAAACCAGCCTCAGCAACGGCGAGGTATTAAGCAACTCAGTGAGACCCTGTCTCTACATAAAACACAAAATAGGGCTGGGGATGTGGCTCAGTGGTCGAGTACCCCTGAGTTCAATCTCCAGTACCAAAAAAAGCAGATTTACGCTAATACAGGTTTCTGTAGTGTAAAACAACACCAAATTTATTGACAAAAAGCAAAAAAGAGGGTTGTAAGTTTAAGTGCCCTTCCTTTTCTAATGTAACAGAACCTTATAAAAGTAACAAAAGTTATTTTCAAATCCTAAATTCTGCAAGGAATTTTTCAAAGGAGTCTTAACATGACTAATTTTGAATCACATAGTAATCTCCATAAAAAGTGTTTTAAACATACTTCTTATTGATTATCTACCCATTTCATTTTAACCCTACTGAGAGCGTCTCAGTTTGGAAAGTGAATTTGGAAAAGGAAATTTGCTATTTGCAAGAAAATCTTAGTAACTCTTGAATAACTCTATATCTTACTGTGATTTATATTGTCAATAACAATAAGCTTACACAATGCAAGTTGCATAATGAATTTATTTTATTCATTGTGATTAGCTACGACGTATTGAGTTCTTATGAGCTAAGATAGTGCTAAGCCCTTTATCTGCATTGGTTCATTTAATCCTCCCCAAAATCCTACCATACAAGGATTATTATTCCACTCATTTTACACATGAGCGAACCAAGACTTATGGAGGTAAAGAATCTTGCCCACGGTTAGATCATTTGTAAGTCATTGCGGAGTTTGAACTTGAAGCCAGCTCAAAATAATCTGCCTGACTCTTCCAACGCTCTTCAAACCTGTCCCACGCACTTTCAGGAAGACTATATAAGGGCTTCAACCAATCATCAGGTGAACACAAAATTGTCCTGGAATTGATGAGAAAAGCAAGTTGACACAGATTCTATATGGGACAAACAAAATTTATTAGAAGTAAGTTTATGGAGACAGAAAGGAATTTTTTCCCTGGTTTACTAGAAGCTGAGACTGAACAGCCAGTCAGGGCACCTGGGGGAAGCATGAACTTCATTCGAAAGCTGGGTCAGAAGCCCACTAAACCTCCATTTTTCTGCCCTGGAAAGTCAAGTCTTGTGCTGCAGAATTCCTAACAGAGTGGGAGCTCTGTGTGTGTGATCTCTGTGTTGTGATTCTACCCCAGGATGTGTTTATGCCAGCAATGTTACGTTCACCTGTCCAGGCACAGTGCATACCTGCTGTGTATACCACTGACCTCCAGTAAATACCTGATGGTTCTACTTGATCCTCAGGTCTCAGTCTCTTCCTCTATAAAATGAGAAAATAATATGGATTGGAAATAGATAATTGTGCTTCAAAATCCTAAAATTATCTTTGTCTGGGATCTAACCTCTTTTTCTCAGAGAATATAATAAGGTTTTATAAATTTCTTTTCCTTAAATCTAAATAAATGGGACACACACACACACACACACACACACACACAGCAAACCTTAAAGGCAAATACCTTTCTTCTTTCACCTTTTTTTATTAATAACTTATTTTGGTAAAGGATTAAGTACACAGTCTTGGGGAATTACCACTTATAAACTGTGTGTCCTGAACAAGTTCTTTAAGCTCAATGCCTCAGTATGGTCATCTGTAAAATAAATATGGAAGTCTTACTTCATAGAATTGTTACAAGCTTTAAGTGCACGTCTAGCTGTGAAGTGCTAAAAGCCATGCTGACCACCTTGGGCTTAGTAAATGGTAGCCCTCAGCCTCTGTCTTTCTTAAGTAAGATGCTTACTGTGTGCATTTTCCTGTCTCCTATCCTCTATAGCTGTGGCTTATCCCAACCTTGCACACAGATTTTTCCTTCCCACATCTCAAGCCCATCAAATTGTCTCCCTTCCACTGTTCTGACAGTCCCTGGAATTAAAAAAAAAAATTGAGAATGTCCCAAGAATGATAGTGCTTCAGATAGATACCTCCTCTGGATTTTAAATCCACAAATTCTACTCTACCCTTCTCATACGTTTGCAAATGCATTTACCTTTCGCATACATTGCACAGCGCTTATTTTAGAAGGCACTATTTGCACATAGGTTTGAGATCAATAGAAAGGTGAGTTGGTATCTATTTTGCTATATGCATATTTTATATCCACTTAGGAGAACATCATGTAAGTTGAGACACCAAAGTGTGTGGAGTTTTTTGTTTGTTTGTTTGTTGTTTTATTTTGTTTTTCACAGTGCTAAGGATCAAACCCAGGGTCTCACACCTGCTAGGCAAGCGTTCTACCACTGAGCTATGCCCCCAACCCCAATACACAAAAATATAAATTGAAAAACCACAACATTTTGCTGTCTTGAATTAGAGAAAAAATTACAAAATTTTATCAGAACAAGGAACACAAAATATGCTGTGGCTTTAACTCCATCATTCAAAGATACCTCATAGAAATGCAGAAGTCATCTTTGACTTTTCTGTCTTCTTCCCTGCTTCTAATTATGCCAAGTCCTATTAACTCTGCCTTCCTAAATCTCAGATGCGCTCACAGTATGTCACATAACTTCCTCGTAGCATCTCTCGCAGTCTGTTTCATATTAAAGTTATTTATGTACACACAACTGTCTTTTATACTAGATGGCTTAGACGGGGAGGAGGGCCTGGAATCAGGTGTGTCTTGATATCCCCAGGAGCCTCCAGCATGAAGGTACCTGTGCTTCCCTCCTCCTCACACACACATACACAGGAGGAAGTCTTTTCATGCTTTTTTACTGTGGTTCTGTTATGGTTTGAATGTGAGGTGTCCCCCAAAAGCGTACGTGTGAGATAATGCAAGAGGCTTTGGAGGAGAAATGACTGGGTTATAGCTTTAACCTAAGCAGTGAATTAATCTCTGATGGGAGATTAACTGAGTGATAATGGGAAGCAGGTGGGGTGTGGCTGGAGGTAGTGGCACATTGGGGGTGTGGCTATGGTGTATATATTTTGTATCTGGAGAGTGGAGTTTCTCTCTCTCTGCTTCTGATCATCATGTGAGATGTGTCCCTCTGCCACACTTTTCCACCATGATGTTCTGCCTCATCTCAAGCCCTGAGGAATGGAGCCTGCTGTCTATGGACTGAGACCTCTGAAACCGTGAGCCCTCAAAGAAACTTTTCCTTCTCTGCAGTTGTTCTGGTCAGGTCTTTTAGTTGCAGTAGTGAAAAATCTGACTAAAACATATTCCCTTTGCCCCAAATGCCTTCACCTCCTACCTTCTCTACTTCGTGGTATCTTCTCTATCCTTCAAAGGCCAGCTCCTATCCCCACTCATATCCACGCGCCTCCCGCAGAGTTCTGTGTATGACAGATGAGTGAGTATCTCATGGTATCCATTCCATACCCTTCTGTCTTCTTTTTGTGAAGTCCATGAAGGACAGGACCATATCTCCACCCTTCTATCCCTTACAGTACCTATCACTGAGCCTAACACACACTGGGCACTCAAAAAATATTTGCAAAATGGAACTATCATGAATCCTCAGAACCAACCTCAAGAACAAAAGCCCCCTTGAAACCACCCCCCTGATTTTCTCAGATAACTTGCCAGAGACATTCTAAGGACAGTTTGCCTGTTCTATATGTCATCCTATGATTTCTTCACATGAACACTGAGTTGGTGACAGAAGTTGAAGCAGGAAACCCATTCCCAGAAAACTCACTCCACTGTGGGCTACACGGCTCAGTGTCAGAGTGACAGGAGAAGGAAAAAGATCCAGTCTAAAATGCATTTCAATTCAAAAGCAGCAGCTTAAGAAATGCCACAAAGGAACCACATGTTGGTTTCCAGTAAATAATTGGTGAGCCTTCTGGGAGGAGCCTGAGGTTCTGCTCCAGGGTCTGGCATTAAAGGGCTCTGGGTGACAACTGGACAGATGATTCTTTTCCTCATTGAAAAAAAGAGGATGTATTAAGTTGTGAGGTGTTATTTCCACTCTATCCCTTTTTATTTTATCAGCTGAAAAGGGTTGAAGTGTTTTTAGAAAGGGTTCCTCTTAAGAAGATGCAAATTTATACCATCTTTTTGCATTCTTCAGATCACATGCTCTGCTTAAAATCCACTCTGCACTTCAGTTACACACACGTAATTCTTCCTGACCTAGATGGAGCAGAATTCTCATAGCAAATTGGGAATGTACGGATCAGGTCCAAAAGCCAAGGGAAGAACTCTAATGGTCTGCGTATCATTTCCATGCATAGGATGTTTATGAACTTTTTCTTTCTTTTAATTGCGCCTCCTTTACAAAAGGAAAATAAACTGTTCTTTCATTTCCTATTATAATCTAGGAAAGACCAGCACCTAAAGGGGTAGACTGTAATATTGAGAGACACATGTGGAAATCGCTTTCATGATGCCAATTTCCTGAACTGCTTTCAAAAGCCCTTTTTTTGGCTTAAAGAGTCCATGGAGCCCTTTTAAGATTTTATACAAAGAAACTGATCAGTTTCATAATGTTGTGATGAAATGAGAGCCCATATCGCTTGGCTGCAATGACTTTACACACAGTAGCTCTCCTTCTTTTATAGCTTCCTGTGATTATCTGGGGGCATCACCTCTCCAAAGGACAGAAGACAAGGCACAACGTTCATCTACAAAGGACAGATGTTTGATCCTTGTAGTAATTCAAAGGTTTTGAAGGGAATATTCTGATTGCCTGATTGGGAGCCCTGTTTTGATCCCAGTATTTAGAAAGAGTTTTGTTGAAGGAATGCCTGTTTTTCTCTCTTCCTACTTAATGGGGATGAAATGCATTTGCATTTCTTGGATCTAGGAACCTTCACAGCTAAGGAGTCAATGTACAGTGAGTCCTGGAATAGCAGTATAACTTACTTACATTTAACACAGCTCTGGTACTTTATGCAATCCCAGAATTTTCTCCACCTCATGGAAAATAAAATCCACATAAATACTGCAGTCATGGAAATAAGTGTAAATGGAAGTATCTCAGAAACTTTCCTCCACTTCAAGACTGGGTCTCCTTATCCACAATTGCCTCTCTGCTATGGAGAAGAAGCAGCAGTGTTATAGATTGGATATGAGGTGTCCTCCCAAAGCTCCTGTGTTAATGCAGGAATAGTCAGTCAAACTGATTAGATTATGAAGCTTGAACCTGATCAGTCCATCCTAGTTTGCATGGATGCACTGGGTGGTAACCACAGGCAGGTAGGGCATGAATAAAGGAGGTGAGTTACTGGGGGCATGTCCTAGAAGGGTGCATCTTCCCTGCAGCCCCTTCCTCTGATCTCTCTGATTTCCAGCCACCATGAACTGAGTAGTTTTCCTCTGCTATGCCCTTCTGCCATGATGTTCTTTCTCACTTGGGGCCCAGAGCTATGGAGTCAACCAACCATCAACTAGACCTTTGCAATTGTGAGTCAAAACAACATTCCCTCTCTAAGTTGTTCTTAGTATTTTGGTCACAATGATGAAAAGCTGACTAACACAAGCACATGGTAATTTTGGTGACTATAACAAGTTCCCCTTGCTTTGAAGTTAGCAGGATGACATGATTCTGCTCACCTATTGTGAACTTCCTCTGTAGAAAATTCAAGAGCAGAACTTCTCTTAGAATAAGATAGGTCCTTTAGCAGTTAGGAATTCCAAGGCAGTGGTCATGGAATCATGGACCACATGTGACTTTCATGTACCACTGAGCACTTTTGCTTTTGTGGTCCTACACACACACACAATTTGTACACATATAGAATTATATGTTATAACTGAATTTGTGTAAATATGAAGATATTAATATTAAATTAAAATATTTTCTTCAACATAAAGTTCAGTTTTTTCACTTGATTTTAAAAGAAATTGAGATATTTTCAAGGGACTTTAAAAATATCATAATTCATAGGCATTATACTTACCATGTCTCCTGGAGTCAGTTGGCACTGATGCAAATGCTTTTCCCTATTTGAATATACTGAATGTTACATCCTACCTCTGGCATTGGCTGAATGGAGCCTTGGATTCTTTTAGTGTGAGATGACAAGACTTAGACTTTCTAGTTTATATCATCTCATACCCCCCCCAACCCAGTGGAATAAGTGTCATTTTTCCTATTTTCTACAGGCTCAGAAATCTTAAGCAATTGTCCCAAATTGCCTGAGCTGAAAATTGACAGTGTTTCTTAGGAAAGTGTAAGGGATGAGAATCAATATTTGCCAAGTTAGGCATTCCACATAAAATCCATCATTTGATTCCCAACAACCCTATGGATATAGTCTGAATTCTCATCCAAGCTGACCAGTTAATAGAGAACTTGGCCAAGAGGAGGCATAGACATAATAGGAAAGGCTGGGAAAATCTGATAATAACACAAAGTCCCCAAAGCAGGGCTTCAAACAAGAGACCAAGTCCAGAGCCTCAAGCTAGACAGAAAATGAAGTGAAATAGGAGCTCGAGGGAAAGGAGAAAGAATATCTCTTTGGGCTGCAAACAGGCCACCACGCCCAAGGCCACTTTCATGGTGTCATAAAGATGCCAAGGGGAAAATCAGAATAGATAGCTAGATGGTATCACTCCCATTCTGCAATTAAAGAAACTGAGGCATAAAGTGATTAGGTATTCTTGGTTCACACAGCTAGGAAGTGGTAAAACTGCATTTGAATCCTAATGCTGTGTTCACATACAGAACAAATGCCTGTACAGAAGCTAAGCCTCCATTCTGAGCAATGTCAGCCACCTTCTAAGAAGACTTCCGGGGGGGGTTGGGATTGTGGCTCAGTGGTAGAGCGCTCGCCTCACATGCGTGAGGCACTGGGTTAGATCCTCAGCACCACATAAAATAAATAAAAATAAGGATATTGTGTCCATTTACAACTAAAAAAAAATATATTTAAAAGAAAAAAAAGACGACTTCCAATTCTTGGGTGTGACCAAGGGGAGAAAGGCAAGGCCTGCGAACTTGGAGATGGGTCTTCATTAACATGAACTATTATATGTGCCCCCAGCATAATACTTGCAGATCAAACTCACAAAGAAAACATGAATACAGTATAGTGCCAGTGTTCTCTGCCAAATAAATACACAGAAGAATAGGAAGAGAGTTATGTTTTCCTCTTGACATCTTTTCAAAGAAAAAGTTGGAAAAAAACAGAGTCCTAAAGAGATGGAAACCTGACCATTGAGTCTGCAAAAAAAAAGAGAAAAAGAGAAAAAGAGGGGCCTACAGGCTTTTAAGTCATCTATGTATTATTATGTGTTTGACATTTCCCAATCAATGGAAGCCCTCAGGATCCCCATTTCTGTTGAAGGGACTAGCTGTAATTCTGGCTGGAGGGGAAATGTCTGAATGAGAGTCCATTTCCGCTGTCCCCCATCCAGCCAGCCCAGAGCCCAAGTAGCCTGCCACCTGCTCGAAGCACAGAAGTCAGAACACTGCAGGGGTAGTACAGCCTGGACTGGCTCAGAGATGCAGAGCCACAGCACAAAAATTAAGCCCATACAGTCTCTTTGATTCCCGCTGACAACTGACTGTAGAAATGAAATACAGTTGCTGGGTTCCTTAAAAGTCTGAATGTCTTTTATTGAATGTTCAAAATGTATTTCACTATAAAATACATCCAGCCTGTATGTATTCTTTTACATAGTCTTCCTAAGAGTCATTCACAGACCTAGGGCAACTTTCATTATAGTTTCATAACTATCAGGGCAGGCATTGCCTGATTAATTCTGTCATTTAATTACAAACCTAAGCAGAAAGAGGCCTTTTATCAGATGTCTATACACTCGAACTCGGCTGAGATGCTAAGTGATCTAGTTTATTCACTGGAGAGCTACATCACATCTGTAAATGCACATATATATTTTTCACAAGTCAAACAGGTCTATGAAGCCTGGTAAAAACTTTGCTAAGGGCCGAAAGAAGACCTATAGCTGTGTTCTTAACTGTTTTTAGGAGAGGTGGGCTCTAGCGTGCGTTTAGGACTTCTTTCGCTTGCTGAATACAGTCTCTGCAGAGAGTAAGGAGGAGAACACTATCCTGCTATTGCAGTGCTTATGATGAGAATCTGAGAGCACCCAAACAAAAGACCCCAGCAAGACTTTAAAAAACAATCAGTAGCCCAGTCTCCTGTCTCTGTGCAGGACAGAATCTAAGTGGTCCTACAAACCAGACTTTACAGCTCCCCTGACATCTGACACTCATTTACTTAAGTATTTATTATACATTTGCTAGCATATGTACATCTCAGCTTTAGCATTTGATCATGTATTCATGCTGGGAACACTTAACCGCACTAACATCTACATAAAATGGTGAGGAGTCCATCACCAAGATTTACATAGAGTCTTCCCGATGCAGTTGGCCCACATCTGCTCAGCCCACTTGATGCTGTGTTCACTTGATGTTCAAGCTGGGATTCACATTCAAACAGGCCATCCAGGGCCACATTAAGTTCTCATAAGGAAAGTTCATGTGTACGTGTGTGTGTCTGCACTCACGGATTTTAGATGAAGGAGGAGGAATTGAAGTCATGGTTGACAACATACGAAGCCTTTAGATGTGTCACAGCTGCTATAACTGGCGTTCATCCCCTGACCAAGGAATTCTGGGATGACACATCTTTAAGAAGTCCGTTTTTACAGAGCACTTCTGTGTCTCAGAATGCTCTCTTGGAGAGCAAAGTCAATCCTAGGTCACTATTTCAATGTAGTTTCCTTTATACTAAATCCTACTTTCAAGAAAATTCCTGCTATGGTTCACTGGTGTTTAACCTATCATATAATATCCAGGTTTACTGTGTTAGAAGAAGCAGAACAGTATTAAGCTTTTCCCACAAGCCTGTGATTGCATTTGACCTAGTAACCTGTATTAGATTAACATTTATTCTACAACTGCACAGCAAGCCTTGCACCTTGGTGAGCTACAGTTTATAGAGGATACTAACCATTTTTACAAGTGGAACAGGAAAGGGGAATTGAATCTGAGGGAGTAATTCCAAGCAAGTATGTTGCTGCAGCAGTTAAATTGTTTATACGAGGAGTAGGGGAATTACTTCTGACTGACCTCTCTTTTTATCTGCTTAAAAGACAAAGTGCAGGTCTCCATAGCTGGGGCAAACTCTGGGGAATGCAGCTTGAAAATGTATAGAAGCCATAGGGCCCTGCCATCCACCAATAAGGAGCAGCTTCAAAGGCAAGGCAGCGCAGGAATATAAGCAAAGTAAGGGCTGGAATTAGGATGTTTTAACAGTAGCCAGAGTGAATATTTTCCCTTCGCTCATGCAGACCCTCCAGGAAAGGTGGGACAGAAGTGAAATGTAAGTTCAAAATGAGAACTGGCTTTTCTATCATGGATATTTTGATGGAATGGCCTCTTCATTTTCCTTGGCCACAGCTCAGACTATGGTGAATTCATTAAGGAACATTTTAGGCTTTGAGGGAGACAGAAGAATGGCAATAAGGAATCAGATGAGGCATCTGTTTGGGACTCCGTCTCCTCTAAAAAATAAGGTTGAATCCACGAGGAAACAATTACCAGGAAATAAAAATCAGAATTTTCTAAGCATCCACTCAACCTAACAATGGAAGGAGGTCACTCTACATTATACAGAATCATGTCATAAAATGCAATTTATTCTTTCAGTGAAGGCTGGATTCACCAACAAACCCACCATGATGGCTGGCAAGTGCCCTCCCAATGGAGTGTGAGGGAAGCTGTATCTAAATTACAGAGCCATTCAAGCAAGGCCAGTGTTCCTTGAAAGGAAGAAAGCAACCGAGAAATACAAGAGAAAGAGCAATGTCCTTACACTTGAAAATTAGAGAGGGCTAATGTATTCATCTTCACATCCATGCAACCACAGGAAAAAAAGATGTGATTATTTCACAATCCCAGGGGTATTTTTCTTTTTCTTTTTCTTTTGTCTGCTGAACATGGTAACTGGGTCACTAAGTTGTCAATGGTATCCTCTAGCCATTTCTAAGCTTTGAGCACTGAGCTCAGACACGGTGGCACATACGTATCATCCCAGCAATTTGGGAGACTGAAATGAGAGGATATCCAGTTGAATGCCAGCATCAGCAACTGAGTGAGGCCCTAAGCAACTATGCGAGACTCTGTCTCAAAATAAAAAATAAAAAGGAGTGGAGATGTGGCTCAGGGTTAAGTGCCCCCCTGGGTTCAATCCTGGGTGCAAAAAAAAAAGCCTATTAGATACACAATTACGCAGCACCTCTCAGGCAAGCTGAATCAGAGCTGGCTGGGACTAGGCACTGACTTCCATAAATAGTACGTTCTCCCAGGGATGGTGATAAAGCGCTCAGCTGAGGACCAATGTTCTAGAACCCATGCAACACAGAACAGCTTCCGATAGAGGGTCTGTAAAAGGGGTGTCAACTGGAGCTCAAACACAGCTATTTAGACCCAGCAGCAAAGCAAAAGCTGACCCTATTCCATTTAGGAATCAGCTCAATGAGAGATGGACGAATCATTTGCTCCTACACCACAATCAATAGGTGCAATTCTGCAGCTGTCAATGTCCTGAGGTAACTTGGCTCCCACCCTCCAACATTTCCTGCCCATTGTCTGTAGAGGGAGGTGGGACCTGGAGATTAAGCTTGTAAAGCTGTCACTTGTTGGGCCCCATCCACTCCAAGACAGGCCTTTTAAAGCCACTCCATTCAGAACAACAAGAAGGTATTTCTCACATTCTCCATAGAAAGCATGAATAAATTAATTCTACAGCCAGACATCCAGAAGGGGTTGGGGTCTTTTGTTGTTGTTGTTTTCTTTTTTGAAGGTCAAGGGAAAAGGAAGGACAAGCAGGAAGAGTTCAAGGAAAAGAAAAGAGAGAAGTAAAAAACGTGCACCTGAGAATTTAAAAAGCAGCAACAACTGAATTCTGAGACTGGGATAAGAATGGAATCTGCCGTGGGGATGCCACCTTCAAACAGGCCCCATCGCATCGAGAAACCCGTTCAACTGAAGCAATGCCTGTCAATACGATGCTCACTGGGATGAAAAAATCAGTGAGTTCAAATGCCCTACTTTTAAGCCCCTCAACTCAAATAGAAGAACAGGGGAAATTCCAGACAGCCAAAGCAGACAACTAAATGTACAGGGTGTAATGCGATCCTCATTCATTCTCTCACCTGCCACTGAAATTTTTGAGCCTCAAACTTATTCTCTTGCCTGGGGTGTTTGGAGCAATGAAATGAGACAAAAGAAAGTGCTTCATAGGGACAGATAATCCTGCAACCAACAAGCTGAAGGATGTCTTTCACCCAAATTCACCTTAATCCCAGGCATTTTAATTCTATAGGTGACCTCACTTTAGGGGGGAAAAATGGGAGAAGTCTGAAAACATGAACATCGATGATAGAACAGAGAGATGAAAACCTTTTTAGCATAAATCTCTAAGGTCATGTCATTTCCAAAAACAAAAACAATATAGACTGGCTCCTAAGCACACTCATGTGTCCCAATCAGACAACCTTAGGTAAATGTACATCCACGTCTGTACGTATAATATGGCGATCTTTGACCTGGATGTACCGAGGCTTACACAATTGTGCAAGTGGTGAGTGGTAATGGAGGGCAGTCTCAGAATTTCAAGTAGGAGAGACCTCATAGATTATGAAGAACTGGATCCTAAAAGAAGAAGGAAGTAACCTGCCCAAGGTCGAACACCACCTCCTATGACTGAGTCTGGGCCGGAAACTCCTCTCCTCCCTCCCTGCCTGGCGTTCCTCTCACAGTGCTACAGAGACTACATGATGAAGAGGGATGGAACACATGGCCTCTAATGTCACCCTGTCAGTATTAGGTGAGTCATAAAGCAACCAGAGACACCTCTCTATATGGTGTGCAGAATTTCAAGTTGTCTGCTGTGTATAATGTGTCCATTTAGCCAGAGTCTCCAGTATTAATTACCTTTGTGAGATACAATATGGCATCATGCAGCTTTGGAATCTGTACCCTTCATTAACTGTTTCCCCATTAACCTTGACTGGAATCACATTCCCACTCTAACTGGTAAGATGTGTTCTATTTGTAAGCACTCCCATTTTCTCTTTGAAACCATTCTCATATTCTTATTTCATTGTAAATGGTCCTACTTGCAATAAAGTGCCATTGAACATATTTACTATTTGCTGCTTAATTTTGTCCTCTTGGAAGGAGACCGATGTCAGTTCCAACAGTAGTTAATATACCTTTGAGCACACACTGTGACCTTTCTCCAGCTCATGCCTCACTTCATTCTCAGATCTCATTAAACAGCAGAAATTATCTTTGGAAAGAGCAAAACCAGAAATGTGCAGGTTTTGCGCTCAGCTATAGAGAAGAATTTGATTTAAATGGCCCTACGATGGCACGCATATAGAAAATAAAAGAGAGGATAAAAGCTTGAGCTAAATTGACCTGTTCTGCCTAAAAACTGGGCACCATTACATGAACTGTCCTGGATGTAGAGAGGATTTGAATAATTTTGTGTGCCTTCCTGTCCTACCTGGTGTGTTAAAAGATGGGAAGCCCTTTGTCAATACTAGCTCGCGTGTGATCTATGAACCAGCCTTTGGAATTCATCAACCCCTAAGAGCCCTGGAGGAGTGGGGCAGAGGAAAGGGATTTTTTTTTTTTTTTTTGATTAGTAAAGGAGGAAAGTTGAAGGTTGGAAAAGGTCAAGGAATCAACAGAATCGAGTCTGGGAAAGACAGTATGAAGACTCTGAGTCAAATGCAGTTCCCCAAATACCAGAGGTAAGGAAAGGTAATCCCAGGAGCCAATCATGAAAACCTAAGATGGAGATGAGTTTGGGCAGGGGTGAGACAAAGACTAGTTTACCAAAAGACAACCTCACTGCTGGACATTGTCCCTGTGTTAACTAGAGAGATTAGCCTATAGAAACTAAAATACCCATTCTTTCCCAACTACCATTAACCTAATTTGACCTTCTGACACACTGAATTCTCTCCACTGCAAACCCTGCCATCCTTCTTGGGGACCTTCACACAGGAGATTCTTCCAAGCCCTGGCTTCTCAGCTCCTTCTCCTCAGGTGGCTAAGGACAATTATCCTCTGTCCACCTCAGTCAACCACTCCCACCCCAGACCCCATATATCCATCCTTAACTCTGGTCACACATCTGACTATCTGAGACAGTTTTTTAAAGATGATAATGTTCAGGGCCCATAATGGGCCTATTGTAGTCAAAATCTCTGAAGGTGAAGACAATTATCTGTATTTTTTACTAGTTCCCCTGGTCATTTTAATATGTAAGCCAGGATTGAGAACCATTGACTGGGATATTGCTGTTATCAATAAATGCATCAATCAAAAATTTTCTATTTTAAGCATTCTCTGAGGATGGTCTCCCCATGTTCAGTTTACTCATGATAACATCTCAAACCCTGAAAACCTGACGCCACTGAAACTGAACCTACTTGCTCTGCCACCTTTTCCATCTGCCTGCCGTCCTCGGCTCTCATTTTCCTCTTTACTTAGCTTAGAGTCCTTTCTTCCATTTTAATCTCTTTTTTGTATACTAAATGCCACAGAAAGCTTTCTCCCTCTGTCAGGCTTCCCTCACCACACCCCAGACCAGGGACTTCCCAGGAAACAAAGAAAATGAGATGTTAGTAAAAGGACTGTTTCTACAACCATAGGCAGGTAAAGAGAAAATAGTAATGGACAGGAAGTCTCCAAGGCTAACAGCAGAAGGAAGCAGTTACCACATCGAAACCTGAAGGAATAAGGACAGGGAGTGGTTTCTGGGAACTAACAAGAGGCACAGTGATTGGAGGAAAAGCCCAAAAGGAGCTGGGGACTTCACAGAGGGCTCCAGCCACCGCCAGCCTCTGGCCACTGGGGAGAGAGCAGCAAAGTAAATTCACTGCAAGCACCTCATTCACCATCTCCTGCCCTTCATTCTCTTTCCTGTGCTCAACACTGACCACACACCATCCAGAGGCCAAGGAATCCACTGAGTCATTCCATAAATGTCAGCAGGGTGGAAAATAGGTCAGGATGGGCTGGAGAAAACCTTTCTCATGATTAAATTGACCTTTCTGCTTACACCTCCCTGATATCTAAGTGTAACTGGGAAAACTGCACAGAAAGCAGACCTATCTCATCTAAGTCTAATGCTGCGAACTTCATGGGGCCCACAGCACTACCCAGCAACCCTCCTATGTTGGCAAATTTACTTTCTCACCACCTTCTAAAACTGCCAGGTCCTTCTCAGCTTCATTCCACTTCACTGACTTTGATATTTTACTAACAAAATAGAACCAACCAGAAAAGAACTAACTCATTTTCTCACCAAGTCTACCAATCCTCTCATCTTCTTTACCTTCCCTCCTGACTCAGAGATGACCTGTGCCTCCTTCTATCCAAAGCCAATCCCTCCACTTACACATAGAATTCATCCACTCAACTATTAGAAAACTCTGCCCCGATATTAGCTAACTTCTCTCTCTCTTGCAATCATAAAACAAAGCAAAACAAGTTTTAAAAGCCTTGCTTATACTCCCAGCCCCACTGATTGTGTAGTTCCATGACAAGCGGAGCATATTATTTATTTGGTCTTCCATCACCTATGGATGCTCTTTTTCAAGAGATTTGCATAGCTCACACCTTCCCTTCTTTCTGGTCTCTGTTCATACATCATTTATCCTCCCCTGAGCATCCAACTAAAATTGACTGTGCTCCTACCCAGCCATTCTCCATTCCATTGCCCTGATTAAGTCTTCTTCATAGCAGCTGTCACTTCAAAAATATTGTGTACGTTTAGTGATGATTTCATTTTTTTATGGTTCCAACTAAAATCTGCTAATAAGTTCCATGAAGATTCTGTAAGTTTTCTTTACTGAAGTATCTCCAGTGCTTAGGAAAGGATCTGATTTATGATAGACTTTCAGTAGGAGATGGAAGGGACAAAGAAAAGGTCAAGGCCAGAGGCCCTGTTGATGCGGCTATTTGCTTGCTGCCCCAGCAGAAGTCAGGCTCACAGGATAAAATGGCTCAGGTCTCAGTTTCCTAGGGAAGGGCTTTCTCAGCAGCTAGCGAGTAAGCAAATTTCCGGAAACTGTGTACAGTAAAGATTCCAAAGTTCTGACTTTGGATTCTGTTTCTAGCTCTTCTTGAATGTGCCACGTTGGGGAAGTCAGTTTACCTCTCTGTGCTTCTATTTCTTTATCTGTACATGAAAAGGGATCAAGGAGGGAATAGATGCAGAAATGTTGAGTGAATTTTAAAACAGCACGTAATTATTTCTTCAGACCTACTGGAACTCAGTGGAGTTTTTTGTTTTGTTTTGTTTTTTCAACACTGGCACTTACATTTTATTTTCAACTTAAATGTTTCCTGGACAAAGTAAGGTCGAGACCATTTCCCAACACAGAGGCGAGTGACTCATCACGGCATTATTAGTATTTAATATGTCACTTAATCTCTGTTTTCTAAATTATGAACATTTCGAGTCTGATGGCTTAACACACATGTAAAAACTATATTTTTAGCCCAAAGCCTTACTTAGATAAACAAAAAATAAAAATACAAGTGCTCTGGTTGGATTACCAAGTAGGGAAAGGAGTTTACATTTAAGAGCCTTTGTCTTCCATTTCTTCCCCTAATCCCCAGAACACTAGAGAACTCTGGGGCACTGAGTATATGGCTTGAAATCCTTGGGTCTATACGTCACCTTTTGGAGTGATTTTAGCATCTGGACCAGCCCTTCTCAACTTGATATTTATTCTCAAGGAGTTGCAATGGTCAGTGGAAATTGGAATTGCCCATCTCTGATAAAAATAAATACTGCTGGGGATATAGCTCTGTTGATAGCATTCCTGCCTCAGATGCACAAGGCTCTGGGTTCAATCCCCAGCACCACAAAAATAAATAAATAAATAGATAGATTAATAAATAAATAAGTACTGATGAGGGCACATTAACGTTCCAGCCATTAGATAAGAAGCTGTCATGCCTTCCCCCTGGACTCCTTACCCATCAGCCTTGGCCACCCACCTCCATGGTGGAGCCCAGGTTTTCAGAGCTCCATGGCAGCGTAGTGATGCTTACTTCATTAAACATCCCTGCAGACTCAGCTATTTATTCCTCAATTCCTAGTGTCCTGTTATTTTTCAAAATAATAGAACTCATTATTTTTATCTGGACACGGGGCACAGAATAAGAATTGTATTCCCAGTCTCCCTTGCAGTGTGTGCAGCCATATAACCAAGTTCTGGACAAGAGAATTCAAGCCAAAGTGAAGCCTTCCCCTTGCAGGCTGTCTTCTTCAACAGCGAGGGCCCCCTTCCTCTTTCCTCCATCCTCTCCTCCAGATCACGGACATGGGATAACCACTTTGAATCATTCATATGAGAAAAATATCTTGAAGATGAAGAAAACAAAACAAAAGGAACCAGAAAACTTTGTGGGAAAGCACACCATGCCAGTCCTATACCTCCTACTTCCTGGCTATTATTGGAAAGAAAAATACAGTGTGTCCTCCTTAAGCTACTTTTGTTTTGGGACTCTATTATATGTAGGTGGACTTTTATCTTAACTTATAATCAATGTTAGGATTAATTAATCAGGAGAATGTCACTTCAAACCTACAAAAATTAGTCCTGAAATCACCGATTTCAGGGCAAACCCTAGGCACTGCTATCTTCCAGCATTCTAGATCCAACCTTTCTCTTCTTAAAAGAAGGAGCCATTGGCATACAGCCCTGCAGACAGTTGCACAGCCTGACTCCTCTCTGTTCTCTTTCTGCATGCTCCACAGCCCTGCTGGAGCTATTCACCCCAGAGCTAATTACCATGGCCAGCCCACAGTGTTCCATACCCAGGGAACATGCTAAGCTCTGATGAGGGTGAGTTCTAAAGGTGGCAGCTTTGCAAGGGCTCCATCTTCACACAGCCTACACTGGCTACAGGAGGGCTCTATCAATCCCCGGGCCCAGCATACCCATAACCCCACCCCAATTTCAAACCCCATCCTTCTACACATCATGTCAAGTACTACCTCCAAAAGAGATTAGTCTCAGGGAAGAGTTGTCCAGACAAATGCAATACATTTCAGTGGAATTTTAGCATATTTCAAAATAATTATACTACACCTTATAAAAATAGTATTTTAAAAAATCTTCGAAGTATTCTTTGATAATCACATGGTTTCCCCTAGATCATAAATTGGTGTAGTTAAAATATTGACCAGTTATGACATCCCAGAAAGGGTATGTATGTGTATCTAGATAGTCCATCCTCATTCTTAAAATTGTGGAAGTTCCTGAGCAGAAGGTGGACACTGGCAATCAGTTACCTTCACTTTCCAGCTCATTCCTCCTTCTACCTCTCTCACATCCAACTTGGAAGATTTCAGGGTGTTCCATCTGCAAGGAATCTTGGAGTTCATTTGATCTTGTGATTTTTCTTGCTTTTGGAACAAAAATCATCCTCCGTGAAAATGAAATGTCAAGCATAATTCCACTGTTTAAAAACATAAAATCAGAACTTGACTAGTAAGTTTATGTCATGAATTCAAATATATCACAAATAATATAAAGTATATTACTAACAATTCTGAGACAGATTTGACGAACATAACTTTTTGAAGTGATCACAATCATATAATTCTCAGTGTCTGGTTCGTTCTTTTATTTTGGTTTAGAAAATATTTTTTATCTGGCTATGTGGTTGTAAATGGTAGCAGTTTTTGTCTTGTTTTAAAACAATTGGCCTTACAATTTAGGTTTCTGCTCAACTCAATTTACCCAGAAATTTTTGAAAAAATTAATAGAAAATATCTGCTTCAAAATATCTGTTGAATTGTTAGTAACCCTTAATAAATTTTTGAACTTCTCATCATAAAGTCTGAATGGAAGCATACATTTTAGTTCTAAAGTGATGTCTTCAAGATGTGAGAGTTAGTTAGGGGTGCACAAAAAAATCTTATGAAATGAGGAGAACAAATGCAAATAAGCATGGTCTGGCCCTTAAGTGATCAGATACAAATGAACCATGGTCACAAACTCACTTGTGCAATTTTATATCAGAGGAGACATGGAGTGGTCATGTCAGAATTTAAGAGATAGACAGACCAGTGCAGAATATCAGTAGTCCCATAAATATATACACCCAGATGACAAGATTTTATTCTGATGCTCATTCCAAATGAAACAAGCAGCACATTTTAACATTTTGATGTTTATAGATATATTAAAATGTAAAGTAAAATACATCCGAATATGTTATTTTTATTGCTGTGTAACCCCTTAGGGTTCCATGAAAGTGAGTCTGAAAACTGCTCATGAGGCCCATGTAAGGATCTTAAATTCATACAGGTAAATTGAGTTGCCCTTAGACCACTCAGGAAGCTTGTGAAAGAATCAAGAACTTTGAAGGTCTGCATATTCTGACTCCCGTTCTAGTGGTCAGAATGACCACCAGAATGACATGATTGTGATGGAAAGATATGATACTCATATCTCTCATTTAATGGAAGGTTCCAGACATTGGACCTAAGTCCTAGGATCCTGAAGGAGGGAACCCACTTAGGAATGCCTGAGTGACTATGAATGCTAAGGCTTTCACAATCCCTACAATTAGGGAAAGTATAAATCCTAATTTATGCCTTGGAATTAATCATTCTCTTCACTTACACTCCATTTGTAAATTGTTGGAGATGAGTTGGGTGTGGCCTCCTTGTAGCTTCGGGTAGATGTTGTTTTAATCCACGGTTTCCTGTTAGAGAAGCCAGTTGGTGAAGGTTACAGTACTTTCTGTAGGGCACTGTATTAGTTTGCTAGGAATGTCATAATAAAACACCACAAATTAAATGGCTTAAACAATAGCAATTTATTTTATCACAGTTGTATAGGTTGTAAATCCAAGATTAAGGCCCCTCAGCAGGGTTAGTTTTATTCCAAGATCCCTCTCCTTGGCTTGTAGGTAGCCATCTTTTTCCTGTGTCTTTTTTTTTTTTTTTTTTTTTTTTTTTTTTTTTTTTTTTTTTTTTTTTTTTTTAAATGTTTATTTTTTAGTTGTAGGTGACAGAATATCTTTATTTTATTTTTATGTGGTGCTGAGGATCGAACCTTCCTGTGTCTTCATACCAGCTTTCTTCCTTGTGTGTCTTTGTCCTGACTTTCTCTCTTAAAAAAAAATACCAGCCATTAGATCTGCTATGGTTTGGGCCTTGAATATCGCCCAAGGGCCCATGTATTAAAGGCGTGTTCCCCAGGGTGGTACCATTGGGAGGTAGCTGGGAACCTTTAGGCAGTGGAGCTTAGTGGGAATCTGCTAGGTTATTGAGGCCATGCCCTTTGAAGGGGATTGTGGAACCCTGGTCCTCTCCTTGCTCTCTTTTTCACTTCCTGGTCATGAGGTGAGTGGTTTTTGCTCTACTGAGTGCCCCTGCCATGATGTGCCCAATCACCACAGGCCCAAAGCAATGGAGCAATCAGTCAGATTGGAGCCTCCAAAACTGTGAGCCAAAATAACCATTTTTTTCTTTATAAGTCGATTACTCAAGTATTGTTATGGTGACAGAGACTAACACAAGAGCCTACCCTATTGGCCTCATTTTACCTTACTCCTTTACAAAGATTCCATCTCCAAACCCAGTCATTTTCTGAGTTATAGGAGGTTAGAATTTCAACATGAGTCTAGGAGTGACACAATTCAGCTGATAGAAAGTATAATGGTCACTAGAGGTTGCTAAGTTCCCTAAAGACGACGAGGTTTGAGGACCAAGACGGCAGCACCTGTAGTGATTTCATCTCTGGGCATGACTTTAGAGAGTTCAAGGGGAAAAATGAAAATTGTTCACACACCTATTTATTTCATATTTCTGTGCAGATGTGAAGTCAGCAGAAAAGTACAGATTCAAAAGTAATAGGATGAGTTTTCGGTGCTTTTACTTTTCCTAATTTAACATTCTAGGCTTGAATACTTAAAAAACAACACTGATTTAAGATTAAGGAAGATGAATTTTGAAGCTTTCTAAACACATTGAAGAGTTGTTTTTTTGTTTTGTTTTGTTTTGTTTTCATCGGTACTGGGGCGTAAACCCAGGGATGTTCTACCACTGAGCTACATCCCCAGCTTTATTTTGAAACAGTCTCAGATGCAGAGGCTGGCCTCAAACTTATGATCGTTCTACCTGAGCCCCCAAGATCACATGTATGCACCAGCGTGCCCAGCTGCATAGTTTGATAATCAATATAAATTTAAAAATCTATAAAAATTTAGATTTTTAAAAATCAGGTTGGATGAATAAGTTTGTTCCTATAATTTTATAAATGAATAGCTTATATAAGTTAACAAAAAGGACAAAGAATACTATTATTAAAGTAGAGAAAGGGAAACAGGATAGATAAATGGAGGGATGGATGGATGGATGGATGGATGGATGGATGGATAGATAGAACAGCTCCAGCATAGATATGGGGCCATGTACTTGGCTTATGCAGGATATAATAATGTCTGATGCAGATTCAGGGCAGAGTGGGTCGGAAGGGGGATGAACATTTTCACATGGAGTCAATATGTGATCAGAGAAATATGTCCTAATAGAATGTGAACTCCCACAATTAGGCTTTCAAAGGTTTATCTCTGAGCCATCTTGCTCAGATTTCAGTTGGGTAAGATACTCAGATTTCCTTCAGTGATCAATAGGATTCTAAGACTTTATTAATCAAAAAATCTCAGGAGCTATTCATGTGAGGTATAGGGCTCAGACCAAGCAGAACCAATCATAGGCTATGACTGAGGGTAGGGAAGCTAGGTGAGGAAGGCTGGAAGAGGCTGTAGTAACCAGTGGTCCAGTAAGCTGGTAAATGGGCCAGTCAAATGTGAGCTAAAGCCGGGCGCGGTGGCTCACACTTGTAATCCCAGCACTTAGGGAGGCTGAGACAGGAGAATCGCGAGTTCAAAGCCAGCCTCAGCAATGGCGAGGTGCTAAGCAACTCAGTGAGACCCTGTCTCTACATAAAACACAAAATAGGGCTGGAGACATGGCTCAGTGGTCGAGTGCCCCTGAGTTCAATCCCCAGTACCAAAAAAAAAAAAAAAAAAAATGTGAGCTAAAAGCTCTTATACTGCCATGATGCCTTCTTCCAGATTACAAAGCTTTGCGTAGGCACTGCTGACTCTGTGACTTGCCAACTCCTGTCCCTGTCCTGAATCAGGCCCTCAAAGGGCTGGTCCAAACTCTGGATTCTTGATAGATTGAGGGACAGATTGACCAGTGTCATAGGGCCCTATCTACTCTAGTCATCTGGGTGACTAGGCTTGATATGTATGTCTAAATACATGTGTTTCCTCAATTGCCAAAACTTGGAAAATTCCAGTCCTGTTTTCCCAAAAGCCAGGCCCTTATCACCCCAAGTAGGACAGTTTATAAAGCAATCACTATGCCCTTTTTACTTTTTCCCCTATTCTATCTACTTGCCTTTATATTTAGATTGTGACTTATTATTATTATTATTATTATTATTATTATTATTATTTTATTAATTCCATCTTCTCGTTTAACTAGTCTGGATACTTTTTTTTCTTGCTGTGTTACAAATCATATTTTCATGGTCACTGGACGGCACAGTAATAAGCTTCAACCACAAAATTCACAGAGATGTCTGCCAAGAAGTTTAACTTTTCAACAACCCAAACAAAGTCAAATTTACATTTCAGGGGAGCATAAACAACTAAAGAACATGCTCTCTGCCCACTGAGGTTTTCGGTTGTTACCTAAGGCCCATGCATTCGAGGAGATGTGTGAATCTAGAATGTTCCCTCTCCTTTGGTTGAAGATCTCCTTCGAAGTAGCACACCACATTACAAAACTTTCTCAGTGGGATCAGTAAAAATGTCTTTTCCACTATGATACACAATATCTGACAACAATACTGGAAATATTCAAGCCTCAGCAACAACAAAAAATTTTCCCAACTCCAGATTTTTCTTTTCCCATTCCTGTTCCTGGTAGTCATAAAACCAATGGAGTATTGGACCACATCTGTTTTCTTCCTGAAAACATTTCTCTCTAGGGACTAGTGTGTCACCGTTGTCACTGTCCTCTCTCCTGACTGCAGCCTGGCTTTGGAAAGTCCATAGTTTCTGGATTAATGATGACAAGGAAGGAGCTGGGAAAATGCAAAGTATCTTCTCAATCTGTTCTGAGCCCTCAGCAGCTGTTGTTTGATTGGTCTTGGATGGGGTGAAGGATGTGGACTCAATCAATCCCTACCCCATTTTCGAATTTAGTGGAACTCTTTGGATAATAACAGACCTCCCAAAGACCCAAGTTAAACAGCAGGTTGGAGACAAGCTGGAGTGGGAATGGAGCACTGCCATATTACAGAGCATATTTATGCCCTAGGGAGGAAAGGGGGCTGAGAGAACATAAATTCAGAAATCCATGATCCCTGGGAATAAATCTCACAGCCATCTCCCCCTTCACTGCCTTGGAATCAGTAGTAGTTGCAACCTGCATGACTTATTTTAAAGCTACACGTAAAGCACTCCTGAGATTTGGAAATTGTAGTTTACTCTTGGAGGAATCAAAGACCTTTAGAAGGCTGAGGTAAACAGATGATCACTTCCCTAAGGCTCTGTGGGGCACTGAGCACCCTGCTTTGAACTTTATTAGAGCATTCATCACACCATCGTAATTAATGTTCACATCTCTCTCTCTCCCACTGGACTGCGAGGTTCCCAAGGGCAGGAATCATTTCTCCACCCACAGCGCCTAGTTCTGTTCCTGGCACAAAGAAGAATCTCTCCAAATATTTGCAGGAAGGAAGGAAAGCTGGTTGAAGGAAGTGGTCCTGGAGCCACAAAAGCAAACAATAACAACAAAACTAAAACATAAATAAAACCTATCTCTAAATCTTTGCTTAGAATGGGAAATCCTGCACTATATAGAAACTAAAATCTATGTCAAAAGCTTTTTCTTGTTAGGGAGGCTGAGACAGGAGAATCACGAGTTCAAAGCCAGCCTCAGCAACGGCGAGGCACTAAGCAACTCAGTGAGACCCTGTCTCTACATAAAACACAAAATAGGGATGGGGGTATGGCTCAGTAGTCAAGTGCCCCTGAGTTCAATCTCCAGTACCAAAAAAAATTAAAAAAATAAAGCTTTTTCTTGGGTAGTTTTTTTTGTTGTTGTTGTTATTTTAACAAAACTCTGTAAATAATCTCACTCCAGATTTTTCTGGCTTATCTTTGAAGAAAATTTACTTTGATTAATTTGTCCAAAACGGTATTTGGGGTGATTGTTGATGACCATGAAACCATGCCCCACTCCCAACATTAGGAGGGTCTAGTAGCACCCAGAAAATGTGATCTTGTAACAGGAGGCTGGGGTAGCAAAGAGACCAGGATAGGGAAGGGAAAATACTAGACATTTAATTGTTGAGTCTTTGGTGCCAGTTACCATTGTACCAATAGCCCCATGACTCAAGGAAAGTCCCACCTGAAAAGAGAGCTCCCCAGGCTCTATCCATTCTGGTGCCCCAATAACTTACATTAATCACACTTTACCCCATAAGAATAAAACTGCAGGAAAATCCAGACACCTTTTAAAATCTCAAGTACCTTTCATGTGGAAAATTATGAGAACCCTGCTTTTAAACAAGGACAACAATTTAACCAAAAAAAAAATAGAGCCAGAAGTCTTGTTACAACTACTAATTTAATTCCTCATAGACACTTTCCCCCTCTTTCTCTCTCTCTCTCTCTCTCTGCCCACCTACTTCATTCTTTCTCCCATGACCTTCAAATCCACCACAAGAACCTCTAGTGCCTATAGACCTTATTTAACCCACTAAAGGCTCTTAGAACTGAAAAGCATTCTGGCCTCTGGTCTAAACACAGAAATATTCATTGCTATTTACATCCACAGTTACTTTTCTGAAGGGTTTCTCAAATTTCATGGTGACCGAAATATGTTCCGTGGATCTCAATAAACCCAAGAGATATGAGCCCAGATGAGCCAAAATATCAACCACAGCTCCTCAAACTCTTCCAAAGCCTACCTCCATCACCTCTTAACCTGTGCACAGAGACCCGCAGGTACCATAATTTAGAAGAAAAATGTGGTTTCTATTAAGAAGAACTATTGTCTCATGTTTTGAGAAGTTGTTTTTCCTCCCTCTTTTCCCCAACTTCAAATTAAATCTGCACTTTTGTGAAGAAAACAAAACGAAAGTCCTTTCCATGTGAGGAGAGAAGACGCAAATGATGGCTTTATTACCCTGCGTGTGAGCTCACACTTCATCCGCACGGCCTCATGGCTAATGGAAAGAGACCAATGGAGACGTGGATTTAATTGTGCTTTATTGGAAACACATCTGTGCAGATTCCAAGCTGGGAACATGTCTCCCATATCCTCCACCAACAAAATGGAAAAGGAACTCCCAGAGGCCTCTTTTAAATTCATGTACATCTTAGAATGATGTGGATCCTTTGGTAAAGTATAAGAAGTGGAATCTGAAGAAATAGCCTAGATTAATAAGAAACTATTATTGTAATAATTTCTGAGAGGTGCCTATCTAAGTTTCAGATTAATACGTTTTCCACCATAGCATCGAAGGTAATATCTTGGACCATTTTGTGTGCCCTAGAGCCTGTTTTGTAGTCAAACAAACCATAACCCTGGCAGTAGGAGGGAAGATTGGGAGTTAGGAGGATATGTTGACCTTTTCCACAACAAACTGAAGTTCCATATTATCAAGGAAATCTTTCCTAACAACTCCATGAAATCAGACTCTGGCTGCATCAAAGTCAGTTCAACATCATTTAGCATTTAATTGTTCTCTAAGTGCTTGGCATCTGACTGCCTTATCTCCTTAACTACTTTGGAAGGCTTTCTCAGGACAGAGACCATGTTTATACTTTCAGCATAGAGCTTGAGAGACCAGTGCAAGGTCAATGCTCTCCTGATGATTGATGGCAAAGTGTGCCTCTTTTGGCTTCATTTAATAAAGCAAGGTTGGCCAGAAATGATCAAAGTAATATATTTTATACTCATGATAAAATTCCAGTGCCATATTAAATAAGAAGTTTAATGAGAAAATGTATATTGTAATACCACAAGGAATTTGACCATAAGAGACTACCTTTCTGAATAGATCATATAGTCCCTTTGGGCTTTTATAGTTTTGTGTACACTTTGTACCTTTGAAAATCTAATATTGTTCAAAGTTGTCACATTATTTTAATTATGTTTCCTCTGATTATAATTCCACCTCCAACTTTAGAACCAAACTTTGGAGTAAATGCATTTGGGACAGGACCAAGAATGCTGACATTATATGCCCCCAAAAATCTGAAAAATAATCAAAGGAGTTGCAAGTCACTAACCTTCTTTCCAGTTCAGCTTCAAATACTAGTTAGAAGTTAAAAACATGGTGAGAGATTTAGGCTTCAAGGGACCACAGGTGGCAGCATAGAGTGAGCCCCAAATCAGAGTTCAATCAAGCTGCCGCACTAGTAGGAGTTCTACTTTCCTGTCTTGGTAACACATGAGACCAAGAAAAACTAGAGAGCTGCACACGCAATGCAGGCACAGTCCCAGGAAAGAGACAAGAGACAGGAAAGACCTAAGAAAAAAGCAAGAAAGGAAGCTAAGTCTGTTTTACAATACAAGAACTAAGCCCCTTTGGCAATATTGAAAAGAAATCAATTTTGGATGAAAATAAATGGTTGCTGCCAAAGGTCAGAAACAATAATAGTAGAAACATATTGTATTAGTTTGCTAGAGATGCTATAACAAAACACCTCAAATTGTGTAGCTTAAATCAAAGGAATTTATTATCTCTCAATCAATGTGACCATGAGTTGATTTCTTCTGTCACAAGAAGACTGAAGGAGACTCTTACCATGCCTCCCTCCTAGCTTCTGGGATTTTGCTGGCTATCTTTGGCTTTTCTTGGCATCATTATAATCTCTGCCTTCATCTTCACACAGCATTCTTCACATCTTCATTCTTCACATAGCAACTCTCTTCCTGGCTCCAGGAAGAACCAGGCCATAGTAATTAAATCTTCCTCGGGACCCACTGCCTCATGGCGGGGTGCATGTCTGTTTATGTGTCCATATTTCTCCTTTTATAAAGGCGATGGTAATATTGGATTAAAGCCCACCAAATGACCTTATCTTAATCTGATTATCTCTTTGAAGACCCTATCTCCAAAAAATGTCTCTATGATACTGTGCATTAGGATTCCAACATATCTTTTGAAAAGGGGAACATGATTAAATCTATACATTACAGGAATATAAGAGCAAGGATCAGTAGTCAGAAGGACATTAGTTCAGAGCCCAGGAACTCAGGTAGAAAAAAGTGAGAATCAATAGTCAGAGAACCATAGTGTGAAACCTTATTAGACTTCCTTAACTACTCTTCCTGTCTTCAATTTCTTACTCTTTCCATCTACCCTCAAGATGCAGCCAGGTTTTACTGCATATAGAGGTAATTGTGGCCACTCTTACACTCAGAACCACCTACGGTCACCTGCTGTCACTGTTCAAGTACAGCACATGGGCTATTCAGTGGGCCAGATGTCCTCATTTTGCACAAGGAAACTCAAGCCCAGTGAGAACAAAAGACAGCCAAGTTCTCATTTGCCAAACATGTCACTCACGTTTTAGCCCCTTCCCTTTTAGTTTTCCCTGCTCCTTGAGTCTTTTAAAATGATAACTCTAACCCATGTTAGAGTTAGTCTAAATGGACAGACTCATTCAGCAAATTTAAGTAATCATGGAGCAGATTAAGTTCCCCCTTTAACCCCAAAGTATTCTCTAGGATGGGCCTAGGCAAGGCTGCAGCAGCCATAAACTCTCTTCCTGACTCCAGGAAGAACCAGGCCATAGTAATTAAATCTTCCTCGGGACCCACTGCCTCATGGGGGCGTTTCACCAAGCTGGACAGGAATGGAGGGTGCAAGGGTGGGCAGGTGATCAGGAGGGACAAATGGTGCTGATGGAATCAGCCACAGCACCACAATCCACACACCCCATCCACAACACATCTCCATCGGGCCCTAAGTGCAAATTCTCACCCATAGAATCATGCCTTTGTGATAGGAACCAATGACACAAGCTGCACCAAACACCAAGCCCAGGGCTTACTCAATACACTTCCAGCCACAGCATCATTTCAATGCCATACGCTCAGACGCAGTGAGGGGTCTTGATACAATTTCCTTGTATCTTATCTTTTTTCCTGGCACCCCTCACTCCTCTCTCACTTACTTTCTTCCTCTGCATTTGCCTCAGGCCTGCCATTTTTCTGGAAGCAAAACTCAGGACACATGATGGGGCAAGCACTGTTTCTGATCAGTGAAAACTCTCACTTGGGCAGAGATTTTAATCACTTCCTAAAACAATTAATGGCTTGATCTCACAGAACAGAGGACAGAAAAGCAATCAGAACCTGAGAAGAAAGAAAGCCAGTTTTCGAGGATGGATGCCATTTGCTTGCATGTACAAGGAGGTCTCTGAATCTAGAAAATAGGCTTAAAAGGTAAACTGTGCACCTGTAACGCAAGCACAGAGTAAAATCAAGGGCAACTGCCAGGACCTGGCCTACTTCAGGGTCAGATCAAGCCAGAGGTCAATGAATGTATTTGTCTTCATTTCACCTGTTCCGTGAAGGTGCAGCCATCAGGGGAGACAGAGATGGCTCTGTTCTGCTGACTGAGCTTCGCCACAGTCCCCATTCAGAGGCTGATAATTAGGCCAGCTAAATCTTTTAATCTCAAAATTGGAAAACATGACTTCACGTGGATCTGTAAATGTTAATGACCAATAAAACCAGCTGTAGCACCACATTTGGTTCAGTTTATTAATGTGCTATTTTAGATGAGCTGAAGTAAGAAGAGATTCCATTATCCAACTTGAGAGGCCCTTTCCCGTGTGCACCCATTTAAGCAATGTTTTTATGCGACTAGAAACATGGATTCTCAATTTGTCCTGTCCTTTTAGAGCTCAGAGCTATAGTTGTTGCTGTTTGATTTTTGTGTGGTTTGTATGGTTGGTTGGTTGATTTGAGGCTGGGTATACTGGCATCATTTTGCAAAGGAGCAATTAAGGAGAGCTGAGTGGTGCCAAGTGGCCAAAGTCCCTCCATCTTATCTCACCTCTCACCATCATTGCTTCATAGAGCTCAGATACCCGACTCCACTTCCTGCTCAAATATCTACATTTTTCTGTCAACCCATATTAGTTTACTTGACCCACAGCAAAAACAAATGATTGACCCACTACCAGACACCTGGAGACTACACATATAAAATTCCAAATCGTGATTGCCTCAGAAAATGCTTATCAAGTTATTTACTCTGTCACATGCAGGGTACAAAGCAATTTAATTAAGGGAGAATCCTCAATTCTTTTTTTTGTTTGGGGTTTTTTTTTGGTGGTACTGGGGATTGAACGCGGGGCCTTATGCATGCTAGGCAAGCACTCCACCAACTGAGCTATATCCCCAGCCCTCCATTCATTCTTTAATTCAGCAAATATCTAAAGACCTACCATGTGCTAAGCAACATGGAAGTAGGAAGCAGAATAAGACAGACAACTCTCAGCTCCATCAAGCTTATTTCAAATCAATGAGACTGACCATAGACAAACACAGGAATTTAGGAGAATGTTGGGTAGCAATAGGTCACATACACACAAACAACAAAAAAAATGCGTAATAAATTTGGGTAAGAAGTTAGGGAGTGAAGAGTTTCATACTTCAGATAGAGAGGTTGAGAAGTAAGCTGGAAAATACTATAGGGTCAACCATGCTCTTGTAGAGGTTAAAGGTGCCAGTATCAAGGGAGTAAGGGGAGGCTTGTTAAAAAATGATGGTAGGGCCATACTGCTTATGACATTTGTTATGGTTTGGATGTGAGATGTGCCCCAAAAGCTCATCTGTGAGACAATGCAAGAACATTAAGAGATGAAATGATTGGGTTATGAGAGCTTAACCCAATCAGTATATTGTACCCTGATGGGATTAACTGAGTGGTGACTGAAGGTGGGTAGGATGTGGCTGGAAAAGGTGGGTCATTTGAGGCATGGCTTTGGGGCATATGTTTGTATCTGGCAGGGGGAGTCTCTCTCTCTCTGCTTTCAGATCATCATGTGAGATGCTTCCCTTCACCACACTGTTCCATCATGATGTTCTACCTCACTTTGAGCCTCACAGAAAATTTTAAGAGAGAGAGTTTTATAAAATGTAAAAGGGGTAGAGGGGACACAATTTCAAGAAAAAAGGCCTATTAATTACTTCAATAATTTCTAGGCAATTGATGTGATGGTAATGGCTATTGTCTAAATATGTCTGTCTCCCCAAAACCCATATGGGGAATCCTAACCTCCAAAGTGATGTTATTCATTGCTGGTGGGACTGCAAATTGGTGCAACCAATCTAGAAAGCAGTATGGAGATTCCTTAGAAAACTTGGAATGGAACCACCATCTGACCTAGCTATCCTACTCCTCCATCTATACCCTAAAGACAAAAAAAAAAAAACCAGCATACTACAGTAACACAGCCACATCAATATTTATAGCAGCACAATTCACAATTGCTAAACTGTGGAAGCAACCTAGATGCCCCTCAATAGATGAATGGATAAAGAAACTGTGGTATATATACACAATGAAATATTACTCAGCATTAAAAGAGAATGAAACTATGGCATTTGCAAGTTAAATGGTTGGAGTTGGAGAACATCACGCTAAGCCAAGTAAGCCAATCCACAAAACACAAAGGCTGAACGTTCTCTCTGATAAATGGATGCTGATCCACAATGGGAGTGGGGGTGGGGAGCATGTGAGAAATGGAGGAACTTTGGATAGAGTAAAGGGGAAAGGGGAAGGGAAGGGACATCCGGGTGGGAAAGATGATGGAATGAGATGAACATCACTACCCTAGGTACATGTATGAAGACATGAATGGTGTGACTCTGTCTTGTGTACAACCAGAGAAACGAAAAGTTGTGCTGCATCTGTGTACAATGAATCAAAATGCATTCTGCTGTCAGATAGACCTAGTTAGAATAAATAAATAAATATTTTTTTAAAAAAACAAAGTGATGATATTAGGAGATGAGTCCTTTGAGAGGTGATTATGTCATTAGGGTGTAGTCATCATTAAAGGGATTAGTACCCTTATAAAAGAGGCCTTAAGGAGCTTAGTCAGCCCTTCTATTATATGAAGTTATAGCAAAATATCAGCCATCTAGGAAGTGGACCTTCACCAGACACTGAATCTGCTGGCACCTTGGGCTTGGAATTCCCAGCATCTGGAATCATGAAAAATAAGTTTGTTCTTTATAAGTTACCTAGTCTATGCTATTTTGTTACAGCAGCCTGAGCAGACTGAAGGTGGCTTAGTCTTTGGTAGATAATGGTAAAAGGGATCATAAATGGCTGAACTAACTATGCCTTCCCTTGGTAGTGCTGATAGAATTTACTGATGGTTTTAAAATGGATATAAAGATCAGGGAAGAAATAAGGATGATAAAAGATTTAGTGACGATATAGGGTTTTTTAGTTTACAAGACACTTCCCTATAAATTACCTCATTCAAGATCCAGAAGGACCTTGCTTCTCAAAATGTGACAAGAAGACAAGCATGATTATCATTACCTGGGCCCCTAGAAATACAGAATCTCAGGCCCATTCCACATGCATGTCCGAGTTTGAGAAGCACTTGCCCAAGTGGCAGGAATGCTGATGATAATCATTGAAGATAAAGATGATAAAACCAAGCCGGGTGCGGTGGCACACACCTGTAGTCCCAGCACTTTGGGAGGCTGAGACAGGAGAATCGCGAGTTCAAAGCCAGCCTCAGCAATGGTGAGGCGCTGAGAAACTCAGTGAGACCCTGTCTCTACATAAAACACAAAATAGGGCTGGGGATGTGGCTCAGTGATCGAGTACTTCTTAGTTCAAACCCTGGTACCAAAAAAAAAAATGATAAAACCATCTCCTAGAGGTCAAATAAGTTACTTAAAGCTGCATAATCAGTATCCAAGGACTCTGTATCCAGTGCTCCTTCCAACCCTCCATTCTTTTTAGAAATAATACTTCAGAGGGCTTATAGCCTTTCAGGGAAGCAGAACCCATACCATGGAACAATTATCTTCTGAAACATCATAGTTTCATTGGAGGTCACAGTTTAAGAATCACAGAATAAGCTTCAGAGAGGAGACCAAATTTATCTTGGTTGTACAAGTGAGCAGAATATAGATAAGGACAACAATAGAGAGAGGACTGCAGAGTGTCCTGTATGTGTGTGTGTGTGTGTGTGTGTGTGTGTGTGCGCGTGTGTTTGTTGTGGCATGAAGGGGAAGTCACTGAGCAGAGGAGAACCACATGAACAAAGCCCAGAGCTACCCCTGACACTGATAAATCACTCTCCCCATCACATTCCGCCTACCAGACATATTGATCCTGAACTAATCAAGTAGAAAGAGTCATTGGGGAAAGAATAACAGGTTTAAAAAAATAAATCCCCCACACTCGAGCACTGCTCCAGGAAGAGTGAGCTGGGCCCAGCCAATGGTGAACTTGTCAAAGGGCATGGTGGACATGTAGGACAGGAAAGGCAGGCTGAGGCTGTGAGAGGACAGGGCCCACTCCAGAGCGGACTGGAGATCACTCCTGTTTGTTTTTTAGCCTGTATTGGCTGCACTCGGCTCCAGTGTAACATCTGGGCTCGGTGCAGGCCTGATTTAATAATGTGCAGGGAGCTGGCATTTGCTGCAATCCCGCAGCAGCTGTAAATAGTGGCAAGGAAGATGTGTACCAGACCTAATTTGCCCCCTTTTTCTACTTAGAAAGGCACATTAATATTTAATACAAGAAAAATAATTCATGCAGATTTGAAAGCAAAATCCATGAAAAGGCACATTAAAAAAGCTGGGGGGAAATGGGTCTGTTTCAGGAAGGCTCAATTTTCCCCCTAAATGAACTGAAGCTCTTGATTTATTCGCAGGGAGGCCACCTAGGCAAATCTCACCCACCTGCCTCCTCCTGTATTTGGGTTCCATGGCTATAAACATCCCCTAACTTTCCATCCAGGCCTTGGTTTATACCTCCTCAGTTTGTTGCTGGAAACTCAGCAGCAAACCAGAGGCAGAAGCGGGTGCTCTGCATATTAGGCTGGGAGTCGGAGGGGCTGAGTCTTCCTGTGTTATAAATATCTCTTAGGATGGCTTTGGGGCCTGGGTTTGGGGGCCCCATTTCTGTTAAGTGCAGAACAGTTGTGAGAAAGCTAGATGCTTGGAGACCCTTTGGAAAGGACTGCATGTGGTCCTAGTCTAGGTGGGAGACAACATACCCCCATCCAGGGCAGACACTGGGAAGGAAAGCACATGGTGTCTCCATCTATTCCCCTCCTAGAAGCTTTTTTCATGATTTCAGGTAACTAGTACCCTTAACTGTGCTTTCCACCTGGACTTAACTCTGTGACACCCCATAGAAAGAACACCTATGCCTAGACCTTGCCCATCCTCCCTACACCCACCAAAATTTACCAATTATATGTCCTCTCACTATAGAAGCTTGCTCTTAGCTTCTTAGGGGGACATCTCAGTGTACATCAGCTCCTTGGTATGACATGCAAGGCAGCACGTGTGCATTTTAACAAGCCTCCTTCAGAGGTCTTACTGACCTTCAGAGACCAGGTCACATGGTACCACTTTCAGGCACATGCCAGGGCCTCGGTGCCCCTTAAGTGACACCAGGTCAAGGTCAAGAGGCTGGACACTGCTTCCATGAAGCACGTCTTATAATATGTTTCAGTGAGAATCAAGGATGCCCACACCATCTCTCCTTACCACACACCATCTCCCACACTGGTGTCACTTCTCTCTGCTTCCTAAAAGGAACCTTCAAAGGGTGCCTCACACTTCCATAGTTTGGATGGGACTTGGCTCCCCCCTCCCATAACATGTGCCATAAAGAGAGTAAAAAGGAGTTTTGAAAGCAGACCGGTGGACCCTGCTTCTCCTTGAGGCAGAGAGCAAATTCCCAGGGCCCAGGGCAACAGCTCAGTCCCATGAGCACCAATGGAGGAGTACTCACTCAGTCCTTTCCCCAGCCGGCAGGAGTAATTCCCAGGCCACACCAGCAGGTTTTCATTTGGCCCAATTTTGCCTCATTTCCTCTAAAATCATTACTGCAATGATTTAACGTTCAGGGCTGGGAACAACACGTCTTCTCCTTTCTCCCTCTCTTTACACGAGCCGCCCTCCCTTGAGGGTGTAACTGAGACCTCAGCATGGTGGCCAGAACCATTTAATAAATGTAAAATGACACAGTCTTATAGGGCAAATGTGTGACTACATTTTTTCCACGTAAATAATGTAATTTTTGTGAGGAAGGGAACTTGGACATTTTTTTCCCTATGAATGGGCCCATTATAAACTGCACCTGACCAAGAATCATTTTAGAATTGTTCTTTCTTGAACTTTCTACTTAGTAAATATTTCCTGATACTAAATCACCATAAGCCACATTTTATGTCACTGTGAATTTGCTCAAAATAAGTTTTATACACTTCCTTGGCTTCTACATGGAAAAGTCCCTCAGTGAAGATTTGGCCTGTAAAGAACTTTTTTTAGATTCATTTTTATTTTTAATCTATGGGGACATAGAGGGAAATAACATAGGGAGGTAGGTTAGGATTTAGAAAGAAAGAGAAAAATTGGAACCCCTAAGCGTTTTTACCATTAAAGCAAAGCTTATTTAGAATTTGCTTATTTTCTTAAAACCAACAGGAAGAAAAGAATTGTGCTTTCAGAGTGGGCTATTGTCCAGCTAGAAACCCAACGGAACAATTTGCAGGGAGACTAGGTCAGCTCAGCCTATCCCTACCTCTAGAAAGAAAAAAATACTCTAGAGTGCACTATGTCTTCTCTAGGGGCCAATATCAGCAAGTAACCATGGATGGAAACCAAGTATTAATTATCCCTTCCTGTGTTTTATATTTTCAGATTTAACAGACATTGGAAATCCAGACATTGATAAAAATGACAGGAAATAGTCTTAGTCAATTAAACCACCACAATGTCAGACCTAACATCTGTTCTATGAACCCTGAAGAAATGTGTGGCATTAATATTTAATAAAAAAAATAGCCCTGGTTTGGACTCAACAGCCATTTCACACTGTTCTCCCAGGACATTCACTTCAGATCTTATAACCTTACAAAATTTAAATACATATGTGTCTCCCCCAGCCACACTCGTCAGCATTCAGAGGTGTGCTCAGAGGAAGCGTGGCTTTTACTCTTGCTGGACCACATGCCTTCCAGTCACACTGTGTTTCCCACTGGTTTCTGCTCAATGAAGGCAGCTGTCACAGACTGACTGTGGATCACAGGAACCTAAATGGAGACACAGCATGAGAGGACAGTGGGCTGCATATCCCAGGGCTCTGCTCCACCAGCTGCTCTTTGCTCTTGTGGCTTTGAGTGCTTAGTTGGGAAAGGCTGGGTTCACCAGGTTGCCTCTCAAGTCACCATTTTCTTCTCTGTCCACGCCAATGAGGCAGTCCCAAATGGTCCCAGGGGCACCTGTCATCAATGTGCCTCTGCTCCTGCTGGGATTAGACTTTGCCCTTTCCCCTCAAAATCTATGGTCTCTCAATTGAAAGCCCTAAGAAAAATCCACTGGGAAAAAAAAAATAAATGAAAAAAACAAGAAATTTTTAAAGTAAATAAAAAGAAAAGAAAAAAATCATTCCATTCTGAAAATTTATAAATTTCTCCTTCCACAGTGCCATCGCCATTCTCCTTTCTTCTTTCTTACCAGGAATTTATATTGCTGGAAAACTTTAGGGTCCCGATGCTGCACCTGGCAACCCCAGGATTCTCTACTGAAATATCCTGCTTCCCAGAGTGAATGCAAATATCTTTCTTCTCCCAACTGATCTCTGGGAAAGTCAGTTCTCCAGAAATTAATTTTATCCTTCCCTTTCCAGTTAAACATATTACGCAGAATCTAAGTCATAGATTTAACTTAGGTTTAGAAGGGTGGGGTAGGAACTGCTCAGGCATCCATTCTCTTGGGACAACAGCAAAGCTTATTTTATACAAAGCCTGCTTAGGCTGAAAGAAGGAGGAACATGTTCTACATTTGGTTGGTCGAGGTGATAGAAATGATAGTACTTCAGATTTTGTTGTAAAATTGTGTAAGCACAATTCTTTTCTTCTTGTTGGTTTTAAGATGTATGATATAAATAATAGTAAGTTCAGATTTTGTTGAATGAGTTAGGGGGTGGCTTAAGTCTCAACTTTCATCCGTGTTCTGACCAATCAGTCCAACCTACCCAAGGATCATGAGTGCAAGGTGTAACATGATATCAATTTTATTAACATCTAAATAAATGTTCAATAACCCCCAAAGACCAGACTTTCTATAAAGCTAGATAGGAAAGCACAGCTTAGACTTAAGAACAAAATGGCAGCTTCCTTCTCCATCTACCAATGTGGTCCTTAGAACCTGTCTGTAAGGAGAATCAAGTCTAGAGAAGCCAGCCTAACATATGGCCAAATGGTGGGCATAAATTCCTACCTGACTCAAAAATGGGAAATACCTAGATTTAATAAGTTTTTTGAGGGGAAGGGGTATTGTTTTTTTGACACCAGGTCTCACTATGTGGCCTCAAATTCCTGAGCTTAAGCTATCCTCCCTCCTCAACCTTCTAAGTAGCTGGGACTGCAGGATCATACCACCAGATCCAGCTTTTATTAAGATTTTGTTCTCTCACTTCAACAAAACGACAGAAAAATCTTGAATTCTCCTATAAAGCCAAGTGATGGAGTGAAGAGTTTATTTAATGTGATGACCACGTGGAGAGAGGGAACAAATGCACCCATCTGTTCTGGAAATAGACAGCGAGCCTTGAAAATGGCACTATAGATGGCAGCCACCAATACCCCAATTAACTTCTTATTTATTTATTCTACTTAGGTATACATGATAGCAGAATGCATCTTGATTCATTGTACACAGATGGAGCACAACTTTTCATTTCTCTGGTTGTATTTGATGTAGAATCACATCATATATGCAGTCATACATGAAGCTAAGGCTATGATGTCCATCTTATTCCACCATTGTTACTGTCCCCATGCCTCCTCCCCAATTAACCTCTTAACCCTTGGAAAGAATCAGTGTTCACTTCCATATTTTACTTCTAAGGGATAGAGAAGTCTCTTTGGCTAGGGTAAGGTGAAGAGGAAGATAAAAGCACCACTCTTACATGACTAAGTGAAGCCACGCCTCAGAATTCCTGGAGCTGTACAGGACCTTAATTAGAAAGGGACAGGCCATACAATATGTGTGCCATTAGGCTGGGGACAATCTCAGGAGAGAAGAAACCCATCTCTGTATAGTCTAAAACTGTTCTGGAGCCATAATCCACCTTACCCAGGAAAGAAGAGGACAGGGACCCTTATAGAAGCCACATCCTGGAATGGACCTGCAAGCTTCCTCCTTCGAGCTTATCGCTAGCAAAAAAAACATCTGGCAAAGGAGAGGATCATTGCAGTCCTTTCTCTTCATTAACAAAGGGGTGATCACACCTGGGAAACAGTAAGCACATAAATCCACCCATGTTTAAGGCAGTCCCGATGGCAGAGACAGAACCCAGCCAAATAGAATAGACATCTTCTTTTCACAATAAACTCACATAATGGACTCTGAGAAAAGTGGGCACACAGGCTCATTTGCAATTGTGCCATACAGGAGACAGCAATCAGCTTGATCACACTGCACAGATACATGGAAATCAGTCAAACTGATGTCAAGTACAAAGGATGGTTGCTTTAGAGACTTGACTTTTCACAAATAGGTTTTCAGAGTCATTGCATCTTATTTCTGCAGAGATGGCATGGAAGAATGTTAAAAACATTTCAAGTATCACTGGACATAAAGATCTTTTGAAAACCCTAAATCGTTTATAGTCTTAATCTACTCCCTTGGGATATTCTGATGTTTATAGTCTTAATCTACTCCCTTGGGATATTCCATCCACTTTCTTGTCTTAACCCATAAAATGGAGAGTGCCTACATTTAATAAGATTCTCCTGCATTCTTTCTCTCTCTGTCTCTCTCTCTCTCTGTCTCTCTCTCTCTCTTTCTCTCTCTTTCTCTCTCTCTCTCTCTCTGTCATACACACACACTTCAATACAGCAGAAAAATGAATTTAGGATGGCTCAAATTTTCCTAGAAAGTCAAACAGGTGTATAGCTGCCAACAGAAGCAAGAGCTTTGCATCTTAATGAAGGTTGGTCACCATTTGTGCAGTAGATGAGTCTCTGAAAAGTTCGTGTCAAATGAGATGTTTTTTTGTCAAATCTTGTTTTCCTCTTGTCTTAAAATACTTAATATCATAATGCTTCATCTTAGCTTCAGGTTGATTTTTATTTTGCATAAGATCCTAAATCTTTAGACTCACGTTCCTCTACCACAGCTCCTCCCAAGAAGTTAAAGGTTCTTAGACATTGATAATAACCAGTACTGAGTACTATGCTCATGCATACAGGGGCACTTGGTTACCTTCTCCCATCATTCATTTCGTTTAATCCCTGCAACTATCTGATGAAGGTACAAGTATTATTCCTAACTTCCAGATGAAGAAACTGAGGCAAGTAGAGGATAAGACCTCTGCCTGAGGTCACACTGCAAGCACTAAAAGAAGCAGAAATAGAACACAGCACTCCCTTGCAACCTAGACTCAACCTAAAACTGCGGGTGATCCTGTCTCCATAAACACCTGCAGGTGAGGCACGCTGCTATGCCCTGGGTAATCCTCAGCTCAGCTAAGGGAGGCTTCCAAGTCTCAACACATCAGGCTTGATTTGCTCAAGAGCTACACCCAGGTGCTCAGCAGGAGAAACTTGCAAGGCAGTTGGAATTGACCATTTTTTCAAAGAAGGAAAGGCTAAGAAAAAAAGTTAGCCATGGACTCAGCTCTCTTTCTTTATTCCTTCAAGTAAAACCATAAAAATGCTGTTCATAAAATGTTTCAGCTCACAGGTGAGGACTGCATTGAACAGGAAGGAAGCAGGTTTTTCCTTCAGTCATGCCAATTAAATATACTTTTCCCAGCATCCCTTGCTAATGTCAGGAAAAAAAGGACTAATTTCCTGGGTGGCCCAGTGTCTGCCACCAGAGTCAATGGTGATGACATCTTGCATTTGTATGATGTTTTGTCTTTCCAAAGCAGTGTCACATTTCATCTTTGCAGCCTTCCTGTTTAGATGTGCAGTAGGAACTTCCAACCCATTTTACAGATGAGTGAATATAAAGTCAAGATATTGATTCACTGAAGGTTACAATTAATTCCAAGAGGATTATGGAAGGGTACAAAAGTCCCAGAGGAAGAAGAGCTAGAAATGTTTTCTCTTTCCTAGCTTTTTGCACCCTCCCTTTCTTGGTCTTGGGGATAACTTTAGGCAGATGATAAAAGAGAGTTTATCATTGATAAAAAGTTTGTAGCATTTTCCACCTCCCTTCCCTTTATATCCTTTCTGGTGTCCCTCTCTTCTGGGGTCTCTTCCTGTCACAGAGCACTACATACAAGAATCTGCCCAGTTGGTTCAACTCTAATGGTGCACCAAGACCCCACAGTTCTCTGGCTCTCTTCTCACTGATCCAAATAATGAGATCTCCAGGACAAGGAAACCAAGATAGGAGCCAGAGAAAGTAATCTAAGGTTACCAAGTTCACAGCACAGTATGGATGCTTATTAGCCCAAAATTCTCAAAAGCTATGGCATTTTTAAAAGAGGAAAAGAATGAAGAAATTCAGGTAATAAGATGATATGGTTTCTTCTTTCGGTTTTTGTTGTTTTTGTTGTTGTTGGTGGTGGTGGTGGTTTTCTGGCAGAGGGGTGTACTATGGATTGAACCCAGGGGCACTTGACCACTGAGCTACATCCCCAGTCTGTCTGGAATTTGTAATCCTCCAACCTCAGCCTTCAGAGTAGCTGTGATTACAGGCATTTGCCACCACATCAGGCTCATAACATGATACCTTAAGTAGAGTAGCTTTCTCAATGCAGGGTAAACTTTGTGAGAATTTAATCTGTGAAATGATCATAGGCTACATTGAGCTTCTCGTGATTTCTGTCCTTCTCCTTCCCACTTCTGGATTTAGATGTGTTTTAAAGAAAAATATTAAATTACAACTTGTAGGACAGTAACGCCATAGCATTGGTGGAGGAAAGGACCCACATAGCTTCCTGCTTCCTACTGACTCCAATACTAGAGTTTATAAATAAAAGAATACTCTTTAGATCTCCCTGGGATAAAATATGCTAACAAAACAGAAAAAATATCAAGCGTAGATTGCCATGGTGATAGCTAAATGCCCCCCAGTACGCAGAAAGGAAAAAAACACTACATACATTTTTGTATTTCAGTTAGAAGAAAATAAACTCCAAAAACACTTTCTAACCAATGTTAGAAGGTTATTTGAAGGTTTAAAGGCTTTTTTTTTAATTTTTGCTTTGTTTTGTTTTTAGTTGTAGATGGACACAATGTCTTTATTTTACTGCTTTGTATGTGGTGCTGAGGATCGAACCCAGGGCCTCACGCATGCGAGGCAAGCGCTCTACCGCTGAGCTACATTCCCAGCCCTAAAGGCTTTTTAACCTTCAAATGTTAAGTAATTCTTTTTCTAAACAGACTGTATTTTTCAATCTTACACTTCCATGCAATTTCCAGCTTAACCAGTCCATCAAAAACTAAAACATCTGACCAGAAGATTATTACCCCAAAATGTAAGCATGATCTTTTCTAAGGTTAATACTTTGCAGATAGGATCTTTTTTCTCTGAGCTTCAGGAATCAACTCAAGATATTAGAGAGTAAAAACAAAGTAGAAAAGAGCAGACTAACCCACCCAAATATATTCAGGAGAATATTAACTGAACTAACTAGGGACGTAGTAATTATAGATTCCATTTATTAAATGACTCCATGTGCCCGTGTTGCTAAGTATATATGTAAATGCAAATATTTACATATAAAATAAATATATGTATCCAATTTAATCAATACAATGCTACAAAACAGGTATTAGTATGTCCACATTACAGCAAATAAACAGGATATCAGGTCATATAAGTAATTTGCCCAAAGTTATATGGCTAACTCAAATTTTGAATTCCAGTTGGGTGCAGTGGTACACACTTGCAATCCCAGCAATTTGGGAGGCTAAGGCAGGAAGATAGCTAGTTTGAGGCCAGCATCAGCAACTTAGCGAGTCCCTAAGCAACTCAGAGGGACCCTGTCTCAAAAATAAGAAGGGCTAAAGATGTAGAGAGAGAGATTGATTTGAATTCAGGTGTGCCTGATTTCTAAAACCCCAATACAATTTGTGGCAACTAGAAATCCAAAACTTCTTAGTCTTATGAACACACTCCCAAGGGGCTAATATAATTATCTATGAGAATTTTGTTCTGTTTCTGTTTTACCAGAAGGATGATAGACTGCCCCACATGCCCAACTCAGAAGAAACTTCTAGTACTCAGGACAAAAAGATGAAAAGCAGATTTACTGGGTGGTTCCTGAATTCCTGTGAATGAATCACTTAGAAATGTTGATGAGCAATAAACATAGTAACAAATGCACAGCAAATACTTTCTCTGCCTTAAACCAAACAATAATTGGATTAGATACCTACTTACACAGGTTTCACTCACAATGCAGTATTTACCTTTCCTTCCAATGAAGGAGACAGTTAATAGAATGATTAAGGGACTTCTCATGGAAATGGACATTTGCAGATTGCTCCAAGGCAGTTTAGGCTAAGGAAACATTCCAATTATCTTGAACCAGCAAAGCAGAGTTTGAAGATTTTAAATCTATTTTGTACAGCATTCTTATGCAACTAGGCTTTCTCTAGAGTCACTAAAATCAAAACAGATAAGTAAATAAAACATAAAATCAAACTTACATTTTTCCCCATATTTTTTATTGGTGCATTATAGTTGTTCATAATAGTGGGATTTGTTGTTACCTGTTTATACATGTACATAATATAGCAATATGATTCGGCCAATATCATTCCCCATTCCCTAACCTCTTCTTTCTTCTAGTCTCTTACTCTATCTCTGCTCTGTCTTTAATTTTCATGAGATTCCTCCACCTCTCTTTTCCTTTTTTCTCTCCAGCTTCCACATATGAGAGAAAATATATAAACTCTGACCTTTGTATTTTTCAAAGACTAAATATATTGCTCACAATTTTATTTCAGCAGAATATCATTAATCACAATTTTTATTTAGCCTTCCTATATGATTTTCAAATGTTTTTGGTGTTAGTTACATAAAAACTAGACACAGCTTTTACTGAATTTCATGAATATACTTATCTAGAAAAATATTAAATAAAGTGACCCAAAAACGTGAGACTTTCTTCCTTTTGAAAAAAGTTCCATATGTCCTCAAGTTTAAAATACATAAGTGTTCATTATACTCTCTTTCAGACATATTCATGAGAGGAAACCAACCAAAGGAAGTATTTATTAGTTAGGATAGGTTAGGCTCTGCTGTAATGACAGATAAATCCTAAAATTGCCACAGTTTAACATGAATGTTTCCCACTCACACCACTATGAGACAGGTGAGGCAGTTTTCATCATTACTTCTCCTCCAATAGTGTCTCAGGAAACCAAGCTGATTCCATGATAGAACTGCCATCTTTGGGTTCTCTGCTTCCAATCCTTCTCCCTGCAACTCAAACCAAGATAGAGAGAGAACATGGACAATTAACACCAGCTCATAATTATCTCAGACAAGAAGTGGTACCCATCACTTCTGCTCATATCCCCCTGGCTAGAACTACCTATGTGGTCTCATGTTGAAGCAAGAGAATCTGAGAAGTATAAGGGAGAACAAGGAATATTTGGGAAGGACTAACTATCTCTGTCACAAATAAGCAATCAGAGATGAAGAGAAACAACTGAAATTGTAATAAGAATTTCTTACTAAATAGCATTTCATTTATGAACTATGATTTATTCACCTTTCTGAACATATTCAATGTGTAAAAAGTATACATTATAATTCACTAAGTACATATTATCATATTATAATTCACTAAGTGTCAATTATGCCCCTGGAACTAAAGATATAGAGATTAACCAAACAGAAGTAAGTGGAAAGAACATCCATATTATCTAATAACTGAGATGTAAGGATTTGTGAAGACAAAATGGTGTGGTTAGCCTTCAAAGGTATGACTTTCCTGATTGACTTCAAGCTCTTGTTCCTTGTAAAGGACTTCTCTGAGGGGGAAAAAAAGTAACTAAGATAAAGATAAGCTTTATATATAGTAAAGACATTACTCTGAACAAAGTCTATCCCCATGGTTAATGGATTAAAAGCTTATATAAAATGGCCTGTGTCATCAGTTTTTCATGGAAATGCAAAAGAAAGAAGTTCTTAATAAAGGCCTGCTCAGATATGAAGCAGCCTTGGGGCAAACTCAGCCACTATCACATCACACCAGCTGTGCAATCTCAATCCCACTGGGCATCAGTCACCTTCATCTGTGAAATGGAGACAATGGTGGCTTGCCTTCCTTGCCTTAAAGTGGGCAGTGGACAATAATGCTGCAGAAGTCACCAGGAAGTAACCCATGTGTTACCAAGAGATGATGATACGCTTTAAGCTGAGATTAATTATGTTTACAGGGCTAATAGAACGCTTCTTTTCCTCCTCAGGGTAAGACAGCCTGACTTTCTTACATGGTCCAATTGGAGACAAAATTATAAAGTGGGGCTACCCAGCCTCTCCAGCACTCCTTTGCTGTGTCTCTTTTAGCAGACCCTTTTTCCTCCCTCCTCAAGTTACACAAATTGCTACTTATTCTCCAAGTTTTCTTTTAGCCAATTCTACCTTTAGGAATGAATTGATGAATCCGAGTTCTTACTAAGCAGTAAATGCATAAATAATCACTAAGCATCTATTGACTTATAATGAAGATGTAGTTCCCATACTTAAAATTTTCAGAGTTCTAAAAAAGTAAAAATGCTACCTTTTCAGGAGAAAACAGGCAGAACCACAGAGGAAACCACACAACCTAATTGCAGATCAAGGTCTCCGTTAGGCTTCACAGATGAGTATGCTTAGAGTAAAAATCTCTTCTTGGAGAAATTACAGTCTGACAGAGCAAGTGTTTTTTGTTTTTGTTTTTGTTTTTTTGTGGGGGGTTTACTGGGGATTGAACTCAGGGGCACTTGACCACTGAGCCACATCCCCAGCTCTATTTTGTATTTTATTTAGAGACAAGGTCTCATTGAATTGCTTAGTGCCTCACTTTTCGCTGAAGCTAGTTTTGAACTCGTGATCCTCCTGCCTCAGCCTCCCAAGCCACTGGGGCAAATATTTTGAAAATATTTCTACTTATGTAATTTCAGGAATCTGAAAATCAAACTAAAGGGGTATCTGAAGATACAGAAATAACTCTTCCTGCGAAACCCTAAATCAGTGTTTCTGATTTAAAGAAGGGCCTTTGAACCATCTTCCTCAGAATCACCCGGAAGCAATGTCACAGTGCAAGACTCAGCCCCACAGTTAAGTCCAAATCTCAGTGGAGTAGAACACTCCAGACAATACCTATATCAACAAAAATTTGAGAACTAATGCCTAAACCCCCTATACTTTGGGGTAACTTGGTGATTTTCTTTTTAAAAATACTGACTCCAGAATTCCGTCTTTGTAGATGTTGATTTTACTCATCTAATAACAGGTGTGCACATTTTTCAAAAGCTTCGCTGTGCCCCAGTACTGGGGATGGAACCCAGGACTGCTCTAACACTAAGCCATATCCCCAGCTTTTTAAATTTTTTAAATTTTAAGACAGGGTCTTACTAAATTGCCAAGGCTAACCTCAAATTCCCAGTCTTCCTTCCTCTGCCTCCTGAGTCACTGGGATTATAGGCATGCACTACCACACCCAGTGCCCACATGCTTCTAATGTGCCCATAATCCCAGCGACTCAGTAGGCACAAGCAGGAAGATTGGAAGTTTGAGGTCAGCCTCAATCCACTAAGAAAGAGCTCTGAGAATCAATGCTCATCTCTGCACTAATTTCATTACTTCCATGAACCAATTAATCTGTTATAGCATCCATCTTCAACACGTAACTGTGAGAATCCAACTCTAAAACAGGAATACCAGCTAAAATTCACTTGAAGAAAAAAATACATGGTAAAATCATTGGTTATGTTTTTTTTCAGCTTTATCTTTGCAAGTCTATTCATTTCAATAAGGACTATAGCTGAATTTAGTTTCTTTGCAATATATAAGATACCTACTAAACTATAGCCAAGGAGCATATGCATTTATTTCTCTACCTTCTCTAAATCAAGCTAAAAATATAGTATAGGAATAAATTCATGTGAAAAAAAAGTTAAAGGGAAAAGACAATAGTGGGTAAGAGATGTCAACAAATTTCTGGAAGATGTTAAAAGGATGGAGGAACTGACTGAGAAATAAGAGTACCACATGCCCACGGAGGAGGATATAAAAACAAGTGTCCTATAATAACTCAGGGACATTTAGTTATGTGGTGCACTTTACTTGTAAGAGAAAGACCAAAGAACAAGGGCAAAAACAGAATTTATTCCAGAGAGAGGAGAGAGAAGGGGGAAAATACTAGAGAGTCTAGGAATGATGAATCTTGTTTGCACATTTGCAGGGAGATAAACTGATAGCTGGCAGCTAGCAAAGAGGTAAAACTGGAACATCCTTACTAAGTTACTAAATTTAATAACGTAGATTTTATGTTCTTGGGTGGTTAATGTATCAAATTAAAACAACTAGATTTGGTTACAGACTCTCCATAAAATTTCGAGTTCTCACAGGTTCTGGTAGATGACCAGTGTGGCTCTACCAGCACAGCCAACCAGATCTGCACCCTTTTCCTTATTACAATGTTTCAATCCATTTCTACTTGAGAGCTGAGAAAGGAATGGAAGAGTCTTGGCACTGAAGAACAAAAGAGATAACTTTTTCTTTTTTAATAGCAGAAGTTGAACTCCAATAATCTTACCATAATTCTCTATATCCTGGTAACTATTCTTCCCCATCCTCTGAAGAAATTTTCCCAGAGAGAATCCAGACTCAGAGACATAAAAATAGATGAAACTCCCTTCCACCATTCTCCTATCAGGATGCTGCCATCAGTCCCACACCACCACTACCTCTGGCAGAAGACTGATGGGCTCTTTTCTAGAGAAACTTGCATATGAGAACAATATGTACTGGCAATTGACATTCCCCCGACAAAATGGCAGATCCATCTGCCATTGGTTGAAACCCATTGGTTGGCCAAAAATAAAAAACAAAAACAAGATAAAAACACAATAAACATCCAGTCACCTTGGTATTGGCTCGTTCCTAAATAAGACAACACCAAAAGCTTCAGAAGAGGGGCTGGGGATGTAGTTCAGGGATAGTGCTTGCCTAGCATGTGCAAAGCCCTAGGTTCAATCCCAACAGCTGAAAAAAAAAGTCTAATTTCAAAAGCAGCAAAAGATTAAGGAAAGCCTTCAAAATGGAAAACACAATCAATAAAATTGAAAAGAATAATAGGAAATTAAAGAAATAAAAAATATGAGGAGCAAAAGAAAACTGAAAATATAACTCTAGTTGATATCCTCAGAGCAATAACATACATTGCCTTCTACAGATAAAATAGAAAGTGATAAAAAGAGCAAAGAGCAATCAGAAAATATCTCTGTGTATATGTATACATAATTATGTGATGTGTGTGTGTGTGTGTGTGTGTGTGTGTGTGTAGCCATGACACCTCATAATGATGTTTGGGTCAATAATGGACCACAAATGTGATGGTGATTTCACAGTTATAGCAGAGCTGGGCAATGTTGATATATGATTCCTTAACTTACTTTTCCCCCTTTAAACAACTTAGCCTTCAAATGTCAGAGATGACCAAAAAAGATATATCAAGCCCACACAGCTATTGCATCCATTAATAGGCAGCAGAGTGGAAATCATGAACAAGTAACCAATTAGGATCAATGGTTGCTTCTGGTGTGTACTGTGGATCTGTGGATTGTGAGTTCACAAAGCCAAGACCCCAAAAGCAAGATGGCATCTATTCCTAAACCTGAAGAGTTTTCCCATTCAATACCAGAGAATCTGAAAAGGATTTAAGAACCAATCCAAACCTCTCCTTCTAACAGATCAGACAACTAGGACAATGAGAATTTCAATGCCTCACCCAAGATGAGAGACAGCTAATTAACAACAGAAATGCAACTTGAACCCAGGGCTCCAGGCTCCTCATCCTCCTTCCTTCCACTGTGATGTGCTTTATCCTCCAGGTTTAGCAAATCTGCATCAATGGTTCAGATGCTTCCCCGCCAGGAGACAAGTAGTATAGGGATCAAAGCACATCTGTGAAGCTAATGACAGTCTAATTCACTATTGGCAGAAACGAGGGAGATTTGGGAAGAAAATTGCAACAGACTGTTACAGACCGTTCTGCAGCACATTGTTGAAAACGGAAAACACCTCTTAGATCTCAAAGCATCATTGAGAGAGGGAGCCAGCATTCCCTCCTCATTTCACATTCAGTTCCTTCGGATGCTTGGTGGGGTCCCCCAAACCATCATGTTCCAAATGCACATCTGCTCCCATGCTGGAGAAATGAGCACCAGGGCTCTACTGAACTCATAATAAATTTATTTTTTCAAAAGCAGAGCTTAACTGGATAAACTATAAAATCAAGTGAGCATGATGCAATCAGTTCCTTCGTGTTCCAAAAAACAACCACTGTCCCTGACATGTAGATAGCTATCTTTCCTGCCTTTTCCCAGCCTTGCCAGCTATCATCTGAGTTTAAACTCAATTTCTGCAAAGAAAGAATACAGCACTATTACTCTTTTGTTGACTAAGTCTTTACTGAACACTTCCTACATGTCAGAGACTTGGCTAAATAATTTCAGAAGACTGGGGAGGTAGCTCAGCACTAGAGTACTTGCTCAGCATGCCCAAAGCCCTAGAGTCAATCCTAGTGCTGTCCTTCCTCTGTGCTCCTGCAGCAACCCAATATCTCTACCGTTTTATTCATCACAGAATATTTATATTCTTAAATGTATATTTACATATACTTACAAATTTATGCTTTAAATATGCATGCTTTCTTTGGGTGCAAAAATCTTGTTCTCTATGCCCAGTGCCTAACACAGTTTGGCACATAATACATTTTAACAAAACATATGTTAAACAAAAAAGTGAACGAGCAGTTCCTCACCAACTTCGGTAACTTAAGGATAAAGAAGTCTGTCTGTAGGTACAGGGGATGAGGTTGCCTCAGCATTGAACCTCATGTGCAAGTCTTCTAGACTCTCACACCCCCATACACTATAGCTACCACCCCCATGTGACTATTCAAATTTATATCTTAACTAATTAGCTAAATTAAATAAAATTAAAAATTCAGTTTCTCAAATCGGTGGACCACATTTCAAGGGCTTAATAGCCACAAATGGCTAATGGCTACCAAATCAGACTGCACAGACAGAGGACTTATCTGTCACTGCAGAAGATTCTTCTGGACAGCACTGGCCTCTAGAACCAGGGAAGGGAAGAAACTTTTCAGAGGCAAAGCTAGTAAAAAGTCTGCTCATCTGGATATCCATTTTGCTGCAGAAATATTAATGAGTTACAGGATACCACCCACACCTTGCCCTTGCTGGGGGTTTCTTGTAAACCAGGGCAGATGTAACATTTTACTTTTCTAAGATCTGAAAGAATCTGAATTCTAAAATGCACTCAGCCCCAACTGTTTCAGATAAGCAGTTGAGTGTTTTATTTTTATATTTTCCTATTTTACCAACGAGAAAATAAAACTTGGAGAGGTTAAGGTATTTGCCCCCAAATCATAGAGACAGCAAGTGGGAAACAGGGATTTTAACCCATAGAATCTATGCCCAAAGCCTAACCGTTAACCACCAGTTAATATTTCTTCCCTCAACTGTTGTTTAAAATATGCAGCCAATTTATAGTTAGCCTCTGCTATGACTATATAACAGAGGCCAAGCCACAAAAACTGCAATTAAAGTAAAAACTGTGTATTCCAAAGGCCCTCCGGATGCAAACCAGGTCCCACAACCACTCTCAGAACTGACCATGTTAGAAGCACCATTGTGAGGAATACATGTGGAGGCAATGTGTATCTAATATTTGCAATATTTCAAAGGAAACAATCCTCATATCAAGTTCTCCAGGAAATTATAGCAATTAGCATTTTCAGGACCTCACTATTCAATTTAAAATACCTCAGGGCAGGGGGTCCTCAACAAGAGAGAAACAATGGGAAATTCACCATCTCAAGAAGCACAGCTTCCTTAATCACAGCTGAGAGCAAAGGCTCCCTTGAGCTAAAAGAGGCCAACATAGTTTTCTTCTTCATGACCCTGCTGAGAAAGACAATGCTAGGGTAACCCTGGGGAAGCCCGCGGAGGCTGAGCTGCCTATTTTGGAGGGCAGCCTCTGGGGGCACATCCAACTACTGACATGGAATCAGCAGCCACGCCAGAGACAGGGCTCACAGGCTGATCAACGAAGCAGCATCTAAACACCCTCCGTTTTGTTAAGAAATCACTGCAGAGCTTGGGAGGAAGACCAGTGGCTTTAGCAATATTTTGCAGCATGGATAATTCTCTATCTGGAGTTGTTTAATTAGTTAATGAGGTTGGGGAGCAGTTCTTCTTAGGGATCATTAGTTAACATTCAACACATGCGATTGCAGTAAATTCTCATTTGTAGGAGTCAGCAGATTGCTCTTCTCTTTGATGACCAATCAGAAGCCCTTCCAGTGTGCTGGTGGAGTGCTGTCTGCCATGCTCACTTCAGCAAAATTCCTTTCTAAGTTCTCAGCCCGATAGACTCTGGGGAGCAAAAGGCATCACATGGGGGTTTAATGCATGGACTTGGGGAGGAGCTGATCAGTCCTAAACTGGGGCTTGAACTCCTTTTTTTTTTTTCTTTTTTTTCTTTTTTACCACTACTTGCATCTGGAACTTCCAGTGAAGAGTATGTAGCAACCTGATACTCCCTGACACATAAAGCTTGTAAGAGCATTGAAGATTGTTAATCCACACTTACTTTAGAACAAAGTAATATGTTCTTGTAGCCCTGACAGTGAGAAACGATACCTGATTTCCATAAGTTCAGGTAAAATTCAAAAGCAATGTTGCTGCCTCACTCCTCACTCCATCTGGAATGTTCTTTATTCAAATCACTATATACATGCCCTTGAGACCTCCTCTGTGGATGGAAATGACTTCAAAAGATTAGATCAATTGATGCCACAGGAAGCCATTTGTTCACGATAAATGCAAACTCTCTACCCTACACAGAAAGTTCAGGCAGGGACATGAAGATAATATCCATGACTAACTCCAGGGGAAATAAGCTATATCCCTCACCTGCCAGGACTATCTTCTTCTGGTCAACAGAACTCAGTTCTGCACACTTCTGAGGGAGAGTCTATCTCAGGAAGCCACCACTGTTGGCCATTCTGCCTGGGATCACCAAAGTGAGAGCTCCAGCACAAAAACCCAAAGTCACTGTCATGAAGTCCTTCCTGTCTGGGTATGTTGTATCCCAAACAAGGCAGAAGTAACAAAAACACAAAACTAAAGGACATGTAATTCAAGCCTATAAACAGCCTCTCTTTTGTGTACAGTTTTCTAGCTTCCTGCTCCATATTGCCTAAAATTGGAAAGGGGGAATTTAGAAGATGCTGGGTCTCTGAAGTCCAAATCACATGGTCTAAAGAACATCAATGCCCACTTTTCTATCCACCAACCATCCCCGTCAGTCACACCATAAGCCCAACCTCATCAGATTTTCTGGAGCCCAAACCAAAGTTTTAGAAACATAAAGCCCTATGGGCTAGCTATTATGGTTTTCAAATGATGAGATGCAGGAAGGGCTGGGGTAGGAGCCAGAATCCACTGAGGGTTCATGGCAAGTCTTCACCATCTCCGGGTCTTGCAGACCGTACATGACTAAGACATAGACTTTGGAGCCGAGGTTCTTGGGCTCAAATTTTGACTTTCTCATTCACTCTGTGACCTTGTACTTAGAACAGTGCTTGGCTTGGTTACTGCTAACAGTGCCTGGCTTGGTGATTGTTATCGTTATGGGTAAAGTGAAAATTAAAATACCGGTTCTTTCTATACCATAGAGAAGGAATAAGGGCTAAACATAATGAGACTTTTGAAAAACACATTTAAAAGGAGCTAAAAAAAATTACAAGCAAATTTCCTACTCTAGGTTTTTCTTTATAACACATTCTACCGATATGGCACATCACTGACTCCAAGGCACATATTTTTCACATTTTAACATCTCTGAAGTTGGAGGCATCTTACACTTGATAGGGTGACATAATTAATTGGCACTTAAAAAATGTCTAGTGATAAATAAAATAATGATGTCTAATGGTATCTTAAACTTCATGAAATATGTTTTCAATAAATGTGAATTGGTTCATTTCTGTGTTCAGACATCCAATCCCATGCATGATAATGTTTGTATTCTTCCTTTTTTAAAAAAGCTAATTTGGTGGAGAAGTACTAGGCTGTGAGGCAGAAGGACTGCAATCCAATGCCAATCAAAACAACCACAGGGATAGGAAAGGTGGGTAGAGTTGATAAAATGACCAAAAAAAAAAAATTCATCTAGGAACACACACACACACACACACAAAGAAAGCCAGAATATTTATGAAAAAGAATAATCCTAAAATAAACTCAGGTAGAGAGACCATAAAGAAAAACACCAATAAATTAAACTACATTTACATTTTTAAGTTTCTGAAAGGGAAAAAAGTCAATAAACAACGACAATGGAAGGGACAGCCACACTGTTGACAAAGGCTAATTTCCTCACAAACACATACTTAGTTTTACAATTTTCAAAATAGATTTTAAAAAAGGAGAAAGAAGATTCCAACTTTGCCACCAACTAGTTTCGTGACCTTGGGTGAATCACGACCTGTCTGAGTTCGGCTTCTGTTAAGTGAGCTGGATTAAACAGGTCTTTTTTTATCCCCAACACTGTGTGACCACCTGAAAATTGCCAGGTTTGGGGGGAAATTGTGCATGTAAATTAAATGGAATTTCATAGAGGATTCAACCTAAACAGACTAACAGATTCATTGTTTTGCTTGAATTCCTAAATAATTACACTGCAAAGTACAAAATGAGACTTCTTATTTGTAACTTCAAAATTTTAAAATAACTGTACCAGTGAAAAAATAACATCAAGCCACATGATTAGCCTGGTCACAAGTGAACAAATTATACAGTGGAGCCTGCCTTTTAAGAAGTGAACGAAAGGGTCATTCAAGGGCTACCTTCCCTAGAGTAAAAATTAAATTCCAATAAATCTAGAAGGAGGGCCGCAGCATGGCCACTGAGTGAACCCAACACCTATAAAAACCACAGAGGAAGTGAGAGTGGGGAACAGTGGAGGAATAACGTCCTGGGAGGTTTGCTGCTCACGGGGCTCCCCACTGTCTTCCCAGATTCTCAGCCTGAGTGACTCTAGAGGCCTGAGCGAGGAATTGGATTGTTCCCAGCTGGCTCATAATAGCTCCCTAATACATGATCTTCTACTTATCTCAGAATACAAATAGATAGACACAAAGATAGATAGATAGATTCTCTGTAGACCCAGGACTCCAGATTGCAGGAGAATCCCTTTCTTCCAATTGCTCCACAGCCTCTAACCCATGACATTATTCCCATAACCCTCCATGGCTCCTCTAAAGCGACCTCCACCCCCGCCAAGTCTAGCAGTCCCACAGTTCCAGAACAGTGGTACATCAATAAAACACAGCAGTTCTGTTATTCAGGTTACATTAAGCTTTTGAGGAAATCTTTTGCTGTAGACAGTTAGTAAAGGAAACAGAGCAAAGAAATAAAACACCAGCTCATTAGACCTGAAGCAGAGCATAGACCAAACCCTGCTCACTGGGAAAGGGTTGGAGCTGGGTCTTGGGAAGTCTGCAGGCTCTGAAAAGGAGTGTTTTTCTTCAGACATTGAACAGAAAAATTTGTCAGTGGCATTTGGATGAAGGGCAAGTGGTCTAACACAAACCTTCACATATGGAATTTAAGACAGGACAGCACTGTTCCAGGGTGTGAGCCCCTTACCTGGGAACAGATGGAACTCCAGGAACTACCTTGCCCACCTGAGCCTGTTCTACCTCAGGTTTCTATTCTGTCTGCCTTCCCCTTTCTCTAAGAAATTCTTCCATGAAAGAAGATACACTCTGGAGTAATAGCTTTTTAAACAGACAGTTACTAAGGGTCTGTTGTTCACTAAGCGTCACATGCTGTGATGTACATCCCTCCACTCCACAGGGATCTAGATAGGAGCAGAGCTGAGAATTTGCTGTGGGCTTATAAGAGCCTCAGAGAAGCCTCTGAGATGAGTTCTGAGTTTCACAAGCTGGGGCTTGGAGCAAGACGAGTCATCTTCCCAGAATTTCTTTCATAGGGGATCTTGTTAAAGTGCAGATTGACTCTCTGGCATGGGACATGAAATTCTGCATTGCTAACAAGGTTCTAGACCACTCTGAGCAGTGAGGTACAGCTCCTGGAGGAAGAAATGCCATCTCCAATAGGCCACCCCATCTTGGCTCTGATAGGAGGAACAGAGCCTGGGGGCACTGGTATAGATGGCCAATACTGTCAGAGAACCCTCCAGTGAAAACATCCAGCCCCCTTCTTTTCCCCAATTCAATCCCCTAAGGAGATTTTTCTTTTTAAATAAACCCAGCGGTTAACAACTAGCTTGTTAGTTAAAGGCCTAAGGGACACAGAGGGAGGCTCATGCTCTGCGATTCAGTTCATTAACTGAAGTAACAACCAATTTCAAGGTGATTATTGCTATTATAAGCTCTGATCAATTTTTTAAACATGTTTCCAGGTTTTGAACCTAAAGCAGGACTATTAGAGCTCAGAGAGCAGCTGTATTGAGAATTAGTCATATCCCCAGATTAATATCTGATCTCTCCATCAAAGGGATTGCAGGACACATTTAGTTAGGGTTCTAATTGTACCTCCAATAAACCTCTACCATAGTGAAATATGAGTGCCCATAATTTTTAGTTTCAACTTCCTATACATAATCCATCTGACTGGATGGTCTCAAGCAGAGGCAGTTAAAGCAATTTGTTTCACTTATATAAAGGAATAAATCAGTGCTTAATTATGTGAGGTTTATTATTCACATGCTGGCAATCTGACCATATGCCATGACTTCATCTTTTTACATCAAGAAAAAAATACGAGAATATACTGATTGCTTTTATGATGCCTTTCCCCACTTCAGGGTGGTGCCTGGGGAGGAAAGTGGCTTGCAACTTGACCCAATGAGGAGAAGAAGGGGTGGAGCATTTGCTGCTCTGAGCACTTAGTCATGGGCTTAGGATGCATGCAGAACGGCCAGTGGGCAGTGATCATTAAGCAGAACAGGAAAACATCTCACTATCATAAGTACCACTTCTTATCCTGAGAATAAGCCATTAAATCTTTTCCTAGAGAATCTCAACATCCTAAACCAGCATTAAATCACCAGCATGCAACTGAAAAGATTTGGTGTCACAAATGAGTCCAAATCCCTTCTCTCTTACTAGTTAAGAGAGAAGTAGTGGTCCAACACCCTTGACTTCCTGTTTCCCCAGCTGAAAGATTGGTCTATCCATGCCTCCCATGCAAGAGCATAAGGTGATCAGATATAATGTATAGACAACACCTGCCTGTATAAAGTGCACCACAAAAGATGGCTATTACAATGGAGATTCCTATGCTGGACACAAATTGGAGAACTAAGACTTAAGCGTGCCTGCATCCTATTAAATTAAATTAGTAAATTAGTAATGCCAGTGATAATATTTCACATTGTGCTTTTACTTTGCTTTCTTGCCTTTGGTATCTATTTCTAGCATCCAAAGCCAGTTTCCAGTTCCTCTTTATTCATTTACTTATTGATTGATGATTGATTGATTGATGTGTATCCCATAGCAAATTAGAGAACTTCTCTGAGGTCCATCTGTTGTACATAGGTGAATGAATCTCTTGTTTTGCCTGGATCATAAAGGATGCTAGGAGGCTCTGAATCCATGGACAAAGCTTGCAGGATGGGACCTGTGACCAGGTAGATTTGCACTCAGGAAATACTTCACACAGGCCCATGGAACTCCTGCTGTGACATATAGCTGTTTCCCCAGCTGAAAGATTGGTCTATCCATGCCTCCCATGCAAGAGCATAAGGTGATCAGATATAATGTATAGACAACACCTGCCTGTATCAAGTGCACCACAAAAGATGGCTATTACAATGGAAATTCCTATGCTGGAGACAAATTGGAGAACTAAGACCTAAGCGTGCTCACATCCTATCGTCCTTAGTAAATTAGTAATCAGTGTACTTTTGCCTGTCTTCCTTGGTAAAAGAATCCAATTGCAAATATTCAGCTAAAATATTTTCCCTGCAGCTCGGGTGGTCAAAGACATGCAAATGGAATTGTTGAAGGGGATTTCCAGGAAAGCTCCTTGAGAGAGTGCAGACAGCTGGCAGCTCCTCCTCTGGACCTTTTTTGTCCCCTCCTCCCTTCCTGGGTATGGAAGTGATGATGACTAGGACTCTATCAGGCAAAAGGGACCATAAAGCAGCCCTGGGGATGAAAGCCATGTGCTAAGGATTGAGGAACAGAAAGACAGAAATGTCATCTGGGACCCTGATGACACCATGGAATCTCCCTATTATCCTAGATTGCTTGTCTCTGGACTTGTTTTGCATGAGAAAGTAAAACTTCAAAACTGATATAAATCACTATTATTACTGATCTATGTTACCAGTACCCAAATGCAATAATCTTTTTGCATTTTTTTGGAGGATGGGATCCTGGGGATTGAACCCAGGAGTGCTTTGCCACTGAGCTACATCCCCAGACCTTTTAATTTTTTTTAAATTTTGAAACAGAGTCTTGCAAAGTTGCTATGGATCCTACTAAACTGCTGGGGTTGCTTGAACTTGTGATCCTCCAGCCTCAAACACTCAAGTCGCTGTGATAACAGGTGTGTGCCACTGCTCCGAGCTCCCTTTTGCATTTTCATATAGATCTCAGACAATCTTGTCCTATCCACAAAGGACCCTGGAAGAACAGTGCTCCAATTTTGGGCTAAAAATGCAAAGAACTAAGCTTTCTCCATCACAAAATTATTAATAAACTAGCATGTTTCTCCTACATGGTTGAATGTGGTTGCTCCTTGCAAAAAGAAGGATTTATTTAATTTCATGATTCTATGGACTTGTAATAAATACCCCAAAGTCACACCTTCCTTCAGGGTCTCTACTTCATTGGGTCCATGTTCTGAAGTTTATGAAATCATTAGTCCTAAAATAACTCTGCGTTTATCCCTCACCAAGGCAGAGTTAAACTCTTTACTAGACACTGTAACAAACTAAAATGTTCTTGAAAACATTAAGGGCTGATGAACTGATTTGGATTTTCTCCAATTGGTTTGGACTTTCTCCTTTCCCCATAGATCTAAAATGAGGTCCAGCCACTTTGAAATGAAGGCGTTTGATTTGAAGCTACCCCACACTGATTCATCTAGAAAAATGCTTGCATTTTTCAAGCATGGAGCTTCTGCACCACTCTACCACCTCTGTTGATGTGGTTCCCTAGGACTTGACTACAACTTGGATAGACCGTCCCATTTCTGGCTCCCACAAAGAAGCAACAGAGATGGGCTGGACTGGAGCAAATAACCATCTACCATTGGAGAAATCAATTAATTGAGAGAAATCTAAATCCTATTCCTCTCTAAGTTATATTTTAGGTAACTAGAGTGGGTGGGGGACATTCAAGCTTTTTTGGGGGGTGGGAACTGGGGATTAAATCCAGGAGCACTCTATGACTAAGCTACATCCCCAGTCCTTTTCATTTTTTTGTTTGTTTGCTTTTGGATTTTGTTTTTGTTTATTGGTACCAGAGATTGAACTCAGGGGCCTCGACCACTGAGCCACATCCTCAGCCCTATTTTGTGTTTTATTTAGAGTCAGGGTCTCATTGAGTTGCTTAGCGCCTCACCGTTGCTGAGGCTGGCTTTGAACTCAAGATTCTCCTGTCTCAGCCTCCCAAAGTGCTGGGATTACAGGAGTGCACTAGTGGTGGCACCTGGCTTCATTTTTTAATTTTGATACAGTTTTGCTGAGTTGCTAAGGTGGCCTTGAACCTGCAATCCTCCTGTCTCAGCCTCCCAAGTTACTGGGATTACAGGCATGTGCCACCATACCTGGCTAAATCCATCTCAACTTTAATAAGGCATTCCGTTTGATGTTATGTCCACATGACATGTTCATGTTGTCTGAACTTTATCTTATATTGTTGATGTAATAAGGGTTGACACTTAATCAGTGGAAATTAACCTCAAGAGGGTAAACAGCCTGCTCTCTTGAGTATGTTCTGATTTTTTTACTTTTATTTTTTAAAAACTTTATAAAGTGATAAAAGAATAACTTACTTTCTTGTGTACAAATGCAAGAGCTGGGTGGAATTATTTTTATCAAAAAAGTAGAAGCCGGGTGCGGTGGCTCACACTTGTAATCCCAGCACTTAGGGAGGCTGAGACAGGAGAATCGCGAGTTCAAAGCCAGCCTCAGCAATGGCGAGGCTCTAAGCAACTCAGTGAGACCTTGTCTCTACATAAAACACAAAATAGGGCTGGGGATGTGGCTCAGTGGTTGAGTGGTTGAGTTCAATCCCTGGTACCAAAAAACAAAACAAAACAAAGAAAAGTAGAGATACGATTTAAGATGCCTTCATTCAATTAGAGAAAACAGTTCATTTGAACACTGACATTCAACAAAGAAAGTGCAAAAGACTACAAACACAAAATAAAGGCACGGCCAGAAAAAGATATTGTTGAAAGGAGAGACCATGAGGACATTTAGCTTCTCTGAGTTCTTCAAGGATAATACAAGAGAATGTTAAGTGCACTCCACCAGCTAGCCAGTAATCTTTCCCCAGCAAAGGTAACATGCTGTTTGGTTATCTAGAGTGCACTATGAATGCTCAGGATTTTGAATCTGGGGCTCAACAATTGATCTGGAATTTCACTTCTTAGCTCTAGAATAGCAAGCAGCAATTAGTAGGATTAATTAGATCACTAGTAAAGAACTCTAGTCCTTCCTTCAACAGAATCCAGGAGGGATTGATCAATGGATTTCAGGTACTGAGGACTGAACCCAGGGACACTTTACCAATGAGTTACATCCCCTGTCCTTCTCATTTTTTATTTTGAGATGGGGTCTCACTAAGTTGCTCAGGCTGGCCTCAAACTTGTAATCCTCTTGCCTCAGCCTCCTGAGTCACATATGCATAGCAAAGAAGATTCCTTCATTAAATAACTAATTATTTGAAAAAGTGGTCATGAACAGAGCTAATAAATTCAACCCAAGTGCATTAGTCAGAGTTCTCTAGAGGAACAGAACCAACAGGAGGTATGATTATAAAAAGGGGATTTATTAGATTAGTTTACACAACCACAAAGGCTGTCTGCAGCCTGGAGAGCTATAGGAACTAGGAGCTGCACAGTCCAAGAGGCTGAGGCCTCAGAACAAGATGGATCAACAATGCTACCTACCCCAGTCTGAGACCAAAGGCTTCTGGGAACTCCCTGGAGAATCACTGGCAGAGTCCACTTTGGAAGAATGAAAGAGCAAGAGTCTGGTATCCTCAGGCAATCGCAGCAGCAATCAAGAACCTGTTCAAGAAGAATGGAGCTTGCATCTGCTGCCGCTTCCTTGTCCTTCCAACTTTTACTCCATCTACGTCTCCAACCTATTGGACAGTGCTGCCACGCTAAGGGAGAGTTTCCACTTTGGTTCTGTATCCTACGTGCCAATCATTCCTAGACAGACTCTCATCAACACACCTAGAAGCCTCTTAATCTTCAGCATCTCTTAACACAATCAAGTTCACAATTCAAATTGACCATTACACCAAGCAAGAGGCTTCTGCTCAAAAGCACAAAAGGTTAACAATGCCTACCTCCTCACATACATTCTCTCCATCTTCCTCTCTAGGCCCTAAATTTTCTCAATGTGATTAAGCCAGTTAGAGAGGGGACTTGAAACCTGAACTGGTGAATGTAAGGGAAACCAAATCTCAGTCTACTTCACACTGGAGGGTGTGGAGAAATCCCAGCTGACCTGTGCTTCCAGGGCTGAATCCATTTCCAGGTCAGGTTAACACTTTTTTGTCTACTTCTTGATATTTATGTGTTCAGTAAGTTAATAGCTCCTTGCCTTTACTTGAAAATCTCAAAGTAGTATTTTCTTTCTATGCATCTTTGTGTTCTTTAGAACACACTGCATTTCCCAAAACTGCAATAACATACTCAATAATATGCTCACATGTGACAGTAATTATTTCAGATGGATATATTGTCTAACACTTGATCCGTAGCTCTCCCACATACATACACAAACCATGTCCTAGTATATTTAAAAAGGCAGTCCACTTTTTAATATCATTTTGTTCTGGATTACAAAGTTTATATACATATATGTATGCTTTTGTGTGTGTGATGCTGCAGATTGCACCCAGAGTAGCACTGAACCACATCCCTACACCTTAAATATTATTATTTTAAAACAACAGGGAAACACACCCAAAGAAAAAAAATCATCCCCTTTGGTTAGAGAACTAGACCCTAGACACTATTAACATTCTGGTGGGGTTTTTTCCTAGTCATTTTAGAATGGTGTAAATATATATAATTTTTAGGAAAAAAATGAATACTATTTTTTAGCCCACTTTATTAGTAAGGATTACATACTGAACATTTTTTCATGGTGTTAAATATTCTACAAAGTTAGTTTGAGCCAGGAGCAATGGCACACACCTAAAATTCCAGCAACTCGGAAGGCTTAGGCAGGAGGATCACAAGTTTGAGGCCAGCCTCAGCAATTTAGTAAGGACCTGTCTCAAAATGAAAAAAAAAAAGATCTGTGGATATAGCTCAGTGGTAAAGCACCCCAGGTTAATCACCCCTCTTCCCAAAAAAAAGATATTTTGAGTGGATAACATTTAGCAAATATGTATACTTTGGCTAGTCTTCTATTATTGAGTATTCAGTTTGTCTCTCTCTCTCTCTCTTTTATTTATTTATTTATTTTTTTTTTGTTTTTTGCCATTATAAACGTTGCTTCAGTGCCTGTCCTCAAATATAAAGCATTGCTCACATTCATATTTTCTCAGACAAATTACTAGACATAGAATTGTTAGGACAAAAGGTATGAACTAATTTAAAATGCTTATACATGTTGGCAAATTTCCCTACAGATAAGTCATGCCAGTCATACTCTACCAGTAATAGAAGAAAACGGCCCCATGTATAATCAGCTTCTCTATGTCCTTACCAACTTATTTTTTCTTTCTGCCAATTTATAAGACAAAAAAGCCATATCAATTAAAATGTAATTTCTTTTATTACTACTGAGGGTGAACCTATCTCTATTTGTTTATTTGTCCGTTTATATATCTTCTTTGTGAATTATTTATTCATGGCCTTTATCCATTTTTCTATTAGAGTATTTGCCTCTTTATTTGATTAGTAAGAATGTGGTATGCATTAGAGATCTGCACCTTTTAGCAGACATAAAGTTTATACATATGTTTTTCCTGGTTGTTTGTCTTTTAACTTCCCTCATAGTTTGACATAAAGAAATTTTAGAGGGTTTTTGTAGACAAATCTATCTTTCTTCCCTCATCTTCTTTATTCTTTTTATAAAGGCATTCTCTGCCCAAGTTATCATTTATTATATTCACCAACATTTTCTCCCATTACATTTGTTGGTTGGTACTTTGTTTTTGTTATTAACCTACACATTTAATCCATATAAAATTTATTTTCGTATGATGAGAGGTAAGGACACTCTGACCCTTTCTAAATGGTTAACCACAAGCCCCAGCTTATGCCACTGATTTGCTATACACTCATGACTTTCTTATTTACACAGCACCATATTGGGGTTGTAATTTTAACAGGAGGTTTAAAAGCTTGGATTTTGAAGTTAGACAGACCTGATTCAATCTCACCCCTACTACTTCCATGACCTTGGACCAGTTACTCAACCTAAGTTTCAATTTTCTCATTTGCAAAGCATTTAACACAGGCTTTTGCATATAGTAAGTGCTCAAATAAATATTAGGCATCAGCAACCTTTTCAATTAGATCTCAGAATGACCAGCCAAATGCTGGTCATTTATTGTCACTGCAACATTAATCATCCAACATTAGTTTGGATGATTTCTCCAATAGCTTGAACCTAGAAAGACAACCTTCCTCATTTCAACCAGACCATGAAGAGCCCAGAGATAACTCGAGAGAGGACACAGAGTCATTGTATTTTACCACAAAGCTCTAAGCTCTCTGCCTATCAATATAAGCTACCACAGGCTAGCATCAGAAGGACAACACACAACCACAGATGGACTCCACTGCTCTCTCAGTCTCTGCTCTAATTTTCTCTTAACTCAAAGAAAACTACTTAATTACTCCAAAGCTTAAAGCACTTATGTTTCCTTAAGAAAGAACTCATGGTGATACACTTAGAGGCAGCTATGGTTTAGATGTGTCTCCCAAATTTGTGTGTTGGAAGCTTGATCCTTGATGTAACAACATTGGATGGTGGGGCCTAATGAGAGGTGATTGAACCTTGAAGGCAGAGTCCTTGCAAATGGATTAATTCATCATCAAGGGAGTAGGTTGTTGTAGAAGCAAGTCTTTTACACACACTCATTTGCCCTTTCTCCTTCAGCCATGTTATGATGCAGCATCAAGGCCCTCACCAGATTCCACTGCTGTGCTCTTCAACGTCTAGCCTCCAGAACCATGAGCTAAATAAGCTTCTTTTCTTTATAAGTTATCCAGTTCAGGATACTCTGTAATAGCAACATAAAATAAATGAAGACAAAGTTCCTGATAGCTTTGGATTCAAAAGAAAAAGGAATGGTTGTGCAATTAATCAAGCAAATTTTCCCAGCTGATGATGATTTCTAAAGAATGAAAAAACACCACCTGGCTGAAGCACCAAGCAGTTGAGTCTCTGTCATGCAGTTCTCTACCTCTCTTAAATCATTACATTCACTTCTTAGCACAGAGGTAGGAGGCAGTTTGCTATATAATGGAGAGAACTCAGAACTTGCAGTTAGACATAATTTCTAAGCCAGTCAGATACCTGTATCACCCATGTTCTAGTCTGGTTCAATTCAGCATTTATTTTGGCATCTATTATGTGCCATATGAGTGGGGATGAAATGAATTCTCTCTCCCCTTGGATAGCTCAAATTCTAGTTTTTCTCTGGTTATATACTTTCCCCCATTAGGTCATAAAGTCCTCAACTGGGAAGTCTGTATATGCTACCACCTTTTAAAATCCCACAGGAACCAAAGTCTTATGATGCACACAATAGTTACCCCAATACATTATGAAAAGAAGAATTGAGACTCGCCATTATTGTTTCATGTTAAATCTGATCCAGATGGAGAAAATCATTTTCCCAAGCAACCCAGGGCCCTCGCTACAACTTGCCTGTCCTCCAAGGCACCATTCTTTCTTTGGCCTCAATCCAGCCCCACAAGAGTAACAGGAAGAGTCAGACTCTGGGGCTTTCAGACATCTCATCACACCATCTCCTCTGCCTCTCTTCACTCACCTAGAAGAAGACAGCAGATACCGTGGAGCAACCCCTCCTTTGGGTAACAAGGGAGAGCTACCTGAATGAATACATGCCTCTCCCCAAGTACCGGTAACATGAGGCATTGGAACTAAGTGTTTTGACCTCATTCATTCTTTTTCTCTAGCTTTCACTGCTCCATTTGTATCCATCGGTCCTTAGATTTCATATCTAGGGCTTTGTTTTCAGTGTCTCTAAGTCTGTTGTGCTATCAATTAATGGTCGCAAAGACTTCTCTAGAAGCCAAGTCTTCCTGGCCAAGTACCCTGGGGTACAAGTGGCTCCTTCATTTTGGCAGATGGTACCCATGACTTCCTGGATTTGCTAGTCAGCATCAAGGAGATTGCAAGCCACTTCCAAATGGCTTATTCCCAGTGTGCATATTTCCATCTTCTTCCTCTGGCTAGAGTTGAGAGAGCCAGGGAGTGAGGTCTCTCTGCCTCTGAAGAGGATCTACCTCTGCACATAGCCATAATTTGATGCCCCTCTCAGGGATACAATATAGGGAGTGATTGAGCCAAGAGTTTATTATGGAGCTTAGCATGAATGTACAGTCAGGAAAGCTGAGTGCAAAACCAAATGTTCCAAGTGTTCCCAATTCCATGTGTTTTCAAGTGCCTGAAGCAGGAATTTTATGGAAGAAGGAGAAAGACTCTTCCCTGGTGGTAAATTAAGGATACATCTCTTTAGCTTTGGATCACAATCAGGACTTTAGCAGTCAACTAATCCCATTCTTTCTTTATTTTCTAATTGTACTCTCACCGACAAGGTTGAGCCTTTTTGCACAGTATCGTAATCCTTGCTGAAAGAGCCTCTCTGTTCCGAGGCTCCCTCTAAAACATGTCTTCACTTCCAAGGGTAATGAACTCTTTTATAATAAACGCCTCGCTTTAATGCATGCTCTCTTTGGTTTCCAGGAACTGCTTTATAATTACACCGCTCAGTATTGCATGTCAGAGGTTTGCTTCGCCTTTAATATTTTATGAAGAAATTCAGATTTTGACAGTAAAAATATTTAACCCAGAGGACCCGAAACTCAGACTATTATTTTGTAAAGTAGCCATCTAGCTGCACACTTGTACACCACTGGTGTCCCCAGTGCATACTCACACTCTTTGATACTCTCTGAGCAGACCCAACCACATGCTGTCCAGATGGAAACCTGGCTGTATCATTACATTATATTGAAATAACCCAATACCACCTGTTTCTGTTGGGGTTCCTGCCAACATTTTCCCATAAAACATTTATTTTGCTAATATTTTAGTTGGTCACCACAGAAGGACACTTGAAGTAAAAGATTTACCATGTGTTGCAGCCACTCAGAGCCAAGAGAGGCAAAAAATAAAAATAAAAATAAAAAGCTCTTTGAAACCAGGCAGCAGAGTTCGAGAAGAGCAAATGTCTATCTATTGTTTCCGAAGGTGGATGCCTCACCGGGCGTGATGTAATCACGGGCACGGGGATTTCAAAACAAGGTTTTCTTGGCAATCTTCACAGAATGAATTATTCTAGTGTCTGTAGTGCTCATCTTTGGATCGTAAAAAGATTTTCAGCTTTGCGAGGCGATTTTCTTGCTCCTTGGCAAATTTTCTTTCTCCAAAAATGTTGCATTTGTAAATAAACATGTGGGGATATGAAATTAATTAGATGAATCTGATGTGTAGAAATGCATGCATATATTGGTTTCAGCTTATCAAGAACAGAATGGGGGGGGGGTTACATATTACGAACTGACCCAGAACAGGATGTCCAAAGTCATTAGATGACCTTAGAAGCAGAAGCAATGCACATTAGCTTCAGGATTGAGCATTCAATTAGATCCCCTTGGTCAGGAGATACAATAACCTTTACAACATTGTCCAGTGTTTGGTTTCTCTTTTTCTGTCCTCCGCAGTTACCTCTTACAATGTCTTTCTATGAAACATAGACTTAATGGTAAACTAGCCTCCAAATTGGGAGGTCACTAGAATACTTTGGCAAAGGTATCATTTGGAAGTACATGGGGGAAGACTAGTTGTATTTTTTACCAGCTACCTCGTGTGTGGCTACTGCCACGGCTGAACCCCACTTCCCAACTCTTTCTCACAGCAGCGTTTAAGTTTGAATTGTCTCCTGCACACTGTACCCCTTCTCAACAATGGACCCCAGAGGACGAAGGAAAATACAAACAGATTACTAGAGTTTGGGGGCATGGGCTTAATTTGTCCAGTCTGTTGGTCTCAGGGCACCTGGAATCTCCATGAGATTTTCCTAGAATTCACTGCAAAGCCATCTTCCTGTCTAACATCATCCTTGATGATTTTCTTACAAGGGTTAACTGCTTGGCCTTTCTTCCCACTCTGCTTAATTAGGAGACTGAGAGTTTCCCTCCCCATCCCCCAGACGGGCTAAGCACTAAAAATCAGAGAAAGGGGAAGGGAAGGATGCTAGCCTGGAGCCCCACTCAAATAATCTATCCATGTTTCAGCTCAAGGAGCTCTTTTAACACCAAAGCGCCCACTTTGCATTGTAAAAGTAATTTATATTTTAGATATTTGTTTTAAAAGTCAACTTGTAACCTGTAATGACTGTAGGTATAGATTAAGGATCACAAATAAAGCAATGTACCACTCCTGGCGGCCTCTGTTCATGTTCGCATATCCTCCCTAAAGACAGATAATCATATAATTAAGCGATCCATTGCTCAGCATATATCTGCAGCACAAAAGTCAGTGATACCGTGAATCCTGGTGTGCGCTTAGGTTCAAAGTATGAAATACTGAATAATCACTTTTTTATGAAAGCTCTTGACCTTTAAATTGATTTCTCCCCCAACAGATGATAATTATTGTTCAAAGAGGTGCTGAAAGCGGCACAGCTAATCCAAAGGTGGCCTGTCTGCTACTCAGCTGTTGCAGGTTGTACCCAACTGACAATATCAGCTGATTGCCATAAAAGGGGCAAAAGGAGTCTCTTCTGGCTTTCTTTCAATACCAACTTCGATTTTTTTCCCACTTTTCTAAGATGATGAATCTAAATCCTTAAGGTGAACAAATATCCATAAATATCACTTACGCATTTGCATCTTCTTTAAAGAATCTCAACATCGATGATGATGATGACGAGAGCAAGATTCAACTTTGAATGTGGAGCCTACACCCTAAAACATAAAGACAAAAGAAAAAAAATAGTTTTTCTTAAGTCAAATTGCCAGTTTTGGCAAATAAAATTAAAAATAAAAATAAAAAAAGGCTACTGCCAAAGTAAAGTTGAACTTCAGAAATATGAGTATATCCCATTCAGTAAACTATTCATTGCCTATCTGAAATTCAAATTTAACCAGGCATCCTATATTTTATCTGGCATTTCTGCCCTGAGTGCTCAGTTTTTAATTCTGATTTGCTCTAATTATCTCTTTCTTCTTTTTTCTGCAGAGGCAAACATCAAATATGAACACTGATGGCGAACACACAGGTTGCAGACGGCTGAAAACAGGAGTGCTAAAAAGTCAACATCCATCATTCTTTCTGTTGTTTATTTTTATTAGTTACTAATTGGAATGTTTCCCTTTCCATGATTAAACAACTCTCTTAATCATTGTCTCAATTCCCGGAACCCTTTATCAAGAACAAGGACAACTCTTTCCAGCCTGAACAAGAAAAAATGTGAAACTTATGCTAATATTTAAAAGCTTCTTATTTACCCTGCCAGCATCTGTCAGGGAATGCACACTGTCTGGATTTATCATGAGAGATGCTTAAGGTGATTGGGTGGGTTTTGATACATTCAACTCTGGGTTTTCATGGATTTCTTTCTTTCTTTCTTACTCTGGAAATGTGCCCTATTCTTCCTCCAGGTGTCTTCCCAGTGCTCCAAGCTCAGATGTAGGCCCAGGGGAAAGGCTGCAGCCCCCACGGTGGGCAGAGGCAGAGGGAAGAATATTTCCATAAACAACCCACAGTATGGCTGCCAGACCAGAAGAGCATCTTGGCTCAGTATCAACAGACTCCCTCCTTCCCCACTGGCTTTCCTGCCCAGGACTGCTTGGAAGAGAGGGTCAGGGTCATGGGTACTGCATTCCTCTAAAACTGTACTGATTCAAGGCCAGAAAAGAAAATCTCCCGGCTCTCCCTTTCATTCTGATTTCCCTCTTGCCATAAAGGGGCCACCACAGACTCAATCTGAAATGATAGTGTCTCAGAAGAAGTCAAAACTAAGAATCCACACTAAAGCAGAAAACCAAGAGGGGAGACCAAAATCATGATTCTTTTCTTTATTGAACTACTGCACTGATGAGAATCAATAGCAATTTAAAATGTTTTCATTTCCCATTTAAAATGTTTTATATTAGTCTATAAGTTTGGAGTTGAAAGAGCATGTTCACTTACCTCATTTTTGTATTGCAGTGATTCATTGTTCACAAAGAACTTAAGAGCACTTTGATCAATCACCAAAAAGCATGCCCTGGTTTTTCTTGCCAAGTGATTCTCAAAGTGTAATTCCCAATCAGCAGCCTCTATACCACCAGGGACCTATAAGAAAAGCAAGTGCTCAGGCCCATCCCCAGACCTGCTGACTCAGAAGCTCTGGGAAGGGGCCCAGCAATTGTTACAACTCCTCCAGGGCACTTCCATGTGCCCACCCATTTGAGAACCAAAAGACTGTCAGGGTGTCTGAGTTCCTCTTTGTCATCTGAACCAAACAGTGGTGTTTTCAACAATGTTTATAGATGTCTGTCTCTGCCACGGGTTTGGTTGCTTCTTCAGATTTCTGTGAACAAACAGAAAGGCCGGAGCTGTCCATCATAATAGAATGGTCCCCATTTATTACTCTTAGCAGTCCTTTCCCATCTGACATACACACAGATGCTGCCCCTGCCCATTTATAGATGTCTCTCCCAGCCTCCCAAGGCCTGGTTCTAGGACATTTCATACTCCTTCTCCACACTCTGTTGAAAAAATGCAACCTATACATCCTTCAACTTCCACATTTAGCATAATCTCATACTCCTCTACCTTTTTTCCAACTTCCAAAGTTCCTTCCTGATTTTCAGCCTCACCCTATGCACCAGCCTTTACCCAACACTTACATTAGGGTCTAAAACCCTGTCTCCTAGTTCCCTTTCTTTCCCCCCTCTACCCTGTGCCCATTTACTCTCTCACATGAGCACTTTCTCCTGATCCATAGGTCAATCAGACTGTCCACGTCTATCTCCATCACTTTCCTGATGGCTCTTCCTCTCAACCCCCCACGACAAGATTACAGCCCCAGCCCAGTCCCCTCCTTTGACATCGCCAGTCTTTGGACATATTCTTTCTCTAACGCCACAGTCATTTTCTTTTATTACCTATCACTAGTTTGCTTTTCAAATATATTTAGGTGAAGAAAATAGTTGATCTGAAAGATAAATAATTGCTCAGATGTTTTGAGGAAAAATCAAAATCTATGGAGGTGGTCGCAGAACAAATGATGGTCTAAAACACTGATGTGGCTGGGTTGTGGGGGAGGGGTGGGATTCCAGGAAGCAGGAAATGTTAAATGTGGTGATCTTGTAGCGAGATGAGTGAGTTGATGCAGACAACAATGAAGGTGCTTGTGTGGGAGAAGTAGGAGGGAGGTAAGGTAAAATAAAGATTTTTACTCTTTCTTTAGGTTGAAATCCACTTCGAGGACCTAATGACATCCAAAAAGACTTCCTTAAAAAATGCTCAAACAAGCAAAAGTTTACATTTAATTCCAGGCACTTGGAAGCACCCAAAGAGGACTAAGGTCTAGAGACCTCAGATGAAGGAGGATGACAGGTTTGGAAAGTCAAATTAGAATGCCAGGCCAAGTGTGGTGGTATAATCCCAACTACTCAAGAGGCTGAGGCAGGAGGATCACAAGTTCAAGCCCAACCTCCGCAACTTAGTGAGGCCCTAAGCAACTTAGCAAGACCTTGTCTTAAAATGAAAAATAGAAAGAGCTGGGGGTGTAGTTCAGTGATAGAGGGTCCCTAGGTTCAATCTCTAATACCAAAAAAAGAAAAAAAGAAATTTTTTTGAGTGCCAGTCTAAAAGACTTCAATGTCAGAAAATGCAAGACAATTTAGACTTGATCCAAGTTATGAGTGGTTTGTGCGTTGGGATGCCCAGCTTGATATAATTTAGCTAACACATCTTGTACCTAACTTTCAGTATGATTTTGTGAAATCTGTGTTTTGATTTCAAAATCTCCAGGCCAGTCACATCGGCTTGATGCCAGAAAGACCAAGTACTAACATATTTTCAATATGATGTCATAGATAGAGTACAGGAAATGATTATCACTGGGCAGATAAAAGGAAAACATCTTAAAAGAGAACATAAACTTTTTAACCTAACATGGTGAAAATGTCTGTGCACCAGAGGAAGAAAACTCAGTAATGTGTGTGAGGAGTGCTTCGCATGTGCATGGGGTTAGAGAAAAAGCCACACATGGAGTGCAAATGTATTGGTTCCATCTATTGGGTGCTATTCTACCAACTCTGAACCAAGAAGAATATCAGTTTTATGTTTGCAGTGTCATAGTATCAGTTAACAAATATCATTCAGTTGCTTTGTTCCAGCATTTCATGTCTTTTCTCATTCAATCCCTTCTGTTCCCCTATGAGGCAGATGCTTATACAAACGAGGAGCTGGGGCCCAGAGAGTTTAAGCAAAGGTGATTAAGTCACTGTCCTGGAACCCAAAGTTAGTATGGCCTCAACCAAAACAGCCTGACACCAGAGATCCACTTCTGAACACCATTTTGGATGCAGTAATTTTCTTTCTCCCAAAGATCAACGTGGTTCAAAATCTGAATTCCCCTGTCATACTGTTTTCCAACCAGAACCACAAACTGGAATTGGATGATGCAGTTGGAACCTGAGAAACAGGAAGGTGCAAATGGTCAAAATAAAGAGCACTCATTAAACTCCTTAGAAACAACATAGTCTTTAGAGGCACTCCGACAAGCAAGTTTTATTTGAAGGAAAGAACTAGAACTTAATCATTACTTTTTGAGATCTGGGTTGATTTCCCCCAGTACCCACTCCTCTGCTTGTTTTCCCAGAGAAAATATGTAGGTGCTCTCTTAATGAAAATAAACTCGCACCCCAGTCCACCCCAGAGTAAGATCAAATGGCCACCACAGGGAGCGATATGAAAATGGAGTCATTTCTCTGAAATTCCCAAGGGTGCTGTTTTGCTTTTAAGAGCAATGAAATCACTTTCTGCTGGTAATTTATTATTTCTACAAGTTACTCCAATATTTGTCTACATGTTGAAAAATTAGTCTTTATTCAAACAAGAATCTACTTTTAGGGCAAAAGCATTCTGAGTAGTCAGTAAAACTGGTATTCTAACAAAAGAATACCCAGTATATAAAATCATTAAAGGCACATGTTTGCTTTCTCTTTAGATAAGCAAACTAAAATTATATATAAAATAAAAATAAAATCCTGCACCTCTCTGCCACAAACATTGGATTTTACACACTGGTCTGGATGTCTAAGCTCAAGGAACCAAGGTTGTTTTGTCCAAACATCACTTGATTAGCCTTTGCCCTGAGATTTCATGCTAAATACTAGTTTAATCACTTCTAAAAATTGTGGTTCCAGCTGGTCTTTTTGCTTTCTTTTTTATTTTTATTTTTTGTACTTGGTATTTTTAGCTTCAGACATTAAGAGTAGGAAGACATAAACCTTACTAAACATAGATTGTGCCTGGCATTATTGAAAAGAAGTTTAGTTTGTTGTTCAACAGTTATCACAGTGTAGATGATTTCTATCATTAGTTAGTAGTGGTCATGTTTAAGTGGATAATTGCCCCCTTTTCATCCAAGTCATAGATGTAGCATTAGACAGGAAGAGAAAGGAAATGGGGTGAGGCCAGGGTTCATAAGAGGAGGAAAAGATTATTTATGAGATGCTTCCTGACTTAACTATGGGGAACAAAGTGAATGCAGGAGACCCGATTATTGCACCCAGGAGTGTAACATTCTCCCTCATGGCACCTAAGTGCCCTCAGTATAGTCAGAGGCATGAGAGAGGTTAAGTGGCTTGTCTTTCTGGAAAACAAGGCCAACTGTACTTTTCTTTTCTTTTTTTTTTCAAACATCTCACTAAATGTTTCCATACTGTTTCCAGCAAGCAGAACTTTGGAAGGGACAATTATATGGAAAAGGGAAAAGAGAAATCATATATAACTTCTTGAAAATGGGGAAAAGCTCAGGGAAAATGGGAAAAGTCCCAAGGAAATAAACTGTTGTAAATATGTACAATAATTCATCCTAACAGCCTCTGAAACCTCACTTGTGGCATAGCTGATGCCTGGAAGCCAGTTTTCCACTCAGTCAGTATTAGCATTCAAGCACAAAGCCACCTCGGCCATCGTCTGCTTATGCCCAGCGACCCTCAGTACCCAGCACCCAGCACATCCCCAATAATTACTTTCCTGAATGGGTAAGAAAACACCTCATCAAGCATCTACCATAAACATAGGATCCTTTTTAGTAATTATTAAGTTTCAGACATATTAAGGTTATTAAAAATCTAGTTTGGGTCAGCAAGTTCAGCAGCTCAGTTTCATAAAAGAAGTTGAAGGAGAGCCTTTTTCCATTGACCTTTTCTGCACATTTAAAATGTCTCTGAATTTGACAGTAGATACCAAGAGATTTGGAAAAGGTCAACCCTCTTGCCCGAGTAGCTCAGCTTCCAGTTATCTACCCCAAGGAAGTAATAAGAATTGTGAATGAAGATTTATGTGTGGAGATGTTCATCACAGCACTGTTTAGAATATTCATGGATACACATGTCCAGCCACAGGCTTAAGTTTAAATTAAGCTAGTATCAAGTACAGGAATGCAATGGCATCTCAGTGACCATTAGATGAGATGTTTTCTAAAGTATGTTTAATGGTGTGGAAGACATTTCATGGTATAATGATAAATGAACAAAGCAGGATACAACTTCTGTTGATAAAAATATGATCCAAACTTACAGTAGGGGGAGAGAGAACACTATAGGAAGAGAAAGATGTATACATAAAGAGCAAAATCAGAAGTTAATATTCCATGCTATGCATACAAGTTACCCCTTAATTGTGAAGTTATGGGTGCTTGCTTTTTCTTTCATCTTTTTCTAAACTTCTCATTTACTATATATACCCAAGTTGTTTTTATAGTCAGGAAAAATGAGTTTTTTAATATCTCAGAGCTTTTTAAAACATTTTTTACACATATTATGCCTTGACTTCATAGGGCATGGGCTCCAGCACTCAGCTCTTCCCACTGGTTTCCACACAGTATGCTTCTCTGGGTGGGGCAGGCTGGTGCTTCAGTTGAACTTAAGTACCTTTTGTTTTGCTTCTCTGTTGATCAACTTTTCCTCACTGTGATCAAAATACCTAACAAGAACAACCTAGAGAAGGAAAATTTTATGTTGGCTCACTATTTAACAAACCCCAATCCTCTGACAGCCATCTCCATTGCTCTAGACCCAAGACGAGGCAGAACATCATGGTAGAAGGGTTTGGTGGAGGAAAACTATTCAGCTTATGGCAGCCAGGAGGAAGAGAGAGAAGAGAGAAGGGGCCAGGGAAAAGATACAGTCCCAAAAGATTTGCCCCAGAGAACTATTTCTTCCAGCCATGCCCCTCTTTCCTATGGTTTCCTTCCATAGTCCATTCAAAGACTGTATTTTTGCAGGAAGGTTTAAACTGTATTTTATTTGTTACTATAACATTCTCTTTATTTTTAACTGATCAAGTATGAGCATGCACAACATTCTCCTGTGGATGGAACGGTTCCCACAGCCCCTGGTATATAGACAGGTAAATTACAAATTTCATTCTATTTGAAGTTCTCTCCTTTTTTTAACACTTTTTCAGCATGTGTGACACATCCTACAAAGGTAGGGAAGAACATATTTAATAAATTATCATCTTAATTGTAGAGAAGTTCCAAAAATTATAACTAACAAAATGCTAAATCATGCCTTTGATGAGTCCCAAATGACCACAGACCCATCCACTCCTATATGAAGCGTTAATTCCTTGGAGTGTTGTAGCCTTTTCTGGGCAGTTGATAGCAAGATCCACCGCGGTTGTGAAAACTGCACTAAAGAAAACCTCCCACTCTCATTTACCCATTCCTTGGACCACCGAGTCCTGCTGGCAGAGAGGGCAATGATTGTTCTGTTTCGCCCACAGAGACATGCAGCAATTGTGGAGAGAAAGATCACATTCTCCCCAGACCACAACTCAATCCTTGCTTATTTTAAGCTTGACATCTAAGACAGGCCTCTATCACCTGGACCCTACAGATGGCACACATATTGCACTCCACATCCCAGCTCCGAATGGGCACTGCATTCTGCTTTTGGAGTGAGAACATTTTGTCATCGTACCACCACTTTAAGCCTGCACTCCCAGAGTGAGAGGTCAAGGTGCAAGGCTCTGTGCTGTCTTCCATATCAGCCATGGCAAAGACTTCATTCAAATTATTTCTCCATCAAATGGATTAATCTACTGATGAGGTCACAGCTCTCCTAATCCAATCACTTCACCTTTGAACATTGCTACATTGCCTAACACATGAGATGTTTGGGGGACATTTTTATATCTAAACCATAACAGCTTCCTTCTTTTTCTGACCATTTTTCCTTCATGCAATTCAGAAAACTATCGGGGCTCCTAAAGCGCTTAATATGTTCAATATGCACATTAAATCTCTTGAGGAGAATCTTGTTCTTAAACTGTTTGTTGGCCACAGTGCCAACAGCATTCTGGGTAACAGTGTGAAGTCTTCCAGTTTTGCTGAAGTAGCATTTATGGGGCACTCCTTTCAGAACAGGACCCATTGTGTTCATCTCTACAATATCACCCTTCTGGTAGATCCACATGTATGTGGTTAAAGGAACAGTAGCAGGTTTCCTAAAAGGCCTTGGGAATATACAATGGGTGCCTCTCCTGCTTCCCTTTGTGTTAGTCATTTTGGCAAATTACTGGAAGACGACAAATAAAAAAAATTAAAATTTGTAAAATCTTAGACTTGTTAACTCTTTAAACCAAGTTAGGAATTCTAATCATGGGGAAAATAAGATATAGTCTAAATTCCAGCAGTTTTCATTATATTGATCAAAAACAACTACTAGAGCAACTCCAAGGTTCCTTATATTTTCTTCTACACTTCTGGGCATTTTCCTAAATAACCAACTAGTTATGCTCTGTGGGATGATAGACGCTAATAACTACTAGGATTTTTCCGAGGAAAGGGAGGTGGGAAGAAGAGGTCAGTAGCCACACTCCAGCCATTGGCTTGTTGAGCAAGTCATTTAAGCCCTTGAGAGCTTTTTTGTGTCATTTGAGAGAGTTAGACCAGATAATTTTCAAGTTTCCTTGTAGTTCTAAAGTCCACAAAATAATTATCCCTTTCTCTGCTTGTCCACACTCTTCTAGGAGGTTACCACTGAATACTTTGCAATTGAAATGTGGTAGACCTCAACTGTTCCTGAGTGAAGAAATGACTGTCCATCACTCTTGAGGACAAGAGAGGCCAGCCACAAACACTTGGGACATTGAATGGTCTTCCTCCAACATCATCTCCTAGTTTCTGAGCCTCATCAATATGATCTGCTTAGAGTTCTCTCCCCACAACACATGATTTTTAATGTACAGAATTCACTTTGAACATAAGGGAAGCTGAATATATCCTCAGGAACAGTGACACCCATGCACATACCTTTTCTCAGATACAGAGGTCCGTGAGAACCTGTAGAAAACCTTGACCTCTTCTTAGAAAAATGCTCTTTCATGTAAAATATTGGCTGATAACCACTTGACAGAATCATAGATACCTAACACTACTGGATGCTAGTTTAAAAATCCTTCATCAGAGCCTAGACAATTTTACGCTATGCTTTTATTTAAAAGCAGGATAATCTTGAGGACTAGAAATCATCTATTTAACTAAAAGGCTTTCCCATGCCCCCTGACTTGGAAGGACTAGAAGATAGAGTTATATTCTTGTAGCACAGTCCAGGAGAAAGAAGCCCAGCTACAACTTACAGAGCTACATCCACCACCATGGCAATCTCATCCTTACCAGTAATTATAACAACCAGCCAAGGCTTGGTTGTTTATCCTGTGTCACACATTATTTCATCCAACCCTTATCCCAACTCTCTGTGGTACTATTGTGCTTGATTATACACAGTACTCAATATATCTATTTTATAAAAGAAGAAACTGAGTACTGAAGAGGTTAAAAAGTTTTCCCAAGGTCACAGAGACAGCAATATCAGGGGCAAATTTCATGTAAGCTCTGCCTCACTCTATTCCACCCACCTAAGTCTATTACCATGCCAGCCCTTGTGCTCTGCTTAGTCACTGGGTTGAGTTTCTTAGGAAACACTGCCAAAAGTTAAATGCAAATGACACAGAGCAGACTTGTGGAAAGTTAGTAATAAGTGGTACTGAATGGTAATGAAGTGTTTATGTACAGTGTCTCCTGAGGCTTTGTTTAGGGGAGAAACTGAGAAGGGAAATTTGGATAGGAGCTTAAAAAAATTAAAATCTTTATGTTTTCCATTTGCCAAGTCATCATTTGTCCTGCTTAAAACTGAGTTAACAGCTATAGTCAGGGGAACTCTGTTGCTCTAGAACATCACCAAGACCTTTATGCAATCCTCAAGCTCAAGAACAAAGTGCAAGCTTGCTCTGTTCTAGAAAACTGGCGAATTCCCTTAGAACCGATTCCCTTTGTCTCCAGGTGACCACACTCAGAATCAGAACTTTAGAAAGGCAAAGAATCTAAAATGTTGCTTAGCGTAATGCTCTTTTACATTCCTCCCACCCTTCCTTCTCACTTTTACCTTAGACTTTACTTTGCCAAGGAAGAAATTCACTATTAAGGAGAAAAAATTATTTGCTTAAGATTATACATATAATGGTTATAGCATCTAAGTTGAACTCAAATGTACCATGGGTCAAGAAGTGTGGTAGGCATTTAGAAATAGCCATCACATTTAAACTTATAATCACCCACTGAATTGTTATTATGCTCATCTTACAGATGGAGAAAGTAATTTTCGGGGAGATAACTCACAAGTTCAAACAAACAAAAGGTTATTTGAACACACATAAGCCTAAACCACAAAGTCAGTGCCTTTGAAAAACAAAATTCTAGTAACCATTAGAGTTGAGCAAGAAGTAACCCTGGTGTAGAACTGTGAGGTGTTGGACATTGTGTTTTTGTTTCCCTGCATTCTCTTTACCTATGGTGCTTGCCTCTCTTCCTCTCTCCCTCTCTCAGTCTAGAGAATGCACAACAGACATGAGTGAGCCCCCTTCCATGGGTGCATGTGGGACACACAGCAAAGATCAGAATCCAAGAAGGGAACACTTTAGATGCAATACATGCCAGGATGAATGGAAGACCTAACCATGGGTCAGAAGAGATAAGTGACAGCTCAGAGATGTCAGCATAATAAAAAGGCAGATGAGATTTGAAAACCTCAGATGAGGTTTCCAAACATACTTTTCCTACCAACATCAGGGCATCCACTGTCCCACTTACCACCAATGTTGGGGAAAAGAGGGAGATAAAGGCAAGACAATCCTGAACATAACAATGAAGGAAAGGAATCTACTTAATGTAACAGATGTTCGGCATTAGACACAATAGAATCTCAAAGTTAGAGTAAAGTGAGTTATAGAGAAATGAAGATGTTCTTTTTCCAATACTAGGTGACTTTGAGCATTTTACCTCCTACTTCTCAGAATGTCATTATGACCTTAACACAAAGAAAACATAGTATCATTATTACAATTGTGTTAAACTGGTTATTCTATCATGCTACCAGTTTGGGAAGGCTCTATGGAAATCCCCAAATTAGACCATGTGAACTAGTATTTAAGTAGATTTTAGGAGAAAAAAGAAAGAACCACCCAAGACCATGTGCCCACTTCCCTTTAGAAACTCTCTGCCATTGCTCATTACTACCGATATAAAGAAAAGTGAAAGAAATGGAAACAAAGGAAGAAAGAGGAATTCCAGTCATTTGTTTCCATCTAAACAGCGAGGAGGGAGGGGCAGCGAGAATAAATCTGTCGAAATTCAGATTACACCTCCAGGTCCCTCAAGAACTGATGCAATCCAGAAATGAAGACTCAGAATCCTTCCTTGACCAGGAAGTTTTCTGTCATCTTCAGGAAGTGCAATGGCTATAGAGACATGAGTCCAGTGAAACAGGAAGCTTCCCCAAAGAGGTGATTGTAAGGTTACCCTCACACCCCAGAGCCTGAGACCCCCGCTTTAGGAGTTCAGAATACTGATCAGCATTTTGGAAGCTGTATTTATGTGATCTTTTCCTTCCTGTCAATCTCCCCGTGAAAGAACTAGTCCCACAAGGGCAGATGGTGATAAGGTCACCACTGCACCCTCAAAACCTTGCATGGCACCTGACTCATAGAATATGTCCTACATTTATTTGTGGAATGAATAAAGTCTATATCCTGAGAATTAAAAACGCTATGTTGTGAAAGACCTGAGTACATATGAAGGGGCATTGTGTTTTAAAGAGTATTTATATTAGTAAAAAGTATAGATCACTAACTCTAGTATAGTTATGCACTTTTAAAAGTAAGTATCCTTGATATGCAAAAAGAGGAGATAGGAAATTAAGTAAGAGTCAAAACAAAAGAAAAAAGGAAATAATGGGGGAAAATGTAACGAATAGAAAAGTTATAAATATGGTAAATAATAATCCAACTATGTCAAGAATCACTTTAAATATTACTGATATAAATAGACCAGTTAAAAGACAGATTGTCAGAAAGGATACAAAACAAGGTACGATTATATGCTGTCTGCAAGAACCTCTGCTTAAATCTTAAAATTAAATACCACATCCCAGTCTTCTTCCTCTCCTGTCTCCACTTTCCTACTTTCTCTTCCCACCCCTACCTCTTTCTCTCCTCTCTCTTCTGCAAAAAAAAAAATTGTTTGTAGTATAAGAATGAATTATTTTCTCAGTATTCTAGATCTTATGCAATTATTAATCAAGAATTTACATAAAGAGATTGAAATCTCTCCTGGTCTCGTAACTTCTGTTAAACAGTACTCCAATTCTGAAGCAAAAATGGAAGTGATTTACAAACTTGTTGAAGTTTTGCTCTATCTAATATATACAGCTAGACTTTAACATACAGTTGAAAATTAGTTATAGTTTCCAAAGACAATGTTGAAAGAAAACATGCAAATGTAGCCCAAATGTCAGCTTTGAAATTGGTCCCCTAGGTCTTGTTAGGTTGGTTATCTTTTCACACTTAGAAGATGACAGACAACCTTCCTTGCTGTGCTGCTTGAAGAATACAGTAGTTTTGCTTGTCTGATTGAAAACAAGTTTGTTCCTACTTCATGAGGCCCAAATGGGGCATATTCTCTCCTAAACCTATTATTTTTAATAATTTGCACATTTTTTTCTGAAAAAATTTACTCAACTTGCTGAATCAAATCATCTACTAATTGAAATGAATGTAAACAACATATCCAGCAAATGCCTGGTAGTGGCCGGGGGAGAGGACATGCAAGCATTTTTAACCGAAACAACAAATACCATATGATGAATAACATGCCATTCTATGTCCTATTAAACTATCGAAGCCTTGGTTGCAGTTATATTGTGATTATATGAAGTCATTTTCTACATGCAGCAATACTAGCAAACAGTTTTCATGAATTAGTTGCTAACATGTTCAAAATGGGATATTTCATGGGCATACTCTGGTTCCAGACTTCTCTTGAAAGACAGATGTATTGAACTTAGGCTATGTATAATCACATGGTGACAGTTGGTTGGGTTAAGCTTTCCAGTTTGCCAGTCACCGCCATTCCATATTGCTTCCTGACACTGAGACCCAGTGCCAATGGCCATTTATCATCATGCTTCTGCTGTCGTTCTTCCTGTAAAAGAGAACTATTTCTCTGTCTTTATGTCTCTATCAAAAGTAGCAGGATGTACCAAGAGGATATCCAGAGCCTGCTTTGATCATGTACACCTACTGACCAGTCTATTTCAGTATTTGAGTTTGCCATCTATATCTTATAGAATGGTAATAGGATAGTCCTTAACCCTGAAAATCAAGAGATGCCAGCCAGCTATACAATGGGGTTTGTAAGAGGCTCACTCATGTGACCAGGGTAATCAAGAAAATGGTGCTCCACATAGAAAGTGAAATGAGTCAAAAGTCAATAAAAATTTCCCATTAAAAATAAAGACCTTCTGGAATATTCCCTGTATTAGTTTGCTGAGGCTGTCCTAACAGAACACCACAGATCATCAAGTAGCTGAAACAACAGCAATTTATTTTTTTACATTTCTAGAGGCTGGAAGTCAAAGATAAAAGTGCTTTCAGAATTGGTTTCTCCTGAGGGCTCTCTCCTTGGCCTGTAGACAGATGGTGGCCTTCTTGTGGCCTCTTTACATGGTCTTCCTTCTGTCCACTCTTGTGCCTCTTACTCTTTGTACATCCTAATCTGTTCTTCTGGCAAGGACACCAATCAGTTTGGATTAGGGCCACCCCAACAGCCTCAGTTTAGCTTAGTTCTTTCATTAAAGACGGATTTCCAAAGACAGTCATGTGCTAAGGTTCATGTGCTAAGGTCAGAGCTTCTTTCCCCTTCCCTCCCTCCCTCTTTTCCCTTCTCTTCTTTTCACTTTCTCCTCTCTCTCGCCCCACCCTCCCTGATTCCAGGATTTTAAACATCCATGTTAGAATGCTTAATGTTGTCCCCCAACAGTCTGTCCTGTGTTTTGTGTTATTCTGTTTTCACTGTGTTTTTCTCTTTGTATTTCAATTTGGTTTATTCCTACAAATATAGTTTTAAAGACACTGACTTTTTGTTTAGCTGGAAATTCATTACTTCCTTTTCTCAATAGATAAACCTTTAAAAAAATGTTCTTTATCTCAATTACTGTTTTGCACTTCTAGTATTCCAATCTGATTTTTTGCAGTTTCCGTATCACCACTGCAATTGCTGAGCTGTTCTTGCATATTGTCTGTCTTTTCTATTAGATAATTCAAAATATTTCTTTACACTCTTTAAAAATCCCTATCAGGTGATTCTAACATTTGTGTCCTATTTGATTCTAAATCTAGTATTCGCTTTGTCTTTAAAGATGTCTTACTTGTCTTTCCTTTTCACATGCTTCATAAACTTTTTCAGCATTCTGAGCAGGAACCAGACTCTACATAGTTTTGATATTAAAATCTGAAAGGACCATTCAAAAAAGAAAATCACAAAGATCACTAAACAAAATATGGAAAACAAAACAGTATATTAAAATGATAATGCATCATGGCTAAGTTGGGATTAATCCCAAAATATAAATTTTGTTTAACAGAAAAATTATTTAACACAACCCACCATATCGAGACAAATAGGGAAAAATCATGCTGCTATTACAATAGCTGCAGAAAAAACATTTGATAGTTTGAGACCTCATAATAATTTAACATACAGCAATCAGTAAAATAGGAGAGGGGAAATTTTTTACTAATTTTTAAAAATCATAATTTCAAAAATACATAAATTTATATATACACATATAAAACCCTGCACTTAAGAAAGAAGTATTGAAAGTATTTCCTTTGAAATTACAAATAAGACAAAAAGTGGCCACCGTCACCAATTTTATTTCACATGTACTAGTATTCCTAGATAGTTCAGTAAAAAAAGAAAAAGAAAGAGTGGAGGAAGAGGGGCTGGGATTGTAGCTCAGCAGAAGAGCGCTTGCCTCGCATGCGTGAGGCCCTGGGTTCGATCCTCAGCACCACATATAAAGCAATAAAATAAAGACATTGTGTTCATCAACAACTAAAAAAAAAAATTAAAAAAAAAAAAAGAGTGGAGGAAGAAAGAAAGGACACTGTTGTGCGGACACATAATGTGAAGAGTTTATCAAGAATGTTTGATACAAAATTAACATATAAAACTATTGCATTTTATGTATTAGCAATAATTACTAAGAAAATGAGCTTTTAAAAAATAACCCTTACAAAATATGTGGATTATCTGGGAATAATTTTAACAAAAGAATAGATGATTTATATGGAAAAAATAATAAAATTGCCTTTAAGGATTTTTTAAAGTAAACAAACTTTAAGAATTAGAAGATTCAATATAATACAAATGTCCATTTTTCTTAAATTGATCTATAGATTCAATAGAACTTGAAAATTTCAGCAGTGTGGGTGAGAGAGAGAGACAGAGACAGAGGGAAAGAGAGAAGGAGGGAAGAAAAAAAGAGTGTGTGCGTGCGTGTATATGTTTTGGAGCTTGAAAGCTGACTGTAGAATTCATGAAGAAGTATTAGATATTGGTTGCTATTGACCAAGGCAAACATCAGGAAGAAGAAAACTGAGGGGATCTTATCCTGTAATTATTTAAATATATTTATTATAAGTCTACCATGATTAAAACAGCTTAATATAAGCTCAGAGATGGAGAAACAGAATATTAAACAGAACAGAGAACCAATAAACTGAACAATTCACATCTGAACAACTGGGGTATAACTACGTTAGCATTTCAGATCACAGATAAAGACAACATTTCTTTAAAAAATGTGCTGGGACAATTGAGTCTCTACTTAGAGAAAAATAAAAATTGAACTTCACCTATATCTACCTAAAATCAATTCCAGTTATTTAGTCCAAAAAATCACATCTATAGTGAAAGGCAAAGAAATAAGATTTTAGGTAAAATTTTATTGATATGTAAGAGATTTTAAATAAGACACAAGAGGCAAAACCCATAATGAAAAAGACAGATACATTTGACTGCATTAAAATTGAGAACTTCTGTCCATCAAAAACACCTAAAGGTAGTAAGAAGGTAAGTCCCAACTGCTAGAAAAAGAAAGAAAAAGATTGGCAAAAGATTTGAACTTCAAAAGAAGCAATTTGAATACTCAATAATTATGAAAAGATACTCCACATCACTGGCAAAGAAATGCAGATTAAAGGCACAATGAACTATCATTATACTTGTGTCAGACTCAAAAAATATGAAGTGTTGGTGAGGATGTGGATGTAATGTCAAAATTCATACACTTCTGGTAGAAGTGTGTATTTGTACAATTATTTTGGAAAACATCTAGCAGTACCTAGAAAATACAGACAAATGCATTTGTTATGACCAAGTAATTCTAGATACACACACCAGAGAAACTTGTCAGGGAGATTTGTACCACTTGATCATAGTAGCAGTGACTAAAACTGGACACAAACCAAATGCACATCCACAGTAGAATGGAAAATATAAACTGTGTATATTCATGGAGTGCAATAATACACCACAGTAAAACAGAGAATGCATCAATAACATGTGCCAATAAATTTCACAAACATAACTGAGAGAAAGAAACAAGTCACAAAAGAGTATTTGCAGTACGATTCCATTTTTATTAAGTTCAAACAGAAGAGGAAATGCAATGCAGTTTAATGATTCATACATTAGTGGTAGCCGTATAAAGTAAACAAGGAATTGATTATCACAATAGTAGTTATGTTTGAGAGTAAAGAGGGGATTTATGACAGAAAGGAGAACAAAGCAAATTTGCAAGAAACTAGCACTGTTTCATCTCAAAACCTGGGTGGAGGCTCAAGAGTGTTTGCTTTACTATTATTACTGTTACTTGAATTAACATACTCATCACCATTCTGAGTCATAATACTGGTCACATTTTTTAAATCAAGGTCCTCACTAATTCATAACTACATATTGGTTGGAAAGTTTAAAAATCTAAAGGAGCCGGGTGTGGTCGCTCACGCCTGTAATCCCAGCACTTTGGGAGGCTGAGACAGGAGGATCACGAGTTCAAAGCCAGCCTCAGCAATGGCAAGGTGCTAAGCAACTCAGTGAGACCCTGTCTCTACATAAAACACAAAATAGGGCTGGGGATGTGGCTCAGTGGTCAAGTGCCCCTGAGTTCAATCCCCAGTACCAAAAAAAAAAATCTAAAGGGAGGAAATTGTTAAAGAAATCATTATATATCCACATGAATATACTATACAGCAGTTTAAAATAATTAGGTATATTTTTAAGCTCATGTAGCAATATATATAAGGCATACAAAAGTGAAAATAACAAGTTATACAAAAACTACTTATACAAAAATATCTGAATTAAAAAATAGATATATCTTATATATGTTAATTTATAAATTTGTGGAATGAGTTCAGAAAAAAATAAACACCAACTATTTACAGAAAGGAATGATATAGGGTAGAGGTGACATGGAATGAGGGAAAGACGAAGAAATCTAGAGGGAACTATATTTAATGCAGGTTTACTTACTTTTTTAAATAAATAATGTATTCATGTATCAATTGTTTTCTTTGGTAAAAGTATATTACTTCCACTTCTACTGATGAAGGATTAACTGCTATGGGAAATGTCATACATTTGTAAACAACTGAAAATCACACAAAATATATTAAAAATTGTATTCAGATACTGTACAACAGATAGGATAGGATTGTGATCTGTGAGAAAAAAGAAAAACAAGGGGTAGGCCCTAAAATTCCTGCAGATTACTGTCTGGAGAGTTTCCAGACTGCAGTACCAGTAAGAGAACCCAAACAAGAGAGCTAACCCAGTTATCTTTTTCTGAGTTGGAGACAAAGATGGGTAAAACAATATAACTAGAATTTGCAGAAAAAGAAGTAGTCATTCTGCATTGCCTCCCCGAACCATCCCTCCAACTTTGCCTCTCAATCTCCTTCTTCTACACTACTGATCTTCCCTTTACCTTTGTAATATCCTATCCTTCCCTCCCTTTTTCTTTTATTTTACTTTAGTGTTTGCATATGAGAGGAAACGTTCAACCTTTGAGTTTCTGAGTTTGGATTATTTCACTTAGCATGATTTTCTCTATTTCCAGTAAATACTGACAAATACTATTATTGCATTCTTCTTTGTGTCTGATGAGAACTCCATGTGCCTATTACCACAGTATCTTATTCCATTCATTTATTGACGGGCACCAGGGTTGATTCCATAATTTATCTATTGTGAATTGTGCTGCTATAAACATTGAGATGGCTGTATCTCTATAGTATGCTGATTTTCAATCTTTTGGAAAAATACCAAGGAGTGGATAGCTGGATCATACCGTGGTTCCAGCCCTAGTTTTTTTGCGGAATTTCCAAAATGCTTTCCAGAATAGTTGTACTAGTCTGCAGCCCCACCAACAATGTACAATTGTACCTTTTCCCCACAACCCCACCAGTATTCATTATTATTTGTATTCTTAATCATTGCCATTCTGTCTGATGTAAGATGAAATTTATGTAGTTTTGATCTGCATTTTCCTGACTACTAGAGATGTTAAGCATTTTTTCATATATTTGCTGGCCAATTGTGTTTCTTCTTTTGAGACTTTCTGTTTACTTCTTTTCCCCTTTTACTGATTGTGTTTTCTTTTTATGTTTGTTGAGTTCTTTATATATTCTGAATCGAATCCCTGATCGACGGAGTAGCTGGCCAAGACTCTCTCCTCTTCTGTTGGCGTTCTTCACACTCTTAATAGTTTCCTTTGCTGTGCAGAAGCTTTTTCATTTGATGGCATCCTACTCATTGATTCTTGGTTTTATTTCTTGCACTTTGGGGGTCTTATTAAGGAAGTCAGTGCCAACACCTATATGAAGCAGTGTTAATCCTTTGTTTTCTTCTAGCAGATGCAAGATTTCTGGTCTAATAACTAACTTTTTGATCCATTTTGATTTGAGTTTTGTGCAGGGTGAGAGATAGGAGTTAATGCTCATTTTTCTGCATATATCTATCCAGTTTTCCCAGCACCATTTGTTAAAAAGGCTGTCTTTTACACAAAATATATTTTTGGCACCTCTGTCAAGTATCAGCTGTAGGTATGTGAATTTGTTTCTGCATCTTCTATTCTGTTCCTTTGGTTTTTATATCTACTTTGATACCAATATCATGCTGTTTTTGTTACTATAGCTCTGTAGTATAATTGCAGATCAGGTATTGTGATGCCTCCTGCTTTGGTTTTCTTGCTCAGTATTGCTTTAGCTCTTCTGGGTCTCTTATTCTTCCAAATGAATTTAAGAATTGATTTTTCTAATTCTGTGAAGAATATCATTGATATTTTGATGAGGATTGCATTGAATCAGTACATTGCTTTTGGTAATATGGTCATTTTGACAATATTAATTCTTCTTATCTAAGAACATGGGATGTCTTTTCATCTTCTAAGAACTTTTTCAATGTCTTTCATAATTTTCATCGTAGAGACCTCTTTTACCTCCTTGGTTAGATTAATTCACAAGATTTTTTTTCTTTCTTTCTTTCTTTTTTTTTTTTTTTGAGGTTATTATACATGGGATGGTTTTTCTGATTTCTTCCTTGGCTGAATCACTGTTGGAGCATAGGAAAGCTACTGCTTGATGGGTATTTATTATATATCCTGCTACTTTGCTGACCTCATTTGTAAGCTCTAGAAGTCTTCTGGTGGATTTTTTTTTTTTTTTGGTGGGGGGTTCTTCTAGATATAGGATCATGTCATTGGCAAACAGATAGTGTGACTTCTTAAAGAAGATTTTTAGGAAATGACATCAGATGGAAATCTAGATTTATTCAAAGGAATGGAAAGCAATGAAAATGCTAAATATGAAAGGCTTTTGTCTTGTCTTTGATTTCTTCAAAAGATAGTTAAAAATAAGAAAATGGTATTATGGGGTTTTTAAATACATGGAAAGCTAAATCATGCCCCCTTACAATAAGGAACAAGGTAATGATCTCTGCTCTTTTCTATATTGGCTTGGACCTAGAATGTGCCCCTAAAAACTCATGTATCAAAAACATGGTCTCCAATGCAACAAGGTTCAGAGGTAGGGCTTTTAGGCAATGGTTGGATCATGAGAGCTCTGACCTCAATGGATTAATCCACTGATAGCTGAATGGACTACTGAGAGGTGGGACCTAGTTGGAGGAAGCAGGCCACTTCAGGTTTACCCTGGAGTTGACTAGAGGCCATTCATATTATATTCTGGTTGTCCGTGTCCTGATACTTTCTATGAGACTGAATAAAAAAGAGACAGACTAATTAATCTGGCAAAGGAAATTTCAAGGCAACCCAGCATTCAGGCAGTGACATGGGTATTGCTGGATGCTTTTAGGTGGGTTTACTATGAAAATTAGGAGAAAAAGCATAGGAGAAAGATTCAGAAATCTTGCTGTATGGCTGGAAAAAGGCATGTAAAGTTGGGGCCAAGGAAGTTGTGATTGAGTTTCCAAGATTAGTGCCATTAAAGAGAAGCAAAGTACTTTGCACAGAGACTATAGTAATGATTCCTTGAGGATATCTCAGGAATCAGTGAGACTCCACCTATGGTAGACTCAAGGGTGTAAACATTAAAACTTATTTGAAAGATGTTACTTTGAGAAAGGAGTGCTTGTGGCTGCCTAGAAAGTTGTTTCCAGATTCATTTCACCATGTTCAGCCACCCAGGCACTACTACCGCCATGGTCCAAGGAAGCCTTGCTGCTGCTCAAGTTGATGGCAGATCTTGGCATCCACGTGGTGCTGGTTCTACAGAAATTCAGGATGCTGGATTTCAAAGATTGTGAAGCCTTCTAGTGAGATTGTAAAGTAAGTCCTGGGGTCACGCAATGTGTAGCAAGGTCAGAATTCCTGAAGGCAGCCCCCTGAGAAGGTGATGCATACAGCTGTGAGCGTGAAGCTGAAGCTCAGTGGAGACCCTGGGAATTAAGTGATGCCAGTAATGTGGAGTGTTTTCCAACAAAAGCTGCAAGTAACAAACAGCCAGCCTGAAAGAGAGGCCATGTGGGCTGCAACTAGCAAGGCCGTAGGGGTGGGGTTTCCCAGCCCTTTTGGGCTCACATCTCACCAGGACGTGCTCCAAATGCCAGACATGAGGCTATAGGACTTAATTTTTGCCTTGCTGGGTTTCAATTTTGCTTTAGTTCCATCCTTTCCTTTCTTTTGGAATGGCAAAGTTCACACCGTGCCATTGTATATTGGAAGAATGTAACTTGCTTTTGAATTTTTACAGGGGATCACAACTAAGAGTTTTCCTGGGGTCTCAGAGGAGATTTTTGACTTGGATTTTAAGCAGTGCTGGGATTATTAGGACTATGGGGACACTTGGAGATGGCTTGAATGTATTTTGTGAGATGAGCATGAGTTTGGGGGGCACAGGTGGAATGTTATGGTTTGGATTTGAAGTGTCTCCCAAAAGGCTCATATGTTAAAAGAATGGTCCCTAATACATCAAGGTTCAGAGGTGTGGCTTTTCAGTGATGACTGGCGCATGAAGCAGTGATGGGATCATTATTCCAATTGAGAGACAGATCCATTGATAGTTAAATGCACTGCTGGGAGGTGGGATCCAGTTGGAAGAAGAAGGTCACTGAGGGTGTGCCCTGGAAGGGTTTAGCTTCCCCTTCCAGCTCTTCCCTTTCTTTCCTTTCCCTTCTCTTCTCTTCCCTTCCTTTCCCTTTTCTTCCAGATAGATAGATAGATAGATAGATAGATAGATAGATAGATATAGATAGATAGATATAGATAGATATAGATATATATCCTTCCTGGTTTCCAAGAGTGGAGCAGTTTTCCTCCACCATGCTTTTCCACCATGACATTATGCCTTACCTTGGGCCCAGAGCAACAGAGCCAGTTGTTCATGGACTGAGACCTCTAAAATTGAGCCAAAATGAATCTTTCCTCCTCTAAGTTGTTTTCATCAGGTATTTGGGTCACGGTGGCTAAAAGTGACTAACATAACTTTTATTCAGTGTCATAATAGATGTTTTACAGATACAATGAGGGAAGAAAAGAAATTAAAGGCTTATAGAATGAAAATGAAAAAGTTAAAACTGTCTTTATCTACAGATGGTCTGATTGTCCATGCAGAAAAACTTAAGGAATGTATAAATAGCTACCAGAATTAAAAAGTTAGTGTAGCAAGATCACAGGATATAGATCAGTATGTAAAACTTAATTGCATTTATATACACTAACAACAAACAACCAGAAATTTAATTTCAATATATACATATATAATTCATAATTTATAATATCCAAAAAATGAAGATCTGTCCAAAGATATGAAATCCCCACATGCTGAAAAATACAAAGTATTGCTGAAAGAAATTAAATATCTAAAATAAAACAGATATTTCATGTTCATAATTGAAAATCTTAAAATTGTTAATATACCATTTTTCCCATATTGTTCTAGACATGTAATGAAATACCAATCAAGATCACCTCAATCCGTTTGTAGTTACTGGTAAAGTGATTCCAAAATTTGTAAGTGCAAATGACCTGGAATTGCTAAAATAAATTTGAAAAAGAACAAAGTGTTTTGTACCTTCTTCAAGACTTACTGTAAAGCTACAATAATTAAGTCAGTATGGTATTTATGGAAGGATAAACATGCCAATCAAGGGAATGATGCATCCAGAAATAAGCCTACTTTAAGGTATCAAGGTTATGCAATGAGGAAAGGATAGTTTTTCAACAAATGTTGCTGAAACGGTTGTATATCCATTTAGAAAAATACCAAACCTAGGCACTTGCCTTCACAATAAACAAAACTTAACTCAAAAGCATCACAGTTCTAAATCTAAGAGCTAAAACGATGCAACTTCCTCAAAACAAATATATTTGTGAAAAAATATTCGTGACTTTGAGTTAGGCAAAGACTTTTAAAATAGGACACAGAAAATGCAAAACATAAAGGAAAAACATGATAAATTGGACTTCATCAAATTACAAACTTTTGACCTTTAAAAATAGACTATTTAGAAAATGAAAAGACAAGCCACAAATGGAGAAAATATGTATCTAATGAAGGACTTGTCTCTAGACCATATTTAAAAACATAATTCAATAAGAAGACAACTTGATTATTTAAATGAGTAAAAGATTTGAACAAAGAAAATATGAGTGGCAAATAAGCACATAAAAAGATGCTCAATTTCATTAGTCATTAGAGAAATGCAAATTAAAACCACCACTAAATGCCACTATACTAGAATAGCTAGAATTAAAAACATTAACATATCTAGGATTTGTAAGAATGAAGCAACTGGAACTCTCACACTTTGCTGGTAAAAATGCAAAATAATAAAAAAAATGTTTGGAAAACATTCTGGTACATACTTACCATACCATATGGAAATTGTGTTCATACAGGTATTTGCCCAAGAGAAATAAAAACATTTCTATACAACATTTTGCATGCAAGTATTCCTAGCCATTTTATTTATAAATGACTGGAAATCCAAAAAGAAAAAAAATCAATAATATGGATGAATCTTAAAAGCAGTCTGCTAAGAGAAAGAAATCATAAACAAACAAGTCTATAACTGCATCATTCCATTTGTATGAAATACAGGAATAGGCAAAGGTAACGTGACAGTATATCAGTGATTGATTGAGGCTAGACGCAGGAGATGATTAAAGATGAAGTGCTACAGGGTCACTTTGGAGGTGATTCAAATATCCTGTACCTTGAATATAATGGTGGAATGATATAATGACTCTATATAGTTGTCAAAAGCTATTGAGCTGTGTACACCTAAAAGGGTAGGTATAATTATAGGCAAATCAGACTGGGAGGGAGCTGATTTTTACAAAGTTGAAGGGGATGTTTAAGAAAGTCAGGCCAAAAGCCATGATGGAAATACCCAATACAGCAGGAGCAGGCTGCCTCTAGACTTTTATAACCTTTATTTTGTTACACCCATTGTAGCAGTAGGAACCAACTATTGGATCTGTTGCCAATTAAAGAAACAAAAATGCCCATAGGACACAGTGTCTTAAAGTTTCACCTTTTTCTATGTTAACCTACTGTGGAACTTCTGGGAATTGTGTGTGAGTGTGTGTTACTATGGACTGAACCCAGGGCCTTACACATGTTAGGCAAGTGCTCTACCACTGAGCCACATCCCTAGCCATAGGCATCTTCTACTCTTGATACTTGGCAAGTACACGTTTTCTGAGGCAGTCGGGAAAAGCCTTTAGGTGATCTGGTGCTTTGATGACTTTTATTGTATTAAATTCTCTCAACAATCTGAAGGTAAATGTATTCATTCCCACTTTACAGGTAGAAGTTCAAAGAGGCCTAGACAGAAGAATTTGGCTTTTTATCATCAAAGGGACCACATCCAAACCCAGGCATGTTCTTGTGAATTTCTAGTATGGCAAATTACAAATAAAATCCCAAAAACATCTAGAGGAAAAAACATCAGTGGGCTCTCTCCTCGAGCTCCTACTTCTCCAAGCGCTTCTATCCCCTCGCAGATATACCAGCGAAAAGCTCTACCGTGGTTCTATTTCTGTCATCCCCTGCAGTGAATACCTCGCAGCCTTCTTGCACACCATGTGAATTAAAAGCAAATCAGTGAGAAAGTTAACTGGAAGGAATAAAATCTCATGGCCATTTGGCAGCCTCATAGTTCAGTCACTTACCTTTGGCTATGGACACCAGGCACAGCCAGGCTCCCTTGAGCATCAGCCATCACCCATGGTGCCCTTCACAGCCATAGTTTTCATGAAATGACCAGACCACGGCACTGAAAGGAGGAAACCCCATGCTACCAGGACACCTGCCCTCTCCTCTCCATTCTCCCAGCCTACTTTCTTCTCATCAAAATCTCTGTCATCCTGCAGATCTTCTCTCAGGGAAGATGAGGAGAAGGTTCCCACCCCGCCACCACCACCACCATCTCTGTGTTTTAAATGACTCCAGGAGTGCCAGATGTAGACTCTTCCAGAAGGGTGTCAGAGGAGAGTGCAGTGCATTGAGAGCACAAGTCTCCCTGATTATGCAAGGAATACGAGAGCCCCTCCATTCATCACCTCGAGGTAGACTATTAAATCTCTGGAAGCCTTCCACACGGTTCAGTAACGGAGATCCATTATGCCCTCCCTCAGGTTCCATTGAACTCCAGCAAGCAAACATATGGTAAGTAGTTCTAATGGAATTCCACACCATGTGCAGGCCCGGCACAGAGCTCCGTGCTGGAGGGAAGCTGGCCTGGAGCAGCCTTTGATGGCAGCTTCTCTGAATGGTTTCTGCGACAGGATTTTCCTGCTTTCACCAGGTCGGGATGTGAGGCACAGGGAATTTGTTCTATTTTTCTAGTGAGTATTTGGCAAGAATATAGAACCCATCCTCTGTCCCCAGCTCTTAGAGGAAGGACCTTACAAGGCTGACTTTAGGCAAATTTTCTCCCAGCCACACACACCCTCAGTCTCCTTCAGTGTGAAACAACCACAGGCCACACTAGTTGTCTATATTACAGATGTTGTGGTAACAAAACAGCTCAATGGACAGTGTTTTGAAAAGCATTTCAGCTTTGTGTAATTATCACAGTCCTGGATTTTCTGTCTCTGGCTGCCTCTATGTTCATTTTATATAGGATTCGACCACATTATTGTAAGGAAAGTTAAAAAATGAAAGAATAAATATACAGTATTGATGATATTGATGTCAAGAAAATGTATTCTTTGCCAGTGCTCACAGATTAGCCAAGGGTTACTTCCATTTTAAAAGGCCTACCTTTACAGGGGTGGGGGAAAAAACACCTTATCTTCTCTCTTTGTCCTTCCCCTCCCCCACTCCAAAAAAGAAAAAGTGATTACAGAGTGAAAGCCATGCTGATGATTTTGACTGATCAACTGGAGAAATTTAGATAAATTTGGCTTTTCATTAACTGCAGCTGTTATTTCTTTCAGTGCTTTAATGCAATTTATCATTCGAACGTGCTGGCTCAGGAGCAGTGCCTGAGTTTTCATTTGCCTTCAATCGTTAATTCTAACAGTATGAATCCAATTTCTATAGTTAGCCTTTAAAAAGTGTCCCTTGCCTCTCCTTTGGGTTGTTCTTACTGAAAAGTTGTGCTTTCAAATGAGTTCCTTCTCTCTCTCTCTCTGTCTCTCTCTCTCTCTCTCTCTCTCTCCCCCCTTTCACTTTCTCTCTCTGTCACATGCACAGCACTATCAACAGACTATCATTTAAACCCTAGTCCAGCTCTTGTGCATTAGAGTTACAAGTGCAAAAAAATCCAAAACCTCTTCAGGCAGCTCTCAGGTTCTTCACATCACTCCAGCCCTTCACCAACCCCACCCAACCCTTCTCATACAGTAATATTGAACTTGGTCACCAAATTTAAATGTGCTGAAGAGGGAGCTTCTGGATTCAGTGAGATTTCCAGAACCAGTACACAAAAAGAAAGTCATGTAGTTCCACATGACTTGTCTGTGAATGAGAACCATGAAGTGATAAATGACCTCCAACAGTGTAGGCTTATTTAAATTAAACTATTATTCATTTATACAGGACAATGACTCATGACTATCTGAACAGGATTTTTTAAAAAATGAATTAGGAGGAGATAGCCTCAGAACTTGTTTCCTGTTAATGTTCTGAGAGTAATACGATGCTAGTCTTTATGTGGTTTCTCATTATTCTTAGAACTTTAGTTACCATCTTAATTATTATATTGTTTCTTTCAGAAGAAGAGGAGGAGTAGACAGAGTGGCATTTTCTTTTTTTAAATCGTGATGGATTAAATGTCAGGAATAATTAAATGCTATGGAGTGGTAGCCAACAATTGAGGGCTGACATCTTTTAAGAGAACTCAACCAGGAAAGAAGAAAATAGAAACATCTTAGCATCTCTTGTGTCTTTCCTGACTTCATTTATGTAGGCGGGGAATCCGGCAGCTTAAACTAAAATGAAAGAAAGAGAAGAGCCTCCACAAGCTAATAATTATTCTGTGCTTGGAATAAGAGTGTTCAGAGGAACCAGACATTTATGTCGTAACATTTTCCAAAGACAGAGGAACAGGGTTTGCTCCTGTGCAGTCTGTCAGATGGAAACAACAAAGAATGTAGATCCTTCCAGAGACTTCAGAAACAAGATGAAGCCATTTTCAAAGGTTGTGTTTCTGAGGTTCTGAGGAAGTAAAGGAAGGCAAGGAAGAAATACATTGGCTAATTTGTGGATAACAGATGAATTGGGTTCTACTTCCAGTTCTATTTAAGAATCAACTGCAAAGGAAATTGCTAGTGGGTGGCTGAGCAAGAACTCTATGAGGTAAATGAGACTAAGAAATGCTCAGTGCAACCCTGAATCATTTATGAGAACCAGAAGGTTAAGGCTGGCGATGTGGAGAAGCATCTTGAGATTCAAGGTTCAATTTCACTTTGAAATACTGAAGCTCATCCCATTCAGGGTGTTCAATTCATTCTGATAAGTCAAGACATCTCCGTGACACACATCAGGGATTTTACTTAAGCACCAAAATCTGAGACAATTGATACCTAGAAAATGTGTTATCCTCTGCCAGCACCCAACTTTCTGTGAAGAGCAGTTTATTAATTCTATGTGTTTGTCACAGGAAGAGTCTCAATTCTCCACATAGTATAAGAGATAACTAATATCTCCCGAGCATGGCAGCCACATGTGTCCCCTTTCTTTTGTCTGTTTTTTTTTTTTTTATTTCCTCTTTCCCCCATGACCTTGTCTTCCTTGATATTAAGGAGATTGGTTTATTCAGTCTTCATTTCCAGGTTCATATCCCTTTGATATCACTTACTTTTGGTGGCCAGCTACTCACCCACAGGTCATGGAGGAAGTAACAGAAGCTCTGACAACCAAACCCGCAAGAGCCGGGCCAGATGCTGCGGGCTCATGCTAAGGAAGCCAAGCCACACTGCCCTGAGCCATGAGGGAGCCTGACAGGAGCAGAGGGTGCTATCCAATCATCCTAACTGCAAAGTAAATGCCCAACTCTTAAACACTGGACCATAAGATATGCCCCAGCAGCCTGGAGCACCACAGCGTCCTTGAAATATGACATTCCAGCATTCAGAGGAAATAAGAGGGAAGCTGCAATGTGTGCTGTTCTGGATGGCTCAGCGGAGGGCCAGCACTGCTGCTCTTCTTGAGGTGTTAGGGTTCTTTCTCCTCACTTCGCAGTGAAGACATGTCACCCCATAGACTCCAACCCACAAAACCAATCTGGGCAGCACAGCAGTTGAGTTCCAAGAGAGGTCTATTCCAGATCCTTCTATCCCAATCGCTCACCTTCCACTCCTGCTCAGTGCCCTCTTCATCCCTGAGAGAGGGTGGAGAGTTGGGCAAGAGTCCACAGGACCCAACAATTACTATTTTGCAAACACCTATTGACAGAGCACTGCTACAGCTCCACACCTGGATAAAAATAAAACAAATGTCAATAGTGCTTACCTCTTACCAGCTGAGACCAGACCTTCATCATGGCTCTCAGCCCAGTTCCTTGCTGTAAACTTCTACTCAACCTTACCTTGCGTGAATCTATAGTGTATCACTCAGAAGTTATTTGAATTTCTATTACCACAGGTATAAAATGCTTTAAAGCACAAGTTCAAGTTCAGTGCCAGCAGTTCAAATCCCTGATCTCCAAACAACATTTGCAAAATGACCACCCCTTCATACCATTTTTTTTTGCATATTTCAGCCCCTTGGAGATACAGGCCTCCACTCACAGTATTAACTCACTAGGAAGTGCTCAAAAGCTGTCCACACGGGCTGGGATTGTGGGTCGGTGGTAGAGCACTTGCCTCGCATGTGGGAGGCACTGGGTTCGATCCTCAGCACCACATATAAATAAATGAATAAATAAAGGTCAATCAACAACTAAAAAAATAAAAACTATCCACACTATTTCCTACCTTCTCAATGAGAATTGAGCCTCTAAGAACTAAGGTGGTGATGGAGAGATCATGTCATGGTATCTTGTTGATCTGGATCCACCACCGCCTTCCGCTTATCACTGCATTTGAACCAGGAGGATCTGCTTCAGTTCCAGGAGACCTTTTCTAGAAGAGTGTTTTAGGTAGGACTTTCTGACATGCAAGAGACAAATCCCCATTTACAATGGCTTAAACTACAAATAGCAATTTATTGAAAGGATATTGTATTATCTCAAGGACTTCAAGGATGGGTACAATTTTAGTCTCAGAAACTATTTAGAACAAGAACTAGAATAAAGCAGGGAACCTCTTTTTTTTTCCTTCACATGCCTGTTTTGTTTTATTCAGTGTATCTGCTTCATTTTTTTTCTGTCATATTGCAGAGTGATTCTTCCTATTTGTCAAAGCATGTAGCATAAAACACTTTCTACTGAGTTTTGTATAATACAGATCCTGGTACCAAGAAAGAGTTTAAATTGGCTCTTGGCCCAATTCCAACTCCAGATTGCTGGGAAAAGAGCACATTGGCCCAATTTGGGTCAGCTAGCCACTGCTGGGTCATTCAACTATGGCAAGGGACTGAAGTTGTGTTATGAGAATGTAACTGCTTTCTCAGCAACTGTGAGGATGGAGGGGGAAGAAGAACATTCTAGAAAATGATAGGTAAGCAGAAAATCCAAATCCCTACAAATAGATTGGCAATACTGATATAATTCTTTTTTTTTTTTTTCTTTTTTCTTTTTGATACCAGGGATTGAACCTAGGGGCATGCTTAACCACTTAGCCACATCTCTGGCCCTTTTTTTGAATTTTACTTTGAGACAGGGTCTCACTAAATTGCTCAGGGCCTCACCAAATCATTGAGGCTGGCTTTGAACTTGCAATCCTCCTGCCTTGGCCTCCTGAGACACTTGGATTACAGACATATACCACTGTGCCCAACAACACTGACAAAATTCTTGAGATGCCCTGGATAAATTATGACATCTGACTCTTCCTTGGCTTTCATTATATCTTCACCCACTCTTGCTCCACATACAAACTTTTGCTTTCAAGTGTCCAAGGCTTCCAGCAATTCAATCAACAATCCAAATTTCAACCTGGAGTCTTTATGATTCAATAGGAACCTCAGTCACCTGGATGCCCACTTGACGCCCCCCAGCAGTCAAGCTTGATGGACAAACAGGAAGTATAGTCCAGCATGTCTGGTAGAGAAAGAAACCAGAAGGTCACTCAGAATTCAAGGTCCAGATGGATAACTGTTGCCCCTAGTGTCCTTCTCTTTTGTCATTAAAATGAGTAAGGGCCTCTCCAGGTATTTCTACATTTCTTTAAGTAGTTCCTCTTGTCTTCCCGAAACCATGTTGTCTTTCCTGTCTTTCCTCAGTGGCCCACCATGGCTTTTTGATGAAAGGTCAGATCACTCATTGGCTGGCTTGGAATCAAATGCCCATTCCATGCAGTCCATTTAGGTATGTTCCAGAGACAAGGCCACGTGCAATATTACTCTAGGTATGTTCTATGAATCAGCAGCAGCAGCATCACCTGGGAGTTTAAAAGAAATACAGATTCTCAGGTCCTGTGCAGAACTTACTAAATCAGAGTATACATCTTACAAGGTCATTAACAGGCTCATTGAAGTTTGAAAAGTGCTGATTTAGAATATGTCCCTTTAAGTTTTGTAAATTCCCTCAGCTGTTTTACAAGCATGCAGCTATAGAGAGCACTGATAACTCAGTCCCTTGCCAGGTCCCCTAATCCCATCCATAATTGAGTTATCCATCCCACCTCTTGGACACACTCATGTCTTTTTTATAATTGGCTCTTGAAAAATCACAAAATTTGCATAAAGAAAATGAAGGACCTACTGATAATTGAAGGAAAAAATAACTATTGTGAGAAAGATTTTTTGGGGGGAGGGGGTAAAAGTGTTATTTTATTTATTTATTCATTTATCTGCTTTGTTTTAAAATTAGAGTTCTTAGGTGGGCACAGTGGCTCACGCCTGTAAACGTGAGGAGGCGTGAGCCTCCTTTGGGAGGCTGAGGCAGGAGAATCACGAGTTCAGAGCCAGCCTCAGCAAAAGCAAAGCACACTAAGCAGCTCAGTGAGACCCTGCCTCTAAATAAAAAACACAAAATAGGGCTGGAGATGTAGCTCAGTGGTCAAGTACCCCTGAGTTCAATCCTCAGTATCAAAAAAAAAAAAAAAAAATTAGAGTTCTTTATCATCCATTCAAGCTTCCCTCAAAAGAAACTACTTGTTCTGCCTACTGTTCTGCCTCCATGTAAAAACAGACTTGCCAAAGCAAGTGTCCCTACCTTTCGCTATTACTAGGTCCTTACCTTGAAGCATCATTGCCAACTCCTTATATAAAGGGCCTCCTAAAGTCTTCTGTCCAACTTTATTTACAGATGTGGAAACTATGATCAGAAGAGAAAAGATATTAAGACTACCTCACTCAGCTGATTGAAGCCTCAGCCGATGCCAGAACCCAGGAGTCCTGACTACTCATTGAGGGCTCCCTTCCCTAGCAGAGCTGCCACAGGGCAAGTGCTGCTGCATGGTACCTGCTGTGGTGGAGGGTGAGAGGGCACAGAGGGGGTACTTCTGAAAGTACATGTTGAGCCCCAGAAACAGATATTTGTCAAATTTTGGATGAGGGCCCAGAATCCAAGGGTCTGACACAGATGCAGTCTCTCTGGTAATGTGGATGCCACAAGACCCTCCAGAACTTTCTAAAAGGTTTGCTTTTAAGGAAATGGCCAAGTAGGAAACATGAAAACAACTGCCCCCAGCTGCTCCTGGGGTTGCTGTATTCTGACTGCAGCTGTGTAGAATTGTTGTTGAATTCCATTCTCCATGTTGCTTTAAAAGCATTTCAAAGAGGTTCAGAGAGAGGCGGGTGTACTTTGGTAAATTGAAAACTATTTGTGACTAACCATCCATCACCATCTCTCAACATTCACCATCAGAAAGAGGTAAGGGCCAAAGGGGCAGAAGGCCAGACCCAAAGCAGTGGGGGGATGCTCACATTCCCAGTTGCCCCTGTCTTCCTGGGCAAACTTAGAATAATATATGTCCCTTTGTGTTCTTAACAAGGAGATTTTAGAAGAGGAATAGAAAGATGAAGAAGCTGCAGACACTTCTGTTTGCCATATACCTGCTTATCAAAAATTATAAGCATCTGTGAAGTTAAAATAGAAAGGTTCTCCTGTAGACATTCTTTCATAAATACTAATTCTGGCCACACAACTTTACGTAAAACCCACCCATTGGTATAATTGTCTCTGTAACTGCAGAGAGTTAAGAATCACTGCTATTCTCCATATGTTATATGCTATCCCTATATGATACATGTTTTATGCTCTATATGTTATATGCTATTCTCATACGCTATATGTTTTCTCTTTTTCTCATTTTATGATGTAAAAATGTTACTACATCCTTTCTGAGATTTGCAAAATGTATTTCTTGGGAGATGGGGAATCCTGAAGGTGAGCCAGATTTTGTAACTCCTTTCATAAAAAGTTCAAAAACAAGCAAGAGTAAACAATAAAGCTCAGGCATGACCACTAAGATAAAAAGTCAGGAGGTGATTTCCATAAAGCCTAGGATAGTGGTAAATTGTGGGGGCCAGGGGACGCAGAAGAGGGTGGTGATAGTAGAAGCATGGTGGGCGGGGAGGAGGGGAGCTTGGAGGAGCAAGTAATGTCCTACTTTTTGACCTGGGTGGTGGTTATATGAGTGTTCATTTTATTTTCAAGCTTTGAACAATGCGATTTTGTTCTGTGCACCTTTTCATTTGTGGGGTTATTTCACAGTAATATTTTTTAAAGGTCATGATGAAGGGATGTGTCTCAGCCACGAGGCCTTTGTTTGTATGAAACCTTGTTTGATTGTTTTCTCGCTCAAGGAATGGATAACTCAAGGAAGGGTATACTGGAGGCAGAATTAAGGAGGACGTGGAGTGTAGCCCTGACTCTTTCCTGTCCTCCAGGTTATTCAAAGGAAACTGATGAGACTCATTCTGCCGCTCCTTTACACAAGTTAATTTAATCACATGAAGTGTTCCCTAAATATTTTTTTAAAGCAAGGAGAGCCTTTGAAGGGACACTTATAGAAGGGAGCACTATATAAAACACACAAGTGGTGGTGCTGTGCAGGTATAATAGGATTGCAGGCTGGGATCCCACCCTTCCTGACTCTTTTTTGTACTCTACAGTGGCCCCAAAGATATTTTAGGCTCTTTGGAACACAGATTAAAATCCCAGATCTAATTAATAATCATACGTTACTACTAATAGCCAAGAGGCCAGAACCGTAGTCAGGAAACTGAGACATGAGACAGAAAAGGCATCTTAATGTGAGCATTAAGGTGGAGAATGCTTATGCGTCAGGTGATGAGAGGCTTGGTGTGAGACGGAGGGCAGCTGGAGCGCACTGGGTGCCACCCTGGGTGATGGGCAGCATGCTGACGGGGGACCAAGTCTTGAGCCTAAGTTGTGCAAATGAGCGTGAGAATGTGTCCAGTCAGTTGAAGTGAACACAGCTCCTAAAGGTCCCTGGAGAGTCCTGCTAATGGGGAGGAGTGGCAGACACCACAGAAGGCCAGCAGAGAAAACTTTGGGTCACGCAGACTTTTTTGTACCTTTCAAATAACGAGGAAGCAACACCTGCCCCATGTCCCAGGAAAACTGAAGAAACAGAAGAGCTATGGTTTTTCAGTAGGGCACGTCACACAGAAGATGATCTACCATTACAGGACAAGTCTCTCCTTCCCTCCACATTAATGAAATGAAACAGAGATTGGAAAGGATTCAGCAGATTGGAATCTGATGAGGACTTGTTTCCTGTTCTCTCTGTGTCCTCGCATGGCAGAAGGGATGAGCTAGCTCTTTGGGGTCTCTTTTTTAAGGATACTAATTCCATTCATGAGGGTTTCAGCCTCAGGAATTTATCACCTCCAAAATGTCCTACTTCCTAATATTACCATCTCAGGATTTCAACATATGAATTGGAGTAGGAGTTCCCCAAGAAACATAGTATTTTGAGAGGAGAGAATTTACTAAATCTTCAACTAATCACTTGGTATTTGAAGATATGTAAAGTGCCATATGTAGTAAGTAGTTTGCTGGTCTGTGTTTGATGGGAGGCCAGTTATGACTCAGAGCTTCCCCACTGGTAACTCCCAGAATCATCCTCAGTACCACCACAGGAAGCCACTTGCCCAGCATCTAACTCTGCATTGCATCCTATGGGTATCCCGAAAGAAGAGACCCAGCAAAACAAGTGCTGAATCTGGAGGTTTCTAAGTTGCCCCCCAGTAGAGGAGCTGAGTGCTGGGTCCCTCTAGAAAATATTCTAACCCCCCACCCCCACCCAAACCCAATTTCTCTTTCTTGACAAATGAGTTGAGATTCATCTTGAGAGCACTTTCACTCCCTACTAGCATAATTCATTTTCCCTCCTCCCAGGAATACAGGGAATCCGTGTCCCCACCAAGCCAATGGCTCTTGTGCAGACAGTGGTGCTGGGCTAAGCCAGCAGTTCTCCGTCATTTTCACACTCTTAAAAATGATGTCCCCAAATAACTTATAAGGATTTTATCTACTATCTACCATCATTACCATATTAAAAATAAAGAGTAAGAAATGTTTTAAATACTATTAATATTAATTAGTTTGAAAATAATAATAATAATTCCATTACATATTAATGTAAATGTTATTTTCATAAAGATAACTTTATTGACCAAAACAAAACAAATAGGTGAAAAGAGTGGTATTGCTTTAAATTTTGTTTTAGTGGGGCTTTTTTTCTAGCTTAATAGAAGATAACTGGGTTCCTACATCTGCTTCTGCATTATCTGTTATGATCTGTTGTTTTGATTAAAATATATGAAAAGATTCTGGCCACACAGAGAAATAAGTGAGGAGATGGATAAGGAATATCCATTTTAAATCATTTCAGGTTATTATGGATATTGTTCTATGACACTCCACCAAAACTCAACAGTACTGATTTAATTATACACCAGAGCTTCTTCACCAATGCTAAGGAAGAATCTGAAACCATATCGATAAACTTTTCAGATTCTGTTACATTGGAAGTCCCTTCGTCTACCTAGTACTTTAAATGGAACTTTCATCCGCATAGAGTTTTATAACACCATACCTTGTTCATTTGGAAAAATGTGGGTTTATTGAGTTATGAGATCTTCCAAAGTTATAATTTAAAATGTAACAAGACATCACTAACCCAGTTGCCTGGACCAGATGTGCATAGTTGGTTCTCACCAGCTGGTGGAAGCCTGCTCCAGCACACCACTGAGAAAGAGATATAGACCCACCTCTAGGTGGAAACAGTTGCAAAGAATGTGCAGCCATTTTGTTTTAGTTTCCATGGTCTGCCCTCAAGCAACAAATCATTTACCTTCCAGCAAAATGCAAAATACACACACCCTTTCCCAAGCACCAGGCTTATCTCATTACAGTATTGGACTTAGAGTCAAAGCCTACAGTCCAATCATCTGGATCAGATAAAAGTGTGAATAAGGCTCCTTCTGTGGTTGTCAGGTGCAGTTCCAAGATGCACAGTGCCTGCTGACTTTGAAAACCTATGAACTAAAGAGACAAATGACCTAGCCCTAACATTCCCAATATACTACATGCCCAACCTATGATGTTGAAATCTAGCTGGGGCAGCCACATAGCCATCTGCTCAGAAAATGGGAATGCAAGGCACATAGCAATTCCTGGTCCACAGCATTTCTGAAATCCAGCCTAGCACAAGTCATCAGCTCCATGATTAGAGCCCAGGACTACTTCTGGCAAATGATTCTTCCTGGGCCTCACTCACTGGGCTCTTGATTCTGCCTGAGTCATCATTTTTTTCCCCAAGAAATGAGCTGTTCCTCTGATAACCCACACCAATGCAATAATATCAGCAATTTTTTAGCAAATCCTGCCTAAAATACTGTATCAGTAGGTAGGTAGATGGATAGATACATATATACATATATAGGTAACATACTAGGTGATAGATATATTTAATTTTTTTATCCAAATGAGGCCTGCTATACATATTGGTCCACCCCATTGCTTTTTATCCTTAATCACATACCTTGGAGATTATTTCCCAAGAGCACATGTAAATCTAGTCCTTCTCCACCCCAGCTTATTTTGTGACTTGTCCCCACTTACGTGGAACTTCATTTAGATGCACTTCACTTTCATCTATTATACACATCAACAGTCCTGGTCATCTTCCTTTCAAAGCTCATCAAACTCTATAATGAAAAGTTGTCTAATGCCATGCACCGTTTTGATATTTTTTTTGTTGTTGTTAGCTCATTTAACACCTGAAGTACCCTAGAAGGCAGGTACCATTAGAGTGTGTGACTTTCTAAAGGCCACAGAGCTGGAAGTAACAAGGCCAGATTTAAATCCAGGCCCTCTGCTCCATACCACTTTGCTATGCTTCCCTAAAGTACCACCTTCACCTAGCAAGTGCTTAATGTCTGTCTTTCTTACTAGAGTGTAGAGATCATGTTGACATTTTCCCCTGTCAAGTCACCTAGAAGGTGTTCAATAGATATTTGTGAATTGAATGCCAGTAACGATACCATGTGTTGATAGTCCCTACTATGGATTACTGTGCTAAATATTTCACTTATATTATCTCTCTTAATCCAGTAACTAGGATGATTATCACAGCTTTACAAAAGATGGAACTGGGGTGGTAGCTAGTGAACTAGAGAGCCATATTTGAACTCAGGTCTGTCTGACTCCAATGCATGCACTTGACTTTTCTATCAGACACACTACCCTCTCTGAAACCATTAACCTCCTCCCCTTCCCCAAGCCCTAAGCACTCAAAACCAGGTTTTGCTCCTACAGCAAACTCACTACACTTCCCACAGTTCAAAAAGGAGATTTAGAAGGTGACTGGCTTATTGTTATTATTCTTATTAGCATAGAAGTATCTGTCCACAGCCAGGGCTACATTAGCCCTCAGTGAAGTTAAACTTCAGTACATCATAAGCACTAAATACCATTTCAATTGTCATTGTAGGCAGCCACCTCTTTGAAAAGCAAAAAGGGTACAAGTTGGCCACTCAGTCTTAACACTTTTGATGTCATGAAATTGAGGAAGAGGGAGAAATCCTAGAAAGATATCCTTTGGGGTAAAGCTAACTAACATACATTTATTGCAAATCCAATAGACTAGTTTTCCCATCTAGCATAATTGATCTTGAAACATCACAGGTGGCCTATATTAGGCATAGCACTGGTCCTTGCCATCCAGCTCACAGAGCCACGGTCTCACACTGCCCTCTGCAGCTTGACTACAGTCTTCACAGTGCTCCCCCAGCCAGTCCCAAGCGTCAGAACGTGGGACTTCCCACATATCACTACAGTCCTTCAGGTCAAATCACTATCCACTTTTGTTCTGGAGATAAAAAATAAAATAAAATATCTTTAACTTGCTACCTGTAAAGGTTGCATTTATGGCCATAATTTGTCCCTCCAGAGCTGATGCATTTGTAAAGGATACCTTTGGGGACCCATTCAGAACATTCTTTTCCAATAAGAGGACTATATAAGGAAGAAAACCACATTTTCCTCAGAATGTTCTGACTTGGTCACCCCAACATCCCCCAGCCCATCTGTATTCTACAGTACAAAATGCAACCTCTGAAGAGGAGAAGGTAGGTGCTGGCTGGGTCAAAAATACATGGGTGAAGAGAGAGATAATCCAAAGGAAGGCAAGACAGAGCTCTGCAGGCTCAACTTATTATCTAAGAAGAAAAATCTTTAACATCTGTGTATGCTGAAAGAAGACTGAATACCTGCCTTAAAACCAAAATAAATATATTCTTGAAAATTAGGAAAGATATGTTTTTCTATATCTTTTTATATCTTTTTTCTAGAACTTATATATGTATAAACAAATGCATATGTACATCTATGTATATGTTGTATTGTGTATGGATATGCATGTATGTATTATATGTGCCTAGAAGATTTTCAAAGTTGGTTGGAAAAGAGCCTTCATTGTGTTTCAACATCCTAGGCTCCAATATCTTGCTAGTTATTCTTAGATATCTGCCTCCCTCCCCACATCCTACTGTCAACTGCTGGCACATGCACACACACGTACTCACACACACACACTCACACACACACACACAAAAACCTTGCACTTGGGTGCATTCTAAAAGGTCCTCCCTGTGAGAGCACTTTCCTAGGAAAAGAGGCTTGAGCCCATAGGCAAACAACTGATTCCACACCCTTTATATCAAGTTCTTGGGCTATTTCTTAACTGGGCTTTTAATCCAAAGTTCAAGTTCAGTATTGTTGGACTACAAAGTTGGAAAAGAAATAGATGAGAGTCTGGTGGGGGTGAGGGAGATCTTTATCAGAAGGAAGAGAAAAAGTAATGCTCAAGTTTGGAACTTTAAGGGAGAGGGTCAAAGAGGGCCTGCAGAAAAGTGCAAAATATTTAGAAGTTGGCACACTGCTGCCTTCAGTTTAAGTCCAGGCTCCTAAAGGTATTCAAGGCCCTTTCAGTTTTATCTAAAACCAACCTCTCATTATTTTCGGTCTCTCACTGCTGCAGGCCAGGACTCCCTAGCAGGGTTACCCCACTTTTCTTCACTTATCTGCCCTTTCTAGCATCCACTTGCCTATTCCTGAAGCCTGCCTATCCTGCAAGACATAGTCAATATCCTTTTTAGTGATGGTTTAGGTGACCACTCCAGCCAGATGTGCTCTTCCTAGGGACAGTACTTTTTTACCTTTGGCCACATCCACAGATAGAGGCCATACTTCTCAGGAGCTCCTCACAAGCACTTCTCTTGGCTCACTAAGGAGACTGCATGGGACTTGAGCCTGGGCATTGTGTACTTGGCTAGTTGGCTGCTTGGTTCCAGAGCTCACACTGCTGAGTGAGCTGCCTTATGACCACATCAGATCGGGAGGTCCGTGGAGCAGCAGCAGATCTGCTCTAAGTAGCACTCATCATGTCCAGCACGGTTCCAGGCATTTTCTGGGCACTCGATACACTTTAATTAAATGAATGAACAAAACACTGGCAGGAAAAAAAATGGAGAGTGACTGCCTGAGGTCACATATGCTAGGAAATATGTCAATCCACTGATAAACTCCAGCTCGTCAGCAAAGAGGAAAAGATACTGAAAGGGCCATTTAAAATGATTTGATAGCTTTGCCCATTGCTCCTCATTGTACAATCCCAGTCATAAAAAGCTAGTCCAATTGTTTGTAATTTAAACACACACACAATCACTCCACAGGCAGGGACAGATCTTTCTGGGATTTCTGAAACATCAGTATCTTGCCATGTTACCAGAATCTCCAAAGCCCTGAAAGGGGAGGCATTTGGGACGAGGAGAAAGAATGTTTTCTCAAGGTCAGTTAGCTCTTTTAGTATGACACCACCACCTTGCAGGGTAAGAGAGGACAGGATTGACCCTTTATTCCAATTAGTGAAGCTTGTGTTCTTCTTTTACCATTATGAAAGGCTTTCTCTGATTTTAAGGGGGATATTAAACCCTTGCCCTCTGATGGTTTCTGTTTCACTCCCTGATTTAAAAACAAGTAACTAGAAGTAAGAAAGAAGGGCCTTTGGAGAGTACGGGTTTTAGACGTAAGAGTCTAATTGACATCGGCTCTTCAGTGTTCACCCTCTGTCGCTGAAGGGGAAAAAAATCTCCAAGTCAACAGGTGAGAAGGTGTGAGGCTCTTGAAGGTTTTCATGGGTTTCTTTTTTAATTTTGCCAGAGAACACCAAAGAGCTTTTTGTGCTCCTGAAATTTTTACTCTCTACTTCCAGAGGTAACCACATTTCTTTAGGCAGAGTTGCAGAAGGAACGGTTCTGTCCAGTTTGCCCTTTGGGTCAATCGATGTATATGGTCACTCAAGGGCTTGAGTTAAAGTCACCATGTAGGATCACTCAAACCACCTAGTGCTTTGAACAGCTGTGATAAGCTACTTTTTATGGTGTCAATAATTTAAAGGGGAAAAAATGTTTTTCTCAAAGATTCCATTGCTTCAGAATCATAAATGGAATTATACCATGTTTCAACCTGACAGCTCACATGCCAGCAGAATAGAACAGCGAAAACTTTTGCCAACATCCAGATTCATCACTGTATTATTAAGTTACACAGATTTGCACATCACCAAGGGGTTTCCATTCCAAGTTCCATTTGTTGTGGTCTGTATTAGCATATACAAGTTAGCATATACCAAAAAAGGGGTTTGAGTATAGAGAGGAGGAAGGAGAGAGAGACAGGAAGGGAGGGAAAATTCTGAGATGGAAGTAGCAAAGCCAAGAATATATAGCTAGACTTGGGAATGACTGCATGACTGAACTAAGGACTAGAAAATCATTAGGAAAACGCATGTGTGGCAGTGTAGTGGTGTGGCATTCGCACATTAGGAACCCAGGAAATAAATTTTCCCTCCCTCTCTATTTTCCTCTGTGGATCTGCTGCATTTTTGCTTTCTCCCTCCCTCCTCCTCCATCTCCTCATTCCTCCACTGGCCCCTCTCTCCCTTTCTGTCCCTCCCATGACAACACCAGGCTTAGTCTGTTTCAGGTGTCCACACTGGGTCTTAGTCCCACCAGACATGGCTGGATGGGGGTCATGTGATCAAGCATAGTGATAACTTCCAGGTTGAGGCTGATGGACTAGGCAGACTTCTCACAAAATATCTGCCTTTGGAGAATGAGGAAACGGTATAGAAATTATACCAAAACGAATTATACTAAAACTAAGTATAACTTACTGATGTCTAGGCCATTGCAATTAGGAATTTATATATTATAGATTGAAACATCCTACTCCATAATGGTGAAAATAAGTTGCATTTGACCCTCATCTAAGGTCTGTAACAGGCACTGGCCCAGAATCAGTTTCACAAGGAGATAAAATGTTTATGTGGGGCTATCTGAGGGAGCCTCTGAAGGTGGAGGGATTGGATTGGTCAAGTAAGAAAGGCAAGAGGTGTGTCAATGTCAAGAGGAAAGAAAGCACCATTGCCAGGAGGTAGCACAATTACAGTCTGAAAAATACCTGATCTTAAAATCTAGTGGAAAAATATTTGATATAATGTGTCAAAAAGCCATAAGTACTCGTAGCCTGAGGATTTACCCAAGTTAATATTTCCCTAAGAGAGAAAGAATTGTGATATGAAGATATACATTGTAATGTATAATAGTGAGAAATCATAACATCTAAGTTCTCAAGAATAAGAAGGTTGATATGCAAATTATGGTACATCCACTTGGAAGACTGTACATCCCTTGAAACAACAATTCGAAAAATGAAGCGGCAATTTGGAGAAAATGCACATGAAAAATGCTGTCAAAAAACTGTTTAAAAGATTATATGAATATTATAATTAAGCCCATATTAGAATAAGTTTATGGAATAAAACAAATTAAGGAATCCTTACCACTGAAAATATACTGATGGACTCTATTTCAAAGGCTTTGTATGATGCTATCATAGTATTTATAAATTTATTTTTTATTTACAAGCAACGAGTTCAACTCATTTCTCATCTTCAGGGTTCAATCTTCACCTAGAATGCGTCTTTCCCTCAGAAATGTAATTCCCAGTAACAGGCTAAAAATCCTGTTTCCCAGGAAAACCCACTGAAACCCAAGCTTCTGGGTCAGCGCGGCCCTCTCTGCACTCCTCGGGGTCTGCATTTACGTCCACTGTACCTGGAAAAAAAAAAAAAAAAAAAACTTGGGCCCTTCAGAAATCGAAATGGATTCCTGGAAGCTCCAAACCAACCCAAGGGGAAAAAAAAAAACAAGCCAGACAGGCACCCCCAGCGGCAGATGGTTTAGTCTTACAGTTTTTATTTATTTTCGCTACCCACCAGGAGAGGTCAGCTGACCAAGAGGAGGACTGACCAATCCTTCTCTGCTTTAGAAAACGCATGTGTGGCAGTGTAGTGGTGTGGCATTCGCACAGGCTAAATGTCACATCTTTTGTCCCAGCCTTCCAGGGGAAGCTCTAAGCTCTACCAGGGGAGTTTTTATCAGTGTAATTAACACAAAGGCCCCCTTCTGTCTTCAAAACACAAGCCTCGGATCTATGGTAAGATGAACTAGACCTTGTTCCTGCACAGCACAGAAACGCCTTTCCTCTGCCCCACCCCCAACCCATTTATGTGTTTCATTAAGGCCCACGGGTGCCTCTAACTTATTTATTTAGGAAACACTGTTATTGTCTTAATGTAAACAGAACTCAAGATCAGTTGACAGTTGGAATGGTCCGGCAGAAAGGTTTTCAAAGGCGCCTCCTTGGAAAGGGGTCTTTCCATTCAGCCCCCGGTTCCTGTATCATACTGCCAGCACTGTTCACAAAATAAACAAATGTTTGTTTTACAACATGGCAAAGGGGGCTCCCATTCAACGCTGGCCAGATATGAAAACAAACTTTCACATATAAGGGCTTTTGATACACATGACTTACTTGGATGACAAGGGGCTCGCTGGGGAGTGCTTAAAGCTTATTAATATTGCACAAAAGACTTTTGTTTATCATTTCGCCGGACTGCCTGGGAATCACAAGACTCAAGCCGCCACCCGGTTGGTGTCCTAGCATTTCAGCAGCCGTAACGTGTGGAGATTGCGAAAGCGCTGCTGGTTTGAAGCCAAAAACAAACTCTCTGCAGACCCAGGTGAAAGAACTCCCAACTGCAGGCCTCTGAGAACCAGACTCCGAAAGTATGAGCGAAGGGACAAGAGCTCCCCCTACAGGTCAAATAAATAGATGCCTTGAACCTCTCTGTTGGATTTCAGAAAACATGGAACCCATGGCCCGCCAAAGGCAGGGAACTCCACTTTCCTGTTCAAAAAGTCAGGGTCTCCAGCAACACTGGGGTACTTCCTCTCTTCAGCTAACGAGCTCTGTTCCCGGGATGTCTTACAAAAAAATTAGCACTCTTAAAAGCTCACAATCAAAAATCAGCTCTTTATTCACTGGTTGGTTAAGCCAGGCAGGAAAGTGAGAAAATGAGACCCAATCTGTGCCCTTTAGACTTGTCCTGTCCAATACAGTGACCACCAGCCACTAGAGGCTTCAGCCCCTTTAAAACAGCTAGCCCAAGTGGATATGTGCCATAAAATAATATTAAATACCCTGCTGATTTATCACATTGATCGTGTGCTCGAATGATAATATGTGATATTGGCATATATATTGGTCTACATAAAATATACTAAAGTCAAATTCACCTGTTTATTTTTTAATGTAGTTACTAGAAAACACAAAATTATATACACAACATACACATATCATATTTCTATTAGGGCTGCTCTAAACAGTTTGTATCTTATGTAATAACTTAAAGCTTATAAAAATAATAATAAAATTTGGAGCCTACAGTATCAGTAATTTATACCAAGGGAGTTGAGTTTTTTCCTTAAGTGCATTTATTCCATTCATAGACCTGAATTTCTTGAAAAGAAGGGGGATTTTTAAAAATACTATTGTAAGCTTCCCTGAAATTTTATGTTTGTTTTATAGATAGTCTGAGCAAAATGGAAGGAAAGTCTTCAGTTTAAATTCAGCTCATATATATCAAGAAAAATTTTGAAATAAGGACACATTTTCTCTTCACAAACCCTTCTTTCCTTGCAATACCCTTTGTGTATTTAACTACAAGTTATTATAAAAGAAAGAAATTCCTTCTCCCAGAGCAGTCTTGTAAAAATGTTTTCAGGTCACTAGACAGCAGATATTTGCTTATTTTCTGCCATGACGAGCAACCTCACCCACCTAACCAGTCCTTCTTGTAAGCAATCCTTAAGATATGTGAGATAAATAGGATTATGTGAGAAATATGTGGACCTAAATGTGATTAGCCCACCAAACTCACCATGGTATTAGACAAATGACTGAAAACTTACTTAACACAGAGCAATATGCCACCATTATTTCTTCTTCCACGCCTCCTCCTCCTTTGCATTAGGCAATGTATCTTTTTATTGATTAAATAAGGAAATGTACTCACATTCATTGAACACCTTCTGTATACTCGGATTTTATTTATTTATTTACTTACTTACTTATTTACTTATTTTGTACTAAGGATTGAACTCAGAAGTACTTTACCACTGAGCCACATCCCTAGTCCTTTTTATTTTTTATTGTAGGCGGGGTCTCACTAAGTTGGTTAGGGCCTTGCTAAATTGCTGAGGCTGGCCTCAAACTTGCAATCCTCCTGCCTCAGTTTTTCAAGTTGCTGAGATTACAGACATGCACCACTACTCCTAGTTTGGATTCTTAGAGGTTGTCTCATCTATTCTTCACAGCATCCCATAATGTTATAGATGAAGACACTATGATTCAGAGTGTTAATTTTCCAAGAGACTTGAAACTTATGTTGTTCCAACTTAAGTGTCCATGTGAGCTGCCTTCTTTTCTGGTATTAATTGGGAAATTAGTCAAACAAACAGCAAACTTGATCAAAGATAACTCTATACAAGCAATTGATTTGGAATGAAAATAAAAATCTTGTCCTGTACTGTTAGGTTCTTACAACTTTAGCCTTTCCTTCCTGCAAGTCTTTATTGATTTTAAAAGTCAGGCAATGTTGGTTGTTGGCAAAGGATAGGTTATAATGTGATCAGGGCTCACACTGCCATCCTAATTTTTAAATTAGATTTAACTGGTGCCAACAGCTGCCTTTGATAAAAACATGTTCAGATTTGGCCCATGATCACCAAACCTACTCATAATAGGAAGAGCAGCAGAGAACAAGCAGCTTCCCCAGGTATCCTGCCCCAGGTTTGTCCTGTTAATTTGGGTCCACAAAATGTGCCAAGTTATTACTGAAATATTAATTACTTCTGTGAAGAGACTTCAGGTTAGGGATTAGGAGAATCTTTCTGAAATCTTTCCCTGGAACTTAGCTTAACATATTGTCATAAGAGGGTACAGCACTATAAAGCCCATGGAAGAATGGTCAAGAGGACGCTTCTATAATTCAGAGACAGTGAGCCGAGGAAATGCCCCATGTCCTCTGAGCCTCCTCCAGCACAGGGCATCAGCCAAACATAGATGACATTAGCCAAGCCCACTGCAGCTACTGTCTTTACTATTACAGATGAAACTGCTAGTATAAACAAAGTCAAACAAACAAGGGTTTCAGTTACCAGTTGGAACAAATATGGGCTTCTGCTGAATAGCTACATAGAGAAAAATTTGGAGTGGTACCCAAGACCCTCATCATTCTCCCTACAGACAGAAATGATGGCTCTGAGAAAGAGAGGCTGCAATCCTACCACATGAACTGGAGGCTGGAGCTACAGTAGTTGGAGGGCCCTGGGGTGGGACAGGATATTCACTGAAGATATTTACTGGTATGATTTTTCCATCTGACCTTATTATTCTGGCATAGCTGCCAGTACCTTATAATCCCAGCATTGTATTCACAAGCAATTCCTCTGCTCATTAGCAGAAGCTGAGTCCAACTTTGCTCTTGTAGGGGCTTGTGAATCAGCATGGACCAACAGACGGTGTTTCCAGGAGCTAGCTCCAAAGAAACAAGGAAGCTACTCACTAGGGGTCAGGCATCTATATCAGACAGAAATTGCATTTGATGGCTAGTAGCAGAGTCTGGAAATAAAACAGTAAATAAATAAAACAATAAATACATTTGCTTCCTCCTCGTAAAGGAGGAAAGATGTCTATCCAAAGTAAGGTAGTCCAGAGTTATATGGCAGGGCTGTGGTCTCAGGCTCCTTCTATCCTGATGCTCCATCATTGTTAGCACGTGGTTTCCATCTTTAGCGTTGCCTCATGGTTTCAGATGGCTTTTGGCAGGGGCTATAATAGTCACATCCACATCCAGGCATGCAGCAGGAAAAATGGGAAGAACAAAGGAGGAGCATGTCAAGGAGCTTTGTTGGAAATCTCACCAAACTTTTTTTTTTTTTTTTTTTGGTGGTGCTGAGGACTGAAACCAGGACCTTATGCATGCAAGGCAAGCACTCTACCAACTGAGCTATACCCCCAGCTCTCACCAAACTCTTAATGTCATTTGCTAATTATTCTTCTAGCTACAAGGGACACTGTGCACATTGTCATTCAGATAAAATCCAGTTTCCAGTACAAAAGAACAAGAGGAGAATAAAATGAATATCTGGTTAGTAACTATCTGATTCTTTAGAGGTAAGCAAAGACGTCTTGAAAGGAGAGCTACTTCCAGCTTGGAATATTTATTTCAGCCTTTATAACCAAAGTAACAGTAAGCATCAGAGCCAATGGACCACAGCATAAGCTTTGCCTTCTGTTGGGTCCAGGGATTCTTTGTTTCTTAAGATTGCTTGCAACTTGCACTACCTCTCCGTAAAATTCCTCAATGTGAAAGATGTTCCTGGGTCACGTCCCTGTCAAGGTCTACAGCAGTCCACATTCCATCTGTGAACTTAATAGAAAAATTAAATCCCGTCATTAAGATTCAACTATCTCACACGTAGTGTGGTTAAGGGGGAAAAAACTGCTAAACAACTTCCCATGTACAAATACAGAATGTGATGTGGGCAACAGCAACATCTAACTAGATAATGTAAACCCAGATTTTCACAATTACTTGGATATATGAAATGAAAGTGACATTTGGTTTCAGGGTGCTGGAGACTAGGAAAATGCCACATACAATAAAGTCATCACTGATGACCATAATAATGATAAAAGTGACAACAAAACACCTGGATGATAATAGCTAAGATAATTATGATGATGATAACAAGTGGAATGATAAACTACCTCTTTGCTCTGTGGGCGCAGAATGGGGTCCCTTTGATTTCTACTTCTATTCACAGTTTTATAGGCAAATCTGTTATCTCATTTATATCCTAATACTCAGAAGGAGGGTCAGGTATCAATATCATTGTTTTAAAACTGATGGAATGGAAGCTTAGAAACACCAAGTTGTCCCAGTTGATAAAGGGGCAGAAAGTTGCACTAACATCCCACCCCTGACCGGAGATAGGACATTCATTTATACTTCTCTAGCAGAACATTTATGAGCCTGAGACTCTTTGGCCTCATTGAACTCAGAAGTGATTTCTTGAGTGTTTTAAGATCTTTTGATGCAAGGGTTATGTCTTATTTATCACCAAATTTACCTGGGTCTAGAACAGAACCTTGTCATACACATTAGGCTATCCACTCAATGTTTATTAAAAATGATGATGTATTATCCAGTGCATAAGTTCAGCAACAATTAATTTTAGCATAAGAGAGGGCTGGAAAAAAAGTGAGGGTGATCCTGATCTCTTCTACCAACACAAGGACACTGAACCTGGGTACAGGAGGCTGATCAACATTTCATCTTGTTATTTTGGCATTGCCTTATCTGTAACACAAGGAGCTGAAACTGGAAACCGTGTGAGACACTTGCTATGACTAGAATGCCATGATTCCAACTGCCCCTTGAATGTTTCTTAGGTAAATATAGAGTCGTGTAAGTTTCTTTGGAAAAGCGAAGTCTCAGAACATCTGCTGTTATTTCTTTCCATAAATTGCACACCAACACACACCCCATTCTATTAATGTAAGCACAATCACACCACCATGAGCAGCCCAAAAGGACATGCTCCAGAGGTCTCCTCTCAGGCTTCAACTTCCACCTAAGCCAATCATCCCAGGCTCTGCCATCAGTTGAAGCTGAAACAAAAATTTCAAAAGGCAGGGCTTTCGAAATCCAGCCCTGTATATATCCTTGCCCCAGATTGGAGCAAATTCAATACTTTAAGTTAAACCCAATTTTTGTATTTCTCCACAAATAGGGGATAATCAAAACTCAAGAATTCCCACAGCCCCATTGTTAAAAATAGAGTCATATCTTTAAAAGATTCTGACCTTAGATTCCTAATTCTAGTTCTCAATCCATCCCACTGAATCACTCATCATTTAAAATGTGAGAAAATCTTGACATAAATCTTCCATGCCTCAATCAGGAAGCCAACCCAGCGAAAGTCCCTACAGCATTTCATCTTCCCAGTCATGTTTTGGCTGGTGGCCCATGGGAATCCTCTTTTGAGGAAAAGAAAAAAGAAAAACTGTGGGAGTGGTCAACCTGGGGAGGATGACCACACTTCACACCAGCCCTGAAATAAGTTCCCGGTCCCCAGCATTCCCTCTTATTCTCCAGTCTTAGATAGCTGTCCATTGTAGCTGGAGATGATGGTGATGATGATGATGATGATGATGACAATGACAATGATGTCCACATTGATGACCATGACGATGACATGCGTGAGAACAATGAGTGTTTTTTTTTAAACATTACCAGCACTATTCTGAGTACTATAGTGCATTTTCTCATTTAATCTTTTTTTTTTTTTTTTTTTTTGGTACCAGAGGGTCTTAACCACTGAGCCACATCTGCAACCCTTTTAATCTCATTTTATTTATTTTGAGATAGGGTCACACTAAGTTGCTGAGGTTGGCCTCAAACTTGCTATCCTCCTACCTTAGCCTCCCGAGTCTCTGTGATTACAGGTGTGTGCCATCACATCCAGCTTTCTCATTTAATCTTCACAAACTTTTCCAGTAATATTATTAACCCCATCAGTTTCCTCATTTTCACTGATGAGGAAACTAAGATTTAGAGAAGTTGACCAACCATATCCATTGCTTTGGAGCCAAAACACAGGATTCAATCCCAGATATGTATGATTCTAGAAGACCGTCCTTCTTAGAGATGGGAAGCAACAGTGATACTGAGAGGCTGGTCCAGAGCCAGGAAAGGATGTGTAAGATCCTTAGCCATGAAAGCTGCTTCCATGAAAGAGGATTATATCAGAAGCTATCCCAGAATGAAGAAGATAAACAAGGGAATGACGTTTAGGTGTTTTTTTGTTTGTTTGTTTTTGTTTTTGTTTTTTGTTTTTTGTTTTTTTGAGATGAAATCTCACTACGTTATCCAGGCTGGTCTCAAACTTCTGACTCAAGTGACCCTCCTGCCTCAGCCTCCCAAGTAGCTGGAACTACAGGCACATTCCACCAAACCTAGCTTAGACAATTATTATTAAACCAAATCAAACCCAAAAATGTCTGCTACATTGGACACATCACTCTCTAAATTTTTATAACCAAATTAAAGAATGCCATAATTGGGGGAATTTTCATAATTTGAGAATACTGAAATAACAACCATAACAACTGAAAGTACAGATTTCTTTTCATTCTTTTACCACCTGTGGACCTCATGGGGTAAGGGGCAGATGGCAAATTTGGGGGGAAGCTAGTCTATTTTGAATGCTTATTTACAGGGCTACATTCATGCCATCCACCAAACACCATCTGCTGGGCTATTTCTTCCATGAAACCAGAGTATTTTGTTCCATAGCAAATAAAAGTGCGACCAGAATTCTATCAGCATGCTGTGTTTGGGAGAGCACCAACACTTTTCAAAACCAGCTTTAATCCTTCTCCAAGTCCAATGCAAAGAAGGCTCCCCTAAGAACAGTAACCCAGTCAGCACATTCATTCATTCATTCGCAAACTCACTTTGAAAGAAAGCTGGCCCGCGTGGGCCAGCCAAATGTGGAAAGTTAATTTTACAATGTGAACTGTTTTCACCCTGGGCCAAGAGACAAGTATAGGCACCATATGACCTGGGTCTGATTTAGTAGTATCTCGGGACTCGGAAACATGAGGGTATTTCAGCAAGGCGCCCCCACCTTCTCTACCCCCTCCTCCCCTTCCACTAAAGCTTCCAAAGAATGTCTTTCATGTTCTCAGCATTCACTTCACAACACGCTCCTGGTGCCTGTCCTTGAATTCCCGGCTCATTGCCCCTGAATCAAGGGAAGTCAAGTTGAATCTTTCAAAATGGGAGCCATCAGTGAGTAAGAACATCAGCAGCGTCAAGACAGGAAAATCCACCCCCAGCTACTTTTTGGAGAACTCCAAGGCCTGTCTATTATTCTTAAGAGAGGGGAGACATTGCTGTTTAGAAGGAAGAATCTTGGATGTGAAATCAGGAGACCTCGGTTTTATTTCCAGCTCTGCAGCTGACAAGTTTGTATGGATTTGGATAAATTGTCTAAGCTCTCTGGCCCCCAGGTTGCTCGTCTATCAAATGAGGAGGTGGCACTATAATAAATGTCTCATGACAGGATTGGAGCCCACAGCCATAGGGCTGCAAGTTAGGAAACAAAACCTCCAGGGAGGGTGAGTGAGGACAGGGTGGCCCTGAAACCAGATCGCCTCCCAAAAGGTTCTACCTTGGGAAGAGTGTGTGGACAATCAGAGTGAGCTTTATACAAGGACAGGGCCATGTTGCCTAGTTCCTACTCATGTGGCTACTTCAGTCAGGTGGGAAACGAGCTTAGGAAAGCAGTACAGCAGTGGTTAAGAACCTAGTCTTTAATCCCAGCACTTAGGGAGGCTGAGACAGGAGGATCGCGAGTTCAAAGCCAGCCTCAGCAACGGTGAGGCACTAAGCAACTCAGTGAGACCCTGTCTCTACATAATACACAATATAGGGCTGGGGATGTGGCTTAGTGGTCGAGTGCCCCTGAGTTCAACCTCCAGTACCCAAAAAAGAAAAAAAGAACCTAGTCTTTGAAGTCTTTCTGATCCTGTCATTCTTTTACTTCCTCTATGACCTTGGTCTGTTATTGACTTCATTAAGCTTCTTCTGCCACATCTGCAAAATGGGATAATGAGAGCTACCTATGTGTTACATTCACAGGGGAAAGAGACAATGGAGAAATCTTCTAGAATTTTGCAAGGTAGGGTGAAATGGGCGGTGTGATGGGTGATGGGAGTATTAACAACAGAAATCAACGAATGCTACAAATTCAGGCATCTCCCTCACTGCCCCTGCAGAGCTGATTGCTAAACATTGCCAGCACACCCCTGCATACCTCTCAGCTTTGTAGTAAGGATTAAGTGAGGTGATGCGCGCAAAGTGTTTAACACAAGGTTATGCATGACAAGAAACAGGAGTTGTTGTGATGTGGGATGGCCTCTTTCTCTCTCTCTTCCTTATTTCTCCCTATTTTCACTATTCCTCTCTCACCCTAGATCTTATGCCTTTTGCAGAAGACCCAGAGAATGAGTCCCTTCTATAAAAGCTCTGCTCCCAACTTCTCCTATTTGCTTGTGGCTCATCACCCAGCAGACATGAATTGAACATTACTGTGGGCACCATCTGGTACCAGCACTGAGGATATGAACATGACCAAATAACACCTGACTGTGGGTGTGAGATGTTCACAGACCCCTTGGTGGACAAGACAAAACTGAGTCTCTGAAGGGCTTTTACCAGCAATGTGGAAATCAAAGGAGGACAAAACTGCTCCCAACATCACAGACCCTCCTGTCACCAGAGATCCCAAAGTCTTTGAAGCAGAAAACCTTCAGGGTAACTTCAGTGGCAAAGCTCCAATACCTTCTCTATGATGACATGATTATTAGGACTGTAGAGCCCTCGGTTCACTTTCCTGCTCTCCCTGGCCTAATGGCATTACCCCACGACTGGCAACATACTTCCCCACTAGCTACGATGGTTGCATGTATGCCGCCTGAAACCAGAAATGTGTAACATCAAGTCTGGCCCCTTGCCAAATTTCTACAGGGCATTAGTAACAAACTGGTGAAGCTCATTAAAAAAAGAGAGAGAAACCTATAACCATTAAAAGTCCATTAAGCAGCCTGTCATTTTGTAGAGCTAAATAGCCCACAGTAATCAAAAGCATATGAACCCCAGCTGGGATACCCAGTGAATTGTTTCGATTTAGGGGAGAATTCATCAAGAAAGATTGTTCTTGGGATTGGGTTGATTTTTCTCCTTCAGTTCCTGGCCCCATGTTCCATTATAATTAAAGTGATTGATGCACCTCCCAGACGGAGGTGAGCAGTGACCACCAGAGCCAAAACATCTGCTCCTTCCAAGCAAACAGCTAATACAGAACTTGAGTCAGAAGGCACGTAACTTGAGGTTACCCCTCCACTGTCAATTAGATATGGCACAGTCAACTCTTTGCTGTCCGGCTGGATTACATCTGGGTTATCTGTGAAATTTCTCTTTGCAACCATAGAAGGACTTTATTCCTATGCAGGTAATGGTTAAGGAAAAAAACAAAACAAAACTAAGTTTGAGGACAGGAAAGGATGATTCCTATAACAGGAGGTAGAAGATCCATTCATCAAGGAATGAAATGCCTTCTCCTCCACAGATAGACACTTGTTAATTCCAGAACAGATTCGATCATTCCAACTTGCCGCAATACCTCCACCTCCCTTGCCATTTCTGCCCTGCACGGTGTGGCCCTGCCATCTCCTGGCTCGTTAGCACCTCCATGGGTGGATGACCATACACTGAGGACAGAGATGAAGCTCAAACGGGCATTTTAGGCTGGCACATTAGCAGTTCTGGCTCAGTCACAAGAACAGTGAAGAAGAGAAAGTAAATGAGAAAGTCAATGATTCAACACAGTTTTAGAAGGTAACTATAGGAAATATTTCTTCATGTTTATCTACTCTGCCATGACGCTAGATAAAAGCAAAACATTGATACAAAATGAAAGATCTTCCATGTTTTGTTAGATGCAATATAAAGTCTCCTGAAAGCAAACACATGCTCCCTTTAGTTTTATCATTGCTTATTTTAAGTTGTTTCCAAAAAAGCCAAGAGTTTGATTTTTAAACAAAAACAAGTCACTCAGCATAATCAATACTCCCTCACTCAAATCTCCAAATTCCTCTAGTGATTCTGATTTAACTTATTTACATTGATTCTTTAAGAGCCTTGGACTGTTAAATTCCTGCTTGTACTCACCTCCCATCACTGACTATCTCTCAGAGGCAGGGATATCTTTCTCCCCATTCCTCCTATAGCATCTCCTTAGAATCCTTGCAACTGAGAGTATCTCGCTAATATTGATGGAGTGATCTTTCAGTGTTGCCAGGCTCAGCACTCCAATCTCTCAGAAACTGCCTGGACTAAATTCACCATGCAGTTAATGAGCTCCCGTGCTGTCCACACAAACTCATTTGCCTTGGGAATGAAAACAAATCGATGCCCCTTTATGCACTGAATTTGCTTAAGCATACAATGCAGATGATACATATGTAAGGCTCCTACACCTGGAAGAAGCCCTCTGGCCTCTTCTCAGCTTCCTGCCCACCCTACCAGGCCTGGCTGTCCCTCACTTCCATTAAGAAGCCTTCCTAGAACACCCAGTCCAGCCTAGGGATCAATCATATTCTCTTTCTCTTTCTCTTTCTCTTTCTCTTTCTCTTTCTCTTTCTCTTTTTCTCTTTCTCTTTTTCTCTTTCTCTCTTTCTCTTTCTCTCTCTCTCTCCCTCCCTCCCTCCCTCCCCCCCCCTCTCTCTCTCTCTCACATGTCCCCCTTAAACTTTTTATAAGTCTTAGTTTGAGCTTTATTTTTGTTAAGTTAAAGATATTATTTAACTCCTTAGGTACATGGAAAAGTTCCTCACCTACCAGGTCAATTCTTGGAAAGTGCTTTTGTCAACAAGCACACAGTGAATGATGTGAAAACGTAAGCAAGAGAGTCAGTGGGTGACCTCAGGCATGAGTGGACAGGGCGGGGGCATGTGAGATTGACTCCTGGATGAGGAGTGAGACAATCTCTCAACCCAGGTCAGTGGAAGATTGCCCTCCCCCATCACTGCCTCCCAGGGAACACCCTCAGCTCGGGAACCTGGAGAGATGAGGCCTATCCCTGGACAAGGGGAGTCTCTGACCCTAGTGTTCTTTCTTCCTTGAATGTCCAATAGTGAAGGAAAAATAAACAATAAAAGGCCATAAATCCTCTTGCAAAAATAAAGCCCCCTTTTTAATGTCCAATAGTTAATGGCTTAAGTTGAATTCCAGACCCTTACAAAAAATTTGCAAGACCCCTTCCACTCCTTTGCTGCCTTTGACCCTCGCCCCTGCCAGAGTCAGGAGAGTTGCTAGGTTTTTTTTTTCTTTGTTGATGAACTTCTGTAAGGGATCCTTATGCTTGTAGTCATGGCAGGAGAACAAACACACACCTTTGAGTCATTTTGAAAACTGGCCTGGGCCTTAGGACCCAGTTCTTCCTTCCCAAAGAGTTTTCTCCCAGTATCTTCCATATCTCGGCAAAAAGATGTTTTCCCTCATGACTCCTGCTGCTGTGGCTACCACACTCGCGGGCCATGTGGCACTCAGAAGACCTGTCCTAAGGGAGACTAAGACTCTTCCCTGTCACTGGCACAGGGTGTTCCTCAGCATCCTCACTTGTCCACGGTCCTCACTCTCATGTGACTTTCTCTTTGCAAATGACCTTACTGTTTGGAACAAGAAGGAAAGTAATATAACAGGATTCACCAGAAGCCCTGCTCCTGGTTTGAGCTCTGCTCCTTGATGGCTGGGTGACTCCACCTTTCTGGACCTTTGGGGGAACCATAAAACGAAGGAATTACACAATATCTTCTAAATCCTTCCCAGTCCTGGCTTTACCACCCTAGTTACTCATTGTTATGCTCCACCTCCAATTTTCTTGCTCTGCTCCCATCTCTATGGCAAAGGACATACCATACCTCTTCCTCTGTCACCCCCATCTCCTACCAACACCCTATGGTTACCTCTACCCTACCTTCAGTCTCTCTCATTGATTTCATCCCCTCTGACTTTCCACATGCTCAGGTTTATTCTAGCCTTAAAATCAAACAACTTTATTTGATCACATTCCTCAGCCATTCTCTTGAACTTCTCATCAGCCTTTCTCTTAAACTTCTCCACTGAGTACTCCAGTCCATTTCCTACCATCCACTCACGCTTCTACCCTTCACAGCCTCATATCTGCTTCCCCTACTCGACTCTCTCAAGATTCATCAATGGATCCTTTGTCCTCAGGATGATTTTGCAAGATCACACAATCATAGATCTAATTTCTCAGAACTAAACTTTACGATGAGGATGTATAGGCCAGTGATCTACTAAGGCAGTCCCCCTGAGAAGGAGGACAGTGCAGGGGGAGAAACCAAGCAAGATCCCATTGGGGAGCTTGAGAGTATAAATTGCACCTAGGTGATGTTCTGACCTGAGGCAAGGGAGCTGGACTTTCATGCTAGCTGACTGGCAGTCACAGACTAAGGGCTCAGATGGGAGATAGGGAAAGTAAAGTCACTCCAGTAGCCTGAAGGCAGTGTTCATGAGAAGAGTCTCAGGTATAGGCAGTTGGAGTCAAAAGAACAAATGGAGGCTGGGCCAGGGACACCTAGAAACACTCAAGGAGATCCAAGAGAAACAAGTGTCCATCACAACAAGCTGTCCATCCTCCAGCAAATCTGGACAGCATGGAACATGCATCTGCTTGAAACCTTTTCACCTGGTTTTGAGAAGGGGGGTGGATCCCCATTTACTGTTCTTCTATTAACTCTTTTACATGTCCCCCAGGCCCCTTACAGCTGCCTCATATCTCTTCTTTATTTTTATTCCCCTCCACTCCTAGGGATTAACCTGGTGGTTCTCTATCACTGAGCTCCATCCCAAGCCCTTTTTTTTTTTTTTTTTTTTGGTTCTGGGGATTGAACTCAGGGGCACTCGACCACTGAACCACATCCCCAGCCCTATTTTTTTTTTTTTTTTTTTTTATGTAGAGACAGGGTCTCACTGAGTTGCTTAGCGCCTCACCGTTGCTGAGGCTGGCTTTGAACCCACGATTCTCCTGTCTCAGCCTCCCAAAGTGCTGGGATTACAAGCGTGAGCCACCGCACCCGGCTCCTTTTTATTTTTTTACCATGAGACAGAGTCTCACTGTTTCCTACTTGTGACCCTCCTGCTTCAGCATCCTAAGTAGCTGGGATTACAGGTGTGTACCCAAAAGCCATGTTTCTCTCTTCTTCATTTCTGTCATCTATCTTGCACCTTCAATGATCACATCTAAAATCACTCAACCACCATTTGCAACTCCGGCAGAAGTTTCTGCTTGAAAATTGAATTGTTTGTTTCTAGGACTTCTGACTTCCCAGAACACATTCCTGAGCTATAATCCAAGGAATAACTTTTACTCCAGTCTTTTCCTTGTCCTCACGCCCAACTTGACCTGAATCCCTTCTCATCTTTCATTTCCTTTCCATTTCCTTCGCCACCACCTTGTGGTGGCCTTTATCAATTCTTGTGGCCTTGTGGCCTTTATCGATTCTTGAGTCCATTTTCACAGCAACTTTTGAATTGGTCTCCCTGTTTCCCTCTGCTTCAGCTCATCCTACGCCCTCAATCTTCCAAAAGCAATGTTCTGATCATGTTGCTTCTCTGCCACCCACCTCCTCAACCTTCACTGGCTCCATGCTACCTATGGACAATGTGGCAGACTTCTAGCGCTCACCTATTCTTATTTTCTTCTCCAGCCCCTTTGCGGTGGCTTAAGAACCATTGAAATGAGTTTCAGCCCTCAGGCTGTGAATGAAAGAGAAAGCATCACTTCTGCACCAAGACACCTGGAACCAAGTGTGAGTTAGCAAATGTGAGTTCTCTGCACTCTCTTTTCCCTGCCATAGTGCCCCTGAAAGCCAAGTGTGGAGATGGCAGGGCCACAGGAGGAAGCCCCTGAATTAGAGTCACCATGTCCTGTTGCCTGGAGAATGACCTCACCCCCATCAAACACTGTATGTTTTAGAAATAAGCCATGGTTCTGAAAAGACTGGAAATAGATTTTGTTGTTGTTGTTTTTATTTTGTCTTTGCTGCCCTACAGCCAGATCTGCCCTGATCAAAATAGTACTTTCTCCCTCCAGTAGCCTCAGAATAAAGTACAGATTACTCAGTTTAGCATCCAAATTTCTTTAGAACTCACCCACATTTTTTCAATGTTCTTCTCTCCTTTATTTTCCTAGAGATGCCTCCTACCTCATCATTACTTGGTCACTGGTCCTTTGTGATTGCTCTTAACACTTTTTTTGCCTCCACCCCCTCCCCCACATGCATCCACACCCAGGCACACACACACAGATCTGCTCCCACATTGAACATCTCTCCTCCCTGCAAGGTCTACAACAGGGTTTGACAAGCTATGGCCCATAGGCAAAATCTGGCCCAGCACCTGTTTTTGTAAATAAAAATTTTACTGGAACACAGCCACGCTATAATCACAGAGTTAAGTATTTGCAATTGAGACCATCTGGTCCACAAAGCCTAAAATCTTTTGTATATGGCCCTTTATAGACAAAGTTTGCCAACCTCTGTCTAGAAGAATATCATTTCTCCTCCCCAGCTCTGCATCGTCCCTACAGGCCACTGCTCAGAAGTGATTCTCTCTTCATCTGCCTTCCCCTGGTGGCTATCTGTGCCTCTCTGGAATGTCAGGCAGTCTGCATGTCCCCATCTCATCTTCCCGGCTACATTGCAAACACCAGAAATAGCAGGGTACATTTCTTATTTTCTTTTTTTTTTTTTTTTTTTTTTTTGGTACTGGGGATTGAACTCAGGGGCACTCGACCACTGGGCCACATCCCCAGCCCTATTTTGTGTTTTATGTAGAGACAGGGTCTCACTGAGTTGCTTAGCACCTCGCCTTTGCTGAGGTTGGCTTTGAACTCGCGATTCTCATTTCTTATTTTCTTTTGGATTCTCAGTGTCCAGCACCTCATCTCACAATAATAACTGTTGCATGGATGTTAGTTGAAATGACAGATGAACTCTTCAGACCTCCAATAAACTAATAAGAGAATGAGCAAGGAAAACTCTAAGAATAACAGTGCTAGAATTAAAACAAAGGGACTTCTTAGCTCAAATTCAATAAACCCTCATATAAATTAAAGTTGATTTTACATGATTACTGCTGGCCACTAAGTCATCACAAAAATACATGTTCTCTTTTAACTTGTACAGTTTGTTTTTCAATATGATTTGAAAAATATATAAATGACCTCTTAAAGAAATGCATGAAAGTGTCAGAACTCACTCACAACTTTAAATAGTGTCTTTTTAGATCCTGCATCAAACAAAAAATAGCCATAAACTAGAAGGTGAGTGGTACCTGATAGCTTACTAATATAATTAAACCTCATAGTATCTGAGGAAAGAAACTTCAATGTGATTTTAAATGCCATTTTACAGATTGTTCCCATCATCCCTACAAGCTACATTATTAAGTTTTAAAATTCTAATGTTTATAAAATACACAGAGCCTTATAAATGTTCCATTTTATGAATCACTTCCATATGTAAGAAGACCCAGCCCACTATTACCTTTTTTTTTCCCCCAAAAGCAATGCCCTTGCCAGGCAAGGTGACTTATCTCTGTGCCCCAGCTTTGATTAATCAAGACAAGGGTGCTGGCTATCCTGGGAAGAACACCCAGCAGGAAAGATTGTTTTGATAACTAAGCTACTCCCTTCATGTGAGTCAAATATCTAGAAGCTTGTGCTAAAAATATTGGACCTTGAGACAAATGTCCCTTGTCCAAAAACCCATACTGTCATTGCCTACCACTTACCCATTAGAGGCATCACCAAGAAACATGCGTTGCAAGGAATGGCCCAGCCACAGCTTCCTTCCATAAGCCCTCCCAGCTGCAAAAAGGTAAAACCCAAGTTCATGAGAGCCCATCAGTCTCAAAGTGTGGACTGATACTATTGCACACACTATTAGCTACTTGGAGAACATAAGTGAGGAAAGTGAGAGGATGCATTTAGAAACTTGAATAGTAATTTGACAGTATCAGGACATCCAAGCATACCATTTTTTAATTTTATAAAAATTATCAATCTGCAGTGGATTAGTATATTCTTTTCTATCCCCCTTTACCACAAATAGCTGGGGAAGCACTATACTAGAGAGAAGAGTGTATAATCCATTACACTCTCTGTACACACAAGATAGTAAAGATGGTTCCTACTGGGTGAAGTTGAACTTCTTGCTTTCTGACCTACCTTCTGAATACAGGAAGCTCATGCAATGAAACGGAGTATGAATAGGACGAAAGGCTCAAATCCACTCCCCACTGGATCATCTAATCCCATTGCCCCAAGGGTAAGTTAAGAGAAGAAAGTGTGTCCTTTCTAGTAGCTAATAATTTGCAAAAGCAAGGTGGGGTAGGGGAAGAAAGGGAGACTATGAGATTTCTCATGGTTCAATTTATATTTCAGATCAATGATGAATGCTTTTTAGCATAAGTATATCTCAGTTCATTACACATGTACTACAGGCGATGTTGGACTTAGGGTAGGCCCGACACATGCTCTTCAAGTAGAAACGTCTGGTCCTTTCTAGCACATGTCATGTCCCCTCAATGGATATAATGCTGCCTCAAATCTGTGATATTTTCAACCTATTTACATTTCTTCTCCAGAGTAAAGGATTTCATGTTTCAACGTGGATTTTTCTCCAGGACTTTTTTCACTTAAATTATTGCAAGACCAAACTATTCCAGAATACCTTCATCTTTCAGAGTGAAAAAAAAAATGGATTTAAAAAATGTATTCATCCACAGACTATATAAAAAATAATCCTGGAAAAGAGGAGCCATTAGCAGAGAGGTATCTAACTGATTAATAAGAGCTTCCTATCAGGAGAAAAATGAAAAAAAAAAGGCATAAATTTGCATAAGCTCTCAATCCAAAGATAGAATAGATTGTTTAAGCCAGAAAGTAGAAGTTAGCACCTGTTAATGACTCATTTGTTGGCTCACAAGCTGTTAACACTCAAACAAACTGGTCGTTAAATGTGGTCATTACTTATTTCAATGCAAAATTTATTAGAGCCCCCATTTGAAGATTTAATGGAAGGGCAACCCTCGTCCTGCACACCTGGTATACCCCAAGGAGACTGGGGGGCAGACTTCGAGCTGTTGGGTCTGGAATTTTTTTTAAAGTAATAATAATAATAATGGCCATTCTGTCGCATCAATTACCTATTTCCTTCAGCAATCAGAATGTTAGATGAGTTCTGATTCACAGCTTGATACCTAATAAGGACCACTTGAGTCTTCATTACTTTGTAGGACCATTATGGTTAAGTGGGTCTGATCTGCCTTCTTTACAAGCCTGCTGCAGACTCATTATTATTAGATAGACTTTCGATTAGGCTCAGAACATTTTTCCATCTTTTCAGCCTTTTGCAGATCATAAAAATAAGAGGAGAGAAAGCTGAGGATTCACAGTGACACAAACTTAGGGAAATGGGAGTTGGTGAGCAGTAAAGAGGAGATGTGGGTGGCTTTTATTTGTTTCAGTCTATCCCCACCCAGTATGATGGGGGAAAACATGGCCATCTAGCACCTGAAAAGCCAGAAATTGCTGAAAAATCTTTTCCACTGTACCTACCTCTATCTTCTTTGGTGGATTATGCAAAAATAATGTCTAAATCTCAGGAGACTTAGCTAACCCATTAGTAATTTATTTTTTTTAATTGAGAGAAAAGTTGGACAGAAGAACACTACGAACATCTCAGAGGGTGAGAGAAAACAGGTACATGAAGGTGTTGGTCTCTTTACCTCACATGCCTAAATCATTATGGAACTGGGGTTGCCAGATCCAGCAAATCAAAATACAGGACATCCAGTTCAATTTATATTTCAGATCAATGATGAATGCTTTTTAGCATAAGTATATCTCAAATATCACACAGAATATACTTATGCTAAAGAGGTATTCATCAGTCATCTGCAATTCAAATGTAACTGGATGTCCAGTATTTCATCAAGCAACTCCACATGGGACACATGGCTATTGGAAAAAATGAATACTCTGGGGTCTGTAGCTCCCCAAACTGGTGAACCACATGAATCACTGAGAGACTAAAGATGACCAAATCTCCCCTAAAGATTGTGACCAGGGAATTTGTTAAAGGCTGAAGTCTGAAGGCTTTGAAGATGATCACGAAGACAATGCTAATGATGAATATGTGTGACTCCTAAAAGAAAAGAGAAAATGGAAATTAAATTGGTAAACTAAGAGCTGACAAAAGTTGGCCTCACAAGGCTCAACAGTTTTTAATTTGAAATTTCTCCCAATCTCCCGCCATGAGTAGGGATGTGTTGGACCCCTACCCTTGAGAAGCCAAATCCAGTAGAAGGATAAAAACAGAATTTAGAGGAACACAGACATTATGGGGTATCTTCTGCATGCCTATCACCTCACTAAAATTCCCCACCCACTATCTCATTTAGTTCTTGCTATAGCCTATCTATGTACATGCTACTATCCCACTTCTGGTGATAAGGACACTGAGGTTACAGAAGCTCAACCTGACCGAGATGGTAGTGTTGGCCAGTGCCAGAGAACACATTCACACCCAGGTTGGTCTGGCTCCAAACACTTGTTATTTGTACTAAAAACCCCTTTCCAAAACTCACCATGTAAGTGGAACAAATTAAGTGTGAGAGACTGGTAATTAGGTTCAAGTATCACTCTGGCAGTTCCTAGCTCTGGAACCTTAAGAAAATTACTTAACCTCTGTGTTTCCAAAGTTGCTGCTGCTTTACAGCTACCATAATTGCCACTTGCAGATAATCAAGAAAAATATACAAGCTGGGATAAAAAAGAAGAAAGGAGGAGAAGGAGGAGGAGGAGAAAGAGGAGAAGTTCACATTATTAAAACACCAAAGAGGTCAAAACAAAAGGCAATCAATGGAGGAAACCCTTCCTCCAAAACCTGACTCAAGGATCCAATTCCCTTTCGTACTTGAATTCATCTCCTATGTGAGTATGAACAGCAGAGTCTCTCTCCAATTACTCCTCCCCTCCTGAAAGCATCTCCTCGGGGACAGCTATGTGTGAACATCCAGGGATGGTCCCAAAGGCTGTCCTATAACTTAGGGGAAGAAGAGTGAAAGTTTCTAGGAATTAGACCCATAAGCACTTAGGATTTTATGAGGCAAAGCACATCGGATTTAAGGTTTATAGACACCAGATAAGCATTTTATAAAGTTAAACTAGCCCTCTTGTTCAATATTGCTAGCCTAGCAATCATTTTCCTCATCTGTAAAATCCTCAAGGGTTTCTCAGAATTAAATGAGATAATGTATTTTAAAATGCTTTTGGCAATGTCTGGCTTAGAGTTAGAGCTCAATAAATGTTATCTATTACTATTATTATTATTATAAGTTCTCTCCTACCTAGTTTTGAGCCCCTTAAGAGTGGGAACAATATTGTTCTCTGTATGACCAACATTTACATAGTGCCTTGCTAAGAATGAGCACCGGGTGTGTGTGTGTATGTAGATGGATGCATGGAGGGAGAAAGGGAAGGAGAGAGAAGTAGTTGGCTAGACACATGGGTAGATGAATAGATAAAGGGATAGGTGAATTCAGGGATGAATCTTCTAGCAATGAGGACTGAGAGAATCTTCCTGAAGAAAAGGAGAGTCAAGCTAAACTGTTAAAGAAATAACTATGTGACAACTTCATGGCTTCCTACGTGCATGATAGTTTCCTTCTTCTTTTTCTTATTTCCATAGATGACTTAACAGGCCACCAGCCTTTTGGAAACTATACCATTCACAAGGTGTAGTACAATGCAAGGTATACAGTAGATGCCTAATACTAATTCATTCAAAAATATTAATAATTAATTTTTTTCTCATTGAAAAAAAATTTGATGTGATGTAAACCATGTTTAAATCCATAATAGTCATTGAGATAAAATCATTTCAAAGCAAGTGGCAAGAAGGTAACAGTTAAGCTAAAAATTTTTGTCTGTCTTTGAATTGCCTGGGTTTTAGAGATTAGGGTGATTACTGGTGTGGCTTCATTTAAAATAGAATAATCAGGCTAGTAAAATTTGAAAAGTAAATTTTCATTTGCCTCTGTCTGTACAAGCTCAAAAAAGAGAGATAGAAAGAGCACATGATAGGAATAGAAATGAAGGACCTAAGTAAGAGAAAGACCAGACTATAAATCAAGAGCCAACAGGCAGATGACATGAAAAAGAGCCTGGCAAAATTAAAATAATCAGGAACTAAGAGGAAAAAAATAAGAGTTCAGAAAAAGTGAAGAGGATTTCATTAATAATCATTTCAGAAGGCAGTAGAAGGTGGACAACCTTCCAAGGGAAAGAACACGAGGGAGTAAAAATAAAGTGAACAGCTGCACATTCCTCTCTCAAACCCCAGCAGTGACAACGGCTGCCAGCTCTTGACCTTGCCCATGGAAAGGGCTACCGAAGGCACAAGCAGAGGGCTGACCAGCCCTCAGAGAAGGGAGCTAGACCCAGGGAAGTTGAAAGATGAGCTAGCTCACCTGAGTCAGGGGGATCACCAGCATTCTGGGACCACCTTGTAACCTACATTCAGTGATTTTGAGGGTCAAGGACTGTACTCTGAAGAAAGAATTTTCTAACCTGTTGCCTGATGTCTGCAATTCAGCAAATACAGATTTATATATTGTATCCAGTTCTGGTTCTCAGTTAAAATAAAGATCCCCTTGACAAATAAACATGAAATATTACCAGTTATCCATTGGCATTGTGAATAAGTATTGCAAAACATTTCCCAAAGATATTTTGCTAATAAGACAGGTTAAGAGATTTTTCAGTTCCAGGATGACTAAAAAAGGATCCAACTGGCATGGTGGTGCATGCCTATAATCCCAGTGGCTCAGGAGGCTGAAGCAGAAGGATCTCCAGTTCAAAGTCAGCCTCAGCAACGGTGAGGCACTAAGCAACTCAATGAAACCCTGTCTCTAAATAAAATACAAAATAGGGCTGGGATATGGCTCAGTGGTTGAGTGCCCCTGAGTTCAATCCCTGGTACCCACCTCCCCAAAAAATGGTCCAATGGTTCATGGCACCAAAACCTGCCAGGATCCTTTGCTATTCTGCTTGGCCTCCATCTGATGCTGAGTTCTCATCTATAACAGGTTGACAAATGCCAAACCTGGCAGGTTTTGTTGATTGTTCCTATGATTGTGCCAAATTGTCCTTACCAAAAAAGAAAAACATACCCATAATATCTTTACATTGTATATTTGGTGACTAAAATTCCCCTGAGCTCATCTTCCAAAAACAATTATGTATTGGGAATGACAAACTATTGATAATTATTAGAACTTGGTAATGAGTAATTAGTACTGAAGGATCATAATATTCTCTCCACTTTTGTATATGCTTTTAAATCTCCCAATAGAGAGTGAAATAATAGTCATTTATCACAGGATATATTTCCACTGAATTAATTCCATGTTAAAATGAATGATTAAAGAATAAACAATCCAATCCCTCAGATGTTTTACTCACACCTACCCCAGCATAGAATGTATGGTTGCTTGGAAAGATTGAGTTGCTTCTACTTGTAGGGCAAATTAACCTTCTACCATCAGACTCCATTTTAATTTCCACTTCCAAATGTTGGTGGCAGGTGAACACTGCATACATTCCCACGCCTACTCCAGTGGGGCTCTCCTCTTTCCCCCAAATCTTTCACAGGCCACCATTCCCATTCCTTAGCTCTTCACCTGTAGCCTGGTCTTCATGGTTCCTCCACCTTCTCTACAGCTTTTGCCACCAGCTACTCTCCTAATCTTTCTTTCGCCTCACAGATTCCCTAATTCTTGGAAAATAAGAATGCTTTTTCTTCTCCCTCCTCACCAGTCAATGTGTTCATCCTGTGTAATTAATTAATATACTCCGCTGGCTGGATCTTTGTCACATGAGAGCTGGCAATAATTAACCCTGTGCAGTCTTTGCCTTGTTAGAAGCAAAAGAAAAAGGACAGCAGTCCATCATGATGCTTCCTGTTAGGAGAGAGAGGGAGAACTTCCAAGACAGGACACATGATCAAATAGGATTCCTGAATTGGCACTTATTACTCCCTGGCGCATATAAAGCAAACATATTCATGAAACTCACACCCAGAGACAACCAAAAAAACCTTCTATTGGGAAACTTTTATTTCTGTATTTCATTTGAAGACTTCTAGAAATAATGACTGATTTGGGTTAAATGTGAAATTTTAAAAATAAATAAATAAAGACCAACAAATCTCAATGTATGATCAGAAAGGAAGATTGGCTAGCCCTTAATGAGCAGGTGCTGGTCATAAAGGCCTGGCCCAAAGAGCCAGGGTCAAGTCTGACCCATCTTAAATTTCTGCAGTACCAACATTTGTGTTCACTAAGTGGGTCAGGGAGCAAGAGAAACTACAAATCAAATAAAAGAAACCAGTTCAATACCCTATCATCAGTGCTTGAAAACAAAACAAAACACTTTGAAAGCAGCTAGCAGGTTTACTAGAGATGCTCTATAAGGTAAGATCAGAATCCCAAATGTCTCTTTAAAGCAGAAAATAAAATCAATCCTCTCCAATTTTTACTATCTCTAGGATTCTTTTTCTAAATCATCCACTCATCATTATGTCTATGAAATTAATCCACATTGTTTCATACCTATTAGTTCACTTTTAATTGCTGTGTACTATTATGATTTTATGAATAACTCTACAGTGTACCATCTATTCTACTGCTGATTACATTGGTTATTATGACTAAAGCTACCATGAATATTCTTGTACGTGTTGTGGGCCACACGCTAAGGAAGGGACCCCATCACCTGCAGTAGGTAGACACTGCTTTGAACAATCTAACGATACAGCAGACCCTTTGAATAACTATGCTACACAATTCCTCCTCTCCTGGCTTGGACCACCTTTACTGTCCTATGGAATCCTCTTCCTCCAAGATTTTTACCTTGATTTCTTCCTTCCCTCTCCTCCCTGTGCCTTTCAGTGAACTCACACATTTTACATATTTAATTGTCCTTGTATTTGTTTAGCCACATCCTGAGTTCACCAGAAAGCATCAGTCATATTCACATCTGGATGTTCTGTGAGTGATGGGAACATGCTGAACCAAACCTATCTTCCTCTCCTCCCATCCTCAACATTTCTCTCTCAGGTCCTCCTGGTCATGCAGGTGGCCTGGCCATGCAGGTAACCTTGGCAGCCCAACCCCTAAAGAGGAGTGAAATCCTACCAATGACATTGTCACGGCAGACCTCAGAGGGTATTGTAGTTCTCCTACAAAACAGTCCCAGCTCTTAGTTTTTGTATCTTCAATATTTAAAATGGCTACCCACTGAGAAATAGCAGAAAATACTTTTTATGTTTCCTATCTCTCAAATCAAAACACACCACTTCATGGACCAGTACCTAACCAGTCTTCAAATTCCATTTCAAAAAGGATCATTTGGTCTTTTAAGAAGGGATGTTTGAAAAGGGAAAGGGCAGTTTATAGAGCATTTAAGAGTGCAGGCTTGATCAATCAGACCTGGGGTTCAAGTCCTTCTTTCACCATATCCTAACTGTGTGACTTCAGGTAAATCACCTTCCCCGCTAAGCCTCGGTTTCTTCATCTATAACATAAGGATAAGCACTGTCACCTGGCCAGTGTGTTGTGAAAATTAAATGAGCTCAAGAGAGCTTTACAGCACCCCAGCACATCTACACTCATTAATGTGGTTGGTATGGCTGTTGTCACCAATTCTCTAAGTGGAAAAACTAGACAAATTGCAACTCTTCATTGTCCCAGAGTGGTTGCCACTGGACAAGCAGCAATTTCAAAGTTCTAATTTCTTTTACTTTGCTCTCTGAATAGCTCAAAGGGGATGGCTAAGCTGTGAAAAATGTTCTCAGCCTGGTCAATTTGAGGTATTTCATTTCACGAATCTGTCTGGAAACTGCCAGCTCATTTCATTGATCAATGGCCATCCCAGTGTTGGAGTTTAAGTTATTACCATCCTAAACTAAAGCTGAATGAGATCCTTAGGAACAAGAAGCTCCAAAAGGCACTCCAACTCCTTCAGAGATATTGCTGCTCCAGAATCATGCTTCTATCCATTGTACATGCAATTTGCATTTGTAGACAGACTTCTTTCTCTCACTAGAATTTTCTCCACCAGCTCATAGATAGGATTTTGCAGCAGCCTCAGATGATACTGTCTGTGCATGCATTTGCAGCTATTTGGTCTCACCTTCAAAGCACCCTGGTTTTTAAACTATAAACAGGCCTAAGCAGAGACTGTGTCGATCAATTGATCAACTAAACATACATCAAGTCCCTGCTGTGTACAGTGCAAGGAATTTCACCACAAGAAAATACATTCTGTGGTCTCAAAGACTTTAGGTAACAAGTTAGTGGGTGCAGATCAAATAGTTTGTTATCAAGAAATTAATAGGAGAACTCGCTTTGAGTTTCATGGTCCCAAAAACAATGTTCGCCAATTTCCACCCTTCCCTCATCCCTCTGACAGACTCAAGGGCAGAACTGCACAAAGTGGATGCCTCATAAATGCTGATAGCTAAATGCTAAGACATGTATTATTAACATTTGTGAGTTGCCATTATTTCTTTCAGAAAATCTCATTGCAAGCAGAAGTTTAGATGCTCATTCCTTGCAAACCAGTGTGATGTAGCATTTAACACAGTGGAAAGGTTATAGGTTTGGAGGGGGTGGGTTTACTCAGATGAGGGTCAGACTCCTAGCTCTACCACCTCTAGGTCATAAATCCTGAGTAACATACTTTACCTCTCTGAGTCTTGATGACCTCGGCTGAAAGACTCGAGGAAGTCCATCTCTTTTACAAGATTATTGTCAGGGTTAGACATAGTGGAAATAAAATATACAGTGGTACATAAGAGAGCTAAATAAATTACATATATTACCATGATTCTGTTGAACAAATATGGACTACTCACCCCCTTCCTCTGTTCCCTTCCATGGTGAATGGAGTTAGGATGCTGAGCTCAGAAGACATCCCCAATTGTAAAAAAAAAAAAGCTCCAAATCCTCCTTTCTTTATCTCATTTTGCCTTAAAAGTAAAAAGATAAAACACAGCAATAGGAATTAAGAAACTAGGGGAAACTATCCAGCTCCAACTTAGGAATATCCATATGGCCTCTCTGAAAGTAATTCTATAGAGAACATAAATTAATATTGAGGAATTATATTGTCCCACTGATAATTGTTCACCAAGACTGATTACACCAAAAATCAATAGAATCCACTAGATTCTATTATCAGGAAAAACAAAATCTCTTTCATTCATTCATTCACTCATGTCACTCATACCAAGATTGTACATCTCTGTGATTTTTTCGGTTCCAACAGATGTTGTGCAGATTAAAGCAAAGTGATAGGAAAAGCATATCCTACTGAGAAGTCACACTGATGCTACTGATAGGGATAAGTGTGAGGGCACACACAGAAACAAGCATTTTCTTCTCATCTGTGTATTTAACCAGCTCTCTGGGTTGCTGTCTCAGGACCACCACATTCAATGAGAAACAGAATCTCACACCCTGAAAATGGAACTTGGACAAAGTTTTGGGAATCTGGGAGGCCCCAGGAAAACAAGGCCTATTGGCACAGCAACGCCAAGGTTCTGATGAACCATAAAAGGAGAGGAAACGGCACGTTCCTCTGATTCATGCAAAAACAATTTACTCTCGGTCCTTCTAACCATTAACAGTCTAAAAACCTGGTGCAACTGGCCTCCAGAGCCACCCTGCTCCCGCAGCACATCCAGCAGTCCCGTGCCCAGCTGACGTGGAAACCAGATCAAAAGGGAACCTGAGGTAGCGGCACTCTCCCCTAACTGTTGACAGATGTAGAAGGGAAGCCACATAAATGCTCTCTCTTGTGTCAGTACTATAAAAACGTCGGGCTGACCCATGAAAGATGGAGATGGAAGCCCAGGCAGCCATTAGGAGCCAGGCCTCACTCAGAGCCATAACTTACTACCTTGGTATTATGAAAATGGTTTTATTGCAATGGATTACTTTTTCCCCCCTCTGCAAAAATTACTGCTTATCAGCGTCACAGAAATCAAGCTAAAAACTCCCCACCTCTTCTCTCTTCTAATACAATCCCTCCCTCTGGCCAGGAACTTAATAAAATGGAACATTTCATTATTCCGGTTTGCATACCTCTTTTGAAGCTGAAACTGTCATCTCCAGTGAGCCCTCTAAAAAGGCCGGTGTTAAGGTAATTTGATTGCCTCTAGTGTTTGCTCAGACACATCTGAATGCTTGAGGAGCCACTCAGCATCCAGGCCTCTTGCTGGACCAGATTTGGGAGTTGAGAAGGGGAAGGAAATCATTCAAAAGCAGCATTTTCCAATTCCTTCAAAGTACAGTTTGGGTACGGCTTTTTCATGAGCTATTAACTGCCTGTCAGATTCCTTAAGAGGGGAAAACAAAACCAGGTGTATTGAGAATTCATATATTCACAAATAGCTCAGCCTATAAGACCTCTTTGTTTCCTAAGGCCCATGGGTGGTTCTCAACAGTAGGTCTGGGCAATAGGAACACCAGATAGAGATTGTTGTCTCCTACAATGGAGGTTTTCAAAACCTTCCATCACATTCAGACAGGTGAGCCTGTTATGGGTTGACACACACAGACTCCATGGTGTCCCCACCCTCATGTGGAGTGTGAAATTTCCACAGGTATGCAGAATCTCAGACCCTCAGCTGGATCCAAACCTGCATTTCCACCAGGTCTCCAGATGCCTGTAAAAGTAACAGAGTTTGAGAAGCACTGGATTATATCACAGCAGCAATATTTTTGACTCCCCTGACTGCCCAGATTATCCAGCTAGCCGCCAGTTAGCTTTACATTACACACAGCCACAGACATGACTGCTGCTAAGATATGATCCCTACCTTCTGAGAGTTTAGCATCCACAAATAAGAATGCTTAGTGTCTACAAAGCATCAAGCAGCCTCAGAAAGGGCTCTTGCTAACCTAAAGCTTTCAAGTAGCAAGCATCAGATGTCTTGGGCCTTCTATTTGCACTGTGTGGTATTGTCCTGTGTTGGGATAACCATGCCTTCTTCCTGAGACCTCTTTGGAGACCTCACTGGAGATTCAGATGTGTCTGAGCAAACACTAGAGGCAATCAAATTACCTTAACATCGGCCTTTTTAGAGGGCTCACTGGAGATGACAGTTTCAGCTTCAGCAATCCTGCTTTGATCCAGCATTGTGAGCACATCTAGTTCTAACTCCAACTCTTCCAAGCTTCTGAAGACTTTGCCCATTACTCTTTCGAGCAGTCCGGCCCTGTACAAGTTTCTCTAGAACATCTGCACCATGCAAATAATGGTAGTTAGCAAAATAAAACTTTCAAAATAGCATTGATCCCATTCATGCTTTGTGGCAGAGACATTTCCCACTATTGCTCTGTGTTCTCTGCATTTCTCAACTAAGTGGCCGTTGAGAAGGGCATTGTGACTAGTTTCGGCAAATAAATTGTAAATTTTCCCTTGTGGGATGAAGTATTTAAGAGCTAGGATGCAATGCTCTTCCCATGGTTCAGTGAACAAAGGGAAAGATCTGTGGTCAGGCGTGGTGATACACACCTGTAATCATAGCTATTCAGAAGCTGAGGCAGGGGGATCACAAGTTCAAGGTCATCCTCAGCAACTTAGTGAGGCTCTAAGCAACTTAGCAAGACTCTGTCTCAAATAAAAAACAAAATGAGCTGGGGACGTAGCTCAGTGGTGAAACACTCCTGAGTTCAATCCCCAATGCGAAACAGAGAGAGAGACAGAGAAGGAGAAGGAGGAGGAGGAGAAGGAGGAGGAGGAGGAGAAGGAGGAGGAGGAAAGGAGAAGGGGGAGGAGGAGAACCATCATCAGTGGAGGAGGTGGGGGGGAGGAAGAGAGTGTTGTCCTGATGGCATAACAACAAGACCCAAGCAACCTAAATCTTTTGGAAAGGAGTTTCCGGGAGAACTAAAAGCAACAGTGGTAGAATTTGTATAAGGAACAAATAAACCTTTATATACTAAGCCACTGAGAGTTTAGGATTCTTTAACAGAGCGTAACCCAGCCTATCCTGACTTGTACATCTTCAAACCTCTTCAATTTATTTTATTTTATTGCATATGAGTTTTATATTAGGCATCAAATTTATTGTTGGGCAAACTGTGGAGAAATGATTGAACATACCAGTGATTTTCCCTCATGCTTTCTCAGGTAAAGTGCACTCATTTCATTTTTCTTAAAATAATGATTAAAATGCAGAATGAGGTTTGCCCTTATTATGTGGTGTTTTGTATTATTGTTGATTTCCATTTAATTATCTCCTTGTCCTAGCTTCAAAGCTGGAAAAAAATTATTGTCTATTAAAAATGTTAAATAAAGGTAGTTCCCAAGGTAGGCAGTGATTATATTTGAATTAGCAGATGAAAGCACTGATCTGAGCAGGTCAGTCACCACATGTTAGGAGACCACAGCTTTGGACCTTAGGTGTCCCCTTCAGGCTGCTGGAGCTAGGGGAGAAACGCCCTGGTTAGTTAATCCTCTTCTCATCAAATGCGTAGGTCCTATGCCAAATAGAAGAAGGCTTTTCTCTTCTTGGCAATAACAACTCACCCAAAGTTTTCTTTCTTCTGATTAAATTTATCTAATCTTGACAACAATAGCAAATCAAATAGCTATTTAATGTTTCGGCAATATGCACAAGCCCAGGCTTTGCCTTTAAATAACATGTAAATAAGAGTTAAACTGACTGTTCCAGAATCCTACTGCCTACCTGCCAAAATGTTCTTTTGAAGGAATGAGTTTTTCATTTTTCCTTTTAACTAGGCTTTAAAATGGGAAGAAAAAAAAAAAAAAGGTTCACACCTACAAAAAAATACTCTAATAAAATAACTGGGTATTAGCCATCTGGTTTAAAATGTTAAGAACCCAGGGTAATTCTAATTCAGGGTTGAAATTGTGCTCTGCATTGAGCCTGTTGGGTATGGTTATGGGAAAAGCCCATATTGCTTGGCAAGTCAGAACGCCCACTCTTATGAAGACTCTCAGATAATGGACCATTAGACCTCTACTACCTGGGCCAGGTTGTGCAGAATGAGGGTGGGGAAGTCCTGCTTAACCCATGGGTGTCTGTTTAGGAGTGGGGCTTTGGAGAGAAACCTTTGTTGTCTCTCTTTGAAATCTATAATCAGATGATTTTGAACAAAAGACAAGGCCATAGCAGTAGAAGATAAAAGGGAGCCTTACCTAGTTATAGAGAGTATGAGTGAAGACAAATATGATATAGAAATAAAAGGCTACAGAAGAAACAGAAAGAGAAAAACAAATGGAAAAAAAAGGAAAAGACTGAGGAAAGAAAAATTCAGAGTGATATTGAAGGATTACAGGTTAGATAGACCTCAAAACTATGCGGCCACATGATAGGGGACCGTGGCTTCTGCTTTATGCCTTCTCCTCTCCCTCAAAGTCCAGCAGAGCACTGAAGGCACAGCTGGCCGTGACTGACAGGCAACATAAATTAAACTAATAATCTTCATCCCATGCTTTGTTCATGATACCATAAACCAGTCTCGTTGGGGCTAGGAAATTTGGGATTGAATCTCGAGTTTCACAGCCGATACTAAACAAAGATTCCCAGAGAATCGTGGTGACAAAAGAAACCCACCAACCAGTTACACAGAGCAAGGCATTTCTCCAGAGTCCTTGGCAGCTATATAAAGACCTGTTTGATGCAAGTGGAGAGAAGGAAAAGAAGAAAGAACTCCTTCCATGGTCTTCCTGACAGCTGGCTCTGAGACTCCCAAAGCAAACAGACAAAACTGAACATCAGTGGGAATAAAGCTGTGACATAGCTCTAACCAGGGATGGACAGGAATCACGACTTGCCTTCTCGGCTGGTACTTCAGTGTGACTTAGAAAGATGACTGTGTCATGCTGCCCTATAAAATCTGGTTTAAATGCCTAAGACAAGCATTACGTGTCCTGTTAAAGTCCATTTGGATGCCCAGAGGCTAACCAGCTCATGGGCACCTCTGCTCAAGTGCTCCTTTTCAGCCTATAGCCACTCAGATGTGGGATTCAGCTCCTTTCCCTAGACACATGCATATGTACACAGCACAGAGCCACACTCACTGGTGAAGTCCCTGTGAGGCACTCTTCACTGATAATTTCATGAAGACAGGTGATGTTAAACAAATAAACACGGATAACTTTGTAATCAATACCCTAGACATGATCAATCCTATTTTAGAATTCTGCTAGACTATTTCCAGTTCTTTCTCTTTTGTTTTCTACTTCCCTACCCTCTTATGCCCAAAACAGCAAAAATAATACATTGTCCTATTTCCTTAAAAGCCCCCATTTCTTCTACCCGCTCCTTTTCAGAAACTTTCCTGAGATCTAATTTTTACTCTCAATGACTTACCACATTACTTCACAAAACAAAGTCAGTCCTTTCCTAACGAGATAAATTTCAGTGCCAATTGTTAATACATTTTCTGTTCTAACCTATATTATATAAAGAACATTGGACAGGACTCCTTGAATAAAAATATCTCCCTCATTCAAGGCCTTAGCTTCATTAGCATTGTCCTTTCTAACAAGACGTCTTTAGTAGTCAAATGTTCATGAAGTCACCTGTACGTGAGTCTGCTTATATCTATGACCATGTCTATATGTATAACTGCATAAAATTATATCTATGTTATTAGCTTGCCTACCAGCAAAGCCCAAGCTACAAGAAAAACACCATGTCCTTAAAGGTTCAGGAAAGACATAAAGGGTGAGGAGGAAGGGGAGGAGGAACCATCACCACCAAAAAGAAAGAAAAAGACACCAAAAATCAATTTGCCACTCTTGCAACCTGGCAAAAGCCAACCCTGAGTATTCCCTACTGAATCCAGCAGGAAGTCCCTTTGCCTTGTCCTTAGCAACCCTCCCTGTCACTTCCTTTCCTTTAAACCAGGTGAATCGGGCAACCCCCAGGAGAGAGGCCTATGTAGGCCTCCTCTTAGCCCAGCCTGCCCCACTATCTCCCCCCTACTTGTCTGGAGACTCGGGCGGAGGACCAACTGCTTGAGGAGAGGGAAACAATTAGGCAGGGGCACCCCTCCTTCTTGGCCTGCGGCTGCCCAGCCAGCATGATTAGCATAATTACAATATGTTCATCCAGCACCAGGATGAAAACTTGGGCAAAGGGGGAGTGTTAACACACACAAGCCAGCCACACAACAGTCAAGCTTTGTAATTAGCTGAACAGTTCCTCTTTTAGAGCTTTCCTGGGATACTCCCAGGAAGCCACAGGCTCCAGACAGAGCCTTGGGACCAAAGGCAGCAGCAACTCTGAAAGCAGAAATGCAGTTACTGCCTAAAAGCAAGGAGCTGAGTGCCCCCTGTCCTAGAGGTAGCATTTGCCAGTACAAAGTGGAAAATGACATCTCTAGTCCTTTCTCAGTGGACATACAGGAAGCCCCTCTTCATGCTTGACTATCCCTTCTGAACTGGCCTTAAGTAAGTCCTGATGTTTCTGGGCCCCAATTTGTTTTTAGCCAAAAAAAAAAAAAAAAAAAAAACTAACTCATGCCTAATTGTTTACACAAGGTTATTGAAAGAAACAATCAGATAACAACTAGCAAACCTCTAAATAGCAATAATGCTAAGTAAATACCAAGTAGCAATGATGACCTAGAAAGCATACTGTCTGGATTTGAATATCAAAGTCATCCAACGTCTAAAGTCCTGTTCCTGCCCTCTCAGCCCCAGAGAGAGTGATTTTAACCAGATCCTCCCAGCAATCCTCTTCCACATCCCATTACCACTGTACAGGAAAAACAGACTCTACATGTTTTGCAGCTTTTCTCCTATCACAACACACTCAGAGAATTATATTTGTTATAACTCCCAGGGTAAATGATTGTGCATGACTGCCCAGGCCCCACCCTGCCACCCGCAAACGCTGATGGGATCAATAACTCCGCATCTACCTACACTCTCCTGAGGCAACAGGGACTTAGACTCTTCACGTGGGCCAGCACATATCCAATGGGTAACTAAAAGCAGGATAAAAAGCTTGTCATCTCTGTCTCCACTTTGCATCTGTCTCCTTTGCTGACACCTTTGATTTCAGGAACAATAATTCTGATCAATAAACATCTTATGATGAGCTGAAACTACCCCCCTGGCAACAACAACTTTCCCATAGTGGACAAAGCTCTGCCCGACCAATCCTGAGATGATCAACCAGACACAGTCTGTCCAAGACTACTTGACTATACATATTTCTGGTCCCCCTTGACTATATAATCTAGAAGTTCATGTTCATACTCCCCAAAATAAGGCTTGATTTCAATTTTCTTCCCAATATTGCATATTGATTAAAGTTACTTTCCTGCTTTTTACCATTACTTTTTTTTGTTTGGTTTTGGGGCAAGTGGCTGGACCAGATTGGTTGGGATCCCCAGAGTCTGGTCTCTGGCCTAGGACTCTGATGACACTAATAAGTCCCTCCATATTTTTGGGAGGCTCTGCTCTATATCATTATGTTGTTCTAATGGTTGTGTGGTTGGCTGGTTTTTTTCATTGTGTTTTTTAACAGATAAAACTCCCTGTGATTCTAGAACGTATGGTGATTCAAAGCAATTGTTCTCAGCTTTGGCTATATTTTAGAATCACCAGAAAACTTAATAAATAATAACGCCTGGGCAAACACCCAAGAAATTCTTATTTAACTGCCCTGGGGTGGGGCCAGGGCGTTAGGTGAGTTTGACATGCAGCCACAGTTGAGAGGTTTTGCCCTAAAGAAGCTTGTCTCCAGCCTTAAAGTACAACCAAATCACCCTGGGATCTTGTTAAAATGCAGGTTCTGTTTAGTAGATCTGAGAGCTGGGCCGTAGTTCCTTTATCTCTAGTATCTCACAAGAAATACTCACAGAGAACACTTTGAGTACCACAAGTCTAAAGAAGTAGGACTCACATTTAAGCATGCCTCCTAATCTCAGGGAAGGACTTTCTAGAACAGACTTCCAGGCTCCACTCCAATTTCTGATTCTGCACGTCTATCAAGAGGTCAGATAAGTTGCATTTCTCCCCTGCTTCCAGGTAATATTCATGCTGCTGGTGTAGGGACCACATTTTTGTAAGTCATTGGTATAAAATATTAGTATGGGAGATCCTAGTCTTCAAGAATAAATGGATAGTATTTTGCAAACTAGAGAAATTCTCATGATGCAAACACTGAAACTCCTCCCAAAAGAAAGCCCCCCCAAAAAGCCTGCTCCAAATGGGGGAATGCAAGCTACCTTTTGAGGTGTTCCAACCTGAAAGCTTCTGGAAAGGATGGGACAGATTCCTCCTTTAGAAGAGCAGGCTTCTTATCTCCCTGTGTTGAAGGTTCAAGGTCCATCAAAAGGAAAGGTGCTTCTCCAAGGCTGGACCCAGAGGAACTCTACAGACTCTAAGTTTCCAGTCATACTCTGACCTCTTAACATGATTCCATTCACTGGCTCTCAACCAAGTCAAGCATCCTATTCCCAAAGCTTAAGAAGCTCAGCCTACCTTCTGAGCATAGCACATCCCCATACCGTTCCACTACCTGTGAATCACTACACTGTCCATCAGAAGCCCACATGTTCCACATCCTTTCATATTCCCATGAGTTTCAACATGAAGGAAGAGAATGAAGCCAACACAAGTTAAGAGAAGAGAGGCTGGGAAACAATGAACCCAAAGTGCCTTGGAAATGGCGTTCAGCAGCTCCTGGGTTTGCCAACCTTCATTTACAGGGCTGCTGGTAATTGAGCATAACGACTACACCCTAGCCAGTTTTCATCATTTGATCTGGATAGCTCCCAGGTAACAAGCTCCAACTGGGAGGGCTTGATGGTTATCAAGCCAGAGTGAAGGAGGCCTTCAGCAGGGCTGGCAGCAGTGCGCGTGTGATACATGTGAGAGATTTCCAGCTCCAGGATGTCCCAGAAGAAAAACCTGTTAACGCTGCAGCTGGAAGACCAGGATGGGTCAGGGAGCTCCAGAGCCTCATCATGTGATAATCATTCGATAGGATGTCCTGCCCAGCCCCAGGGCAAGCTCACCAGGATTAGCACTGCTCTGTGTTCAGGGACAGCCTTGGCATGCATCATGGCACCCCTGACAGCAGGAATTTGGTTGTGTGAATAGCTACAGAGTAGTTAGCCAGGGTCAAGGCAGGGTCTGATTTCAGAGAAGCCTGATGGGGGACTCATATCACATTCCAGAACCCCAGGAGCTGGGTACAGTTACCTCATTCCTCTTGGTCATGGCAGTCAGATGATCTGCTGAATAGTGTGCCATTTGGCTATGGATACGAGGCTACCATTTGGCCCTCACATTTCCTTTCAATCATACCATCGAATCTATAACCACAAAGAAAAAGATCCCCAACAGCGAATAAGAGGGATGAAGCCTGGCATATTGGGTAAACCTAGGACTTTAGCCAGGAGACCTTTATTCAAACTATTGGCTCCAGTACTTAACTAGTTTCTAATGAACAGGCAAAACAATCCTTATGGATCTCAGTTTTCTCATCTGTGAAAAGGTAATAAAAATACCTACTGGTGGTGTATGAATTAAAGAAAACTTTCTTTAAATCACCTGAAACACAGGGGATACCTTACATAACTGTTGTTAGTACTGTGATTCTAACTTTCAGCTAATTTCATAAATAGTGTTACCATTCCTGGTCCTAAGCTCCCTTATTCACTTCTGCCACGGCTCTATGTTCTCCAATACAGCAGCCAAGGAGATTATTCTGTTAAATAAGACCAGTAGATACAAATGGTAAGTTCCAAAGAGAAATACACTAGATTTCAACCTAGAAATCTAGAAGTCAGTGACTAAAGCAATAAAACATTTTCAGTTTGTTTCCATCACCGGCATTTATTGGGTCCCTCCCTTCTTAAACTGCTATAGGAGCTTCTACAAGCATCTACCAACTAAACTCCTTCACCTGGAGTTCAAACTCAAAGACCTCTGCTTTCTGCTCCCACAACTAGAATGACAAGAAGATACACAATCATAAGAACAAAGCAGGATGCTTCTAGTCTCTCTGAACCCTCCAATACAAGAAACTTGGGCTTAAAATAACTTTCCCTCTTCACAAATCAGGCCAACTCTGATAGGATTCACTGGAACCAATCGAGCAGCAAGAGGTTCTGAGTGAGGAGCTGGGAAAGGAAATGAAAGGCTGTCTTCTCAAGAACTCAAGGAGCAAGACTCACAGATGTGACTGAGCTAGGGAAAATTACACAGCACAAAAGCTCAGGCCATATGTGAATGTGGTTGAAGTTCTACTGGTTGGCAGGTGTAATTGGCAGCACATCGCCACGGGACATGATGAAATGGGGCTTGAGGAGCATTTTTCAGATGATTGTATTCAAGTTGAATTAAGTGGTGTGATTCTAGGGGAGTGTCAAAAGGGAAAACCAAGCAGGGACACCAATAGAGGGAACTTGCAAGGAGAAAACACCCCCTAAACTATGGCACTAAGTATACAAACATTTTGAATTGATACTCTTAATAATTGAAACCCCCCCTCCAGCAGTGAGGGAATGAAGAGGACAGATGGATATGAAAAGCACAGTACAAAAGAGTGGATAGGAATGGAAACCCAGTGCCTATCAGGAGATCTAGTGCAGGCCCCTGAGAAGAATAATTTCCAAAAGCCCTTTACTCCACAGGACTAGTCTAGTTGGGCATTGTCCATGTGTTTACCACAGTATAGGGATATCTCTATCTTAGAAAGACTAGATAGTGGGGCACCGTGGCACATGCCTATAATTCTAGCAGCTGGGGAGGCTGACTCTGGAGGATTGCAAGTTCAAAGCCAGCCTCAGCAACTTCATGAGCCCTAAACTCAGTGAGACCCTGTCTCAAAATAAAATATAAAAAATGGCTGGGGATGTAGCTCAGTGGTTAAGCACCCCTGGTACCAAAAAAGAAAAAAGAAAGACAGACTAGATTAGTGAGTCTGGGCATGGTGCTACACACCTGTAATCCCAGCATCTCCAGAGGCTAAGGCAGGAGGATCACATATTTGAGACCAACCTAGGAAACTTAGCAAGACCCTATACCAAAATAAAAAATAAAAGGGCTGAGGATACAACTCAGTGGTAAAGCTCCCCTGGGTTCATTTCCCAGTAACTGGAAAAAAAAAAAAAAAGACTTGGTTAGTGTTGCCAGAATTAGAAGATAAAAACACGAATGATGCTTATTTGCTGCTTATCTGAAATCCAAATTTGACTTGAGTGTCCTTATTTTATCTGGCAACCTTAGAAATGCTCCTCTAGAATTTGAGAGCCAAATTCCCTGTTTCAAAAAGCCTTTCCACCAAACATAGGGCAATTCCATTCTTATACTCCAGTCTAAAAGTACCATGAATGGACTACCAGCATCCATATCAAAATTCCTTATTGAAAGCAAAACAATTCAGGCCCCATAGCTGGAGAAGTCAGATTTCTTGGCAATTCATTGTCTTGCCTTGGGGTCTAGTTATTGGGAAGGATATTTTTAAAAACAAAATGATATTTATAAATCTTTATCCTATTCTAAAATTGCAGCAAACAAAAGTACCCGTGTTGCTGAAGCACAAGCCGAAAGGCATGAGGAGAAGGCTACACTGTGGGCCACTCATGTAGCCCTTCTTCTTGCTCCTCGCTGTTGCCAAAAGAACCTTCATGGTTGGCAGTAAGGTTGCTAAGCCTGGGCAGGAATAGGCAGGCTAGACTTCAGCCAAGTCAGGGATTTATGGCCATTTGGGGAACTCTGGGGCCGTTTGAGTAAATTTTCACTTGAAACAAGTTTTGAAAAAAAAAAGTGTTGCTATTTGTTCCTCAGCTGCTCTCACTTCCCAGGAAAAGCAAATCCATGTCCTAGTTTCCCTCACTCTATAGTATCAGAGAGCTAAATTCTCGTTTGCCTCACATGCCAATTTAGGGTTTAAAGCATATTCACTGTAAGTGAAACCATCGATTATGAGCTCGCAATGAGCCCTACAAATTCTGAGACAGGGATCTATGCTCCTTACTTAGCTACACACATGTATTTGTATGTGTGCACACACACATACACATGCATCCAAGCTTCTGGATTTCTGTTTCGTGTGAAGTCTTCTCTGATTGATAGCAATAAATGGTGCACAAAAAGCAAGAAGGAATTACAAAGCCTTCTCTCCTTCATGACCCCTATCCACTCACATCTTTACTGCATCACTCTCTCAATCAGCTTCTAATACAGGCTCTATGCCCTTCCACTTGACCTTGACTTCCTTTGACAGTGTCAACATCCTCCTCCATGAAACACATCCTTCCCTGGCTTTCATGGCACTCCAATTCTTTCCTACCTTTTCTGCATGCCCCATATCATAGTTCTTCCAGAATATACAGAAATCAATAGTTTCCCTTTAGGCAAACCAGATGCAAAATAGGATGGAAAAAAATTTCCTTGTTCAATAGCAAAAACAAATGTAAAATATCTAACAATGAACTTAAGGAATGTGCAAAGCCAATGTAAAGAAAACTTGAAGACTTTATTGAATAACAAAAAAATTGAATAAATTTTAAGAAACCTTATTCTTAACCAATAAGATTCATTATTAGAAGGATGTTGTAAGTTTTATTTACCTAATAATTCAACTCTAACTAAAAAAATCTGGCAAGATTTTTTGACTCGATAAATTAATAATAAAGTCAGTCTGAAAAATGTGAGAAAATTCTAAACACAAAGAGTAATTGAGGATGACTTAGTCTTACCAGATATTAAAATATATTATAAAACTATTTATTAAAACTAGGTAATATTTGAACAGGCAAGAAAATGAACAGAATAGAGAGTCTAGAAGCAAACCTAAATATGTGGAAATTTAGAATATGATAAAGAGGACATTCCAAATTACCAAAAAAAAAAAAAAAAAAATAGAAAGGTCATGAATAGGCAGTTTGAATGAAAGGGTCACAAATAAATACATGAAAAAAAATGGTCAACTTCTCTCATTTTAAATAAATGCAGATTAAAACAATGAGCTATCATTTTCATCTTCAAAAATAGGCTTTAAAACTTTGAAAATACATAGCTTTCATAAGGCAATAAGAAAAAAGCACACTTATGTTCTTTGGAGCTGGGCATATAATTAATACAATTTTGGAGAATAATTTAGTAACATCTATCAAAATTTCCTATACATTTAACCTTAGAATCATCAATTCTATGTCACAGGATTGGAGCCATCAATGAATAGTACTTGCACCATTGCACAAATATGTATATAGGAAAATTCATTGGAATATATTATAACATAGCAAACTTCTGATACAACCTGAACATCTGTCATAGGCGAGTGAAATTATAGTGTTATGCCAAGGAATTCACCTACCATACAACTGACAGTAAAAACAAGGTAGTTCTAAATATACAGACATTAAAAGATGTCAAAATATACTGTAATGTAAAAAACACAAATCACAGAATCATTTGTATTGTATCGTCCCATTTATGTGTACCATCACATGTGTAAAAGTATACATATGTACATATGCTTATACATGTAGAGAACAGAAACTACCCTCTGGGAAATGCAACACAGGATACTACAAACAAGAACTTTTGCTTTATTCTCTCCTGTACAGCTTTAATTTTTGCTTTCTATCATAAGTTTGTAGTAATTTTTTAATTAGAGGGAAAACAACATCATTCTGATTTTAAAAGATATTCCCCCAAGGTTCTGAACATGGATATTCCAAATACAACTTAACTCAGTAAGATCAAATTAAGGAGAAAAATATAAATTCTTGCAATTCTTGAACTAAAAGGAATTTAGATGCTATCTTAGTCCATTGGGATGGCAGTACCAAAATACTTGAGACTGGAAAATTTATAAACAGTGAAAAGTTATTGCTCATGGTTCTGGGGGCTGAGATGTCCAACACCAAAGAACAAGCAGATTTGAAATCTGTTCTTCATGGATGACACCTGCTATGTGTCTTCACATGCAAGAGGGCAGACAAATTTTCTTGGTCTTGGGCCTCTTTTCTAATATAGATAGTCCCCAACTTACAATGGTTCAACTTATAATTTTTGACTTTATGGCAATGTAGAAGCACTAGGCACTCGGTAGAAACCTACTTTGAATATTGAATTTGGATCATTTATCATGTTGCCAATATGTGGTATGATGCTCTCGTGATGCTGGACATCTGCAATGATCCATAAGTGCCCATCGGTCACAAAATCATGAGGGTAAAAGATGAATATAGTACCTTGGGTTATTAAGCTATGATGTTCAGTACTTAGGTATATTAAATACATTTTTGACTTATGAAATTTTCAACTTACATTGTATTTATCTGTATATAACCCACTTGTATATCAGGGAGCATGTATAATCCCATTCACCTCCCAAAGACGCTACTAGATTCTTTTGCATTGACAATTAATTTTTCAACACATGAATTTTGGGACACAGAAACATTCAGATGATAGCAAATGCCATCTAGTTCAATCTTTCACTTTACATATAAGGAAACCGAGGTCACATGGCAAATTCAAGGCAGAGCTGGGTCTAGAACATTCAATTCAAATTCTCTGTCCATAATTTGTGTCCATAAGGGTACCCATTTCCCAAATGGCTCTGTGTAGAAATAAGAGTATGATCAGAACTTCTAGGACATAATTATTCATGGTGGCCAGCAGCTCCAGCCAGCCAGCTTCCATTCCCAACTTTCTCCATATCACAGCTATAGTTTCTGCAGTTTCTAAGTACTACATTTCTTTCCCCAGCATGTCCAGGCCACCTAATACCTCCTTTCCAGGGCTCCTGTTGTTTCTGCTACCTCAGAGAATCTACTTTTCACTTTGGAATCACCTGGAGAGATTTAAAATTTCCCTGGGACCAGATCACACACAGACCTGTTAAATCAGAATCTCTGGGTGGAAAAGGTAAGCGCCTAAGCTTTGAAGGTTATACAGGTGATTCCATTGTGAAGCCAACATTGGAGCACCTTCCTCCAATCTTTTTCATGGCCTCCTAATGTCTACTGGTTCTTGAAGACCTCTCTGGAAATCCCTCCCTGAACTGATCTTGACTCCCTCCATCTCATGCATATCTCTATCCTTGGCCTCCCCTTATGGAATTGAGAATTAATTTGAATGTGTCTGTAACCTTCCAGAGGGACAATAGTAATACCACACTCTTCTTTGAACTGCTGTTGTTCATCACAGAATGTGACTCACAGTTGATATTCAATATATATTCGTGGCCCTCTTCTTCCCATCCTGCATGAAATCAGTTCATCTTTGTGCAGTCTCTCAGATCGGCCTCCTCTTTAAACCCACTGCCCCTATAAAGCTGAAGTCTTCTTCATCTGCCCCTGAACTATGACCATAACCTTCCAATGAGGCTTTCTCCCTCCATTCTCTCTCCTCTTCACTCAGTCCATCCCACCACCTTCCCAAATCCTGTGACAGATCACACATAGCACATTAGCTAAATCTTACACAGAATCAAGTCCAGCTCCATCATGAGGGCCTCCAAATCCAACTAGAATATTTTTCTTTCAGCCAAATCATCCAAACTATGGTAATTAGGAAAAATATTACTGCATGCCTTTCAAAGTCATCCCAGAACACTGAAATAAAACCCTGCTATGGGATCACCTCATTCTCAAGAGAACTGTAATTTGCATGACTTACTAGTTACCATTGGTTCAGGCCCATATTCTGTAAAATTGAGTGTCAACCTATATAAAATTTGCAAGCTACAAATGATTTTTCTGTTCACTAGAATTGCAAATGAATTCTACCTGGTAGGAAAGAGCTCCACAAGGTATGACTTTATTGCTCCAGAACATTCACCAGATTCATATCTACCTATGTAGTGTGCTTTCAGAATGTCTTTTTATTAATTAATTTATTTTATTTTTTACATAAATGGAGTACAACTTTTCATTTCTCTGGTTGTACATGATGTAGAGTCACACCATTTGTGCAATCATACCCATATATAGGGGTAACAATGTCCATCTCATTCCACCATCTCCCTCCAACCCTTTCCCATCGTCTCCTTCCCCTCTGCTCAATCCAAAGTTCTTCTATTTTTCCTTTGCCCCACCGCATTATGGATCAGCATCCACTTATTAGAGAAAACATTTGGCCTTTTGTTTTTTTAGGATTGAGTTACTTCACTTAGCATGATCAGAATCCCCCCTTTATTTTTTTATTGATTATGTATGCTTTGGTCCCTAAAATTCTTATTTTTGAACCAGTTTACTCCTCTGTTGTTTCCTTAATTAATGAGTTTTGTTATAAAAAAAAAAAATCTGGGCCGAGGTTGTGGCTCAGTGGCAGAGCGCTTGCCTCGCACGTGTGAGGCACTGGGTTCGATCCTCAGCACCACATAAAAATAAACAAAATAAAGACACTGTGTCCATGTATAACTAAAATATATTTTAAAAAATCTGACATAGGCTCAGTATACATTAGTATGAGAATTTACTCTTAAACTTTTTTTAAAAAGTACATTTTGATGAGCCAGCAGCATAGCTTAGTGGTAGAGTGTTAGCATGAACGAGATTCAGGGTTTGACCCCAATACCACACACACGCTCAGCACAAAAGCAAGAAAGAAAGAAAGAAAAGAAAAGAAACAAAGAGAGAGAGAAAGAGAAAGGGAGGAAGAGAGGGAGAGAGAAGAAAGAAAAGAATAAAGAAAAAAATACACTTTTACATTTAATGCTAGACTTTAGCCACAACACATGTCTGCTCATATAATTCAGTACAGCCAGCTAAAACTTCTCATCTTGACCCATTATCCTTCCAAATCTTACTTGAAGACTCCTCTCTGCGAAGGCTCTCCTATCCTCTCATCTAACATATTTTATTCTTCTGTGTCAACTGCAGTTGGCTTGTCTATATTCCCACTGCGGCAGCGCCTGCTCTGCATTCTACCAACTCAATTACATGTCTTTCTCCTACCACAGCATCCAGCTCAATGCCTGACCAATAAATGTCCACTCACTATTTGTTTAATTAGGAATAATCGGTCTTAAGCAACCCACTATTTCAACACTTGGCCTCAGCCAAACTCTAAGCAATCTAATAGATGATGGCTGGGGTGTTTCCAAACTTTTTTTTAAAACCACAAAAGATGATTGAAATTGAACAGGCATTTATTGAGCACCTTCTAGGTGCCAAAAGCCAGGATGAATAAGGCATGGAATGAGAGTATCCTCTCAGGAGTAACTGAACTTGCTTTCCAAGCCTTCTGTGCTCCATTTAAAAAGAAACATTAAATCCTAAATGAGTTACTGAGAACTGCGCAAGCTAAGTTTACCAAGTGTTTTCCTTGGCCTGCAGTGTCTTCCTGAGGTGGAGACACTGGTGGCCACAGGGTTCTCAGCCAGCTGTGGCCCCCAGCCTCCCTGGGGTGGTTTGGCTCACAGCTTGGAAGGTAGCAGCAGCCCAGCGGGGGCCCCATCAGGACCCTGGGGACAGGAAATGGGCTAAGCCCAGTCTCAGCCTGGGGGACCCTTCTGCGGGATTCTTTAGTGGCCATGTTTTCCCAGTGTTCTCTTTACACCACAATCCCACAAGCCCAACTGCAACTTTGCCTCAACTGTGCCGAAAGGTACAACTCTAGAGTAGACACATCATCCAACTACATCAAAGGGATGAGTTGGAGACCACCCAATGTCCCACCAATATTGCAAAACCGTTCTCCACTTGCTGTTTTGGGCTTCAAAGGGATATTATGTTTTAATGAGCTGCTGTATAATTAATCAGATTTTGTCCCTCCCAGCTGAAATTACTGACGGAAATAAGCAAACACCCAAAATTTGCTATTTCCCTTTCCGAATGCCAACAGTGAGGAAATGTTCCCATGTAAATCAAGACTGGGTGTGGAAGGGTTCTGGGCTCCAACAAGTCTACTCTCTAAACCCATAGCTCAGACTCACTGCAGAGATCTTGGCTCCTCCAAGGCATGTCAGAGGTCATGAACCTTGCCCTCCCTGTGCACATCTACCATGCAGAGGGCATGGCTCTTGATGCAGTCAGCCTAGACAGGCTGAGGCCATTTAACTCATCAGAATCCCCTGCCACACTACCATCCAGGGCTACAGGAAGCCAGTGGCTTTCAATCTCAGCTCTGTCTACAGCTGTATTGTCTTGGGCAAGTTGTTCACCTATCTGGGACTCATTTTCTTCATCTATGATGATAATAACAATCACAATAAACTCATAATTGGGTGGCAGGTGTAGTGTCATAATTAAGAGTGAGTTCTCTGGAGTTAAGCAGCCCCGGTAATAGTTTGGCTCCATCATTTACCAGCCCTGGGACATGATCAAATGCCTTAGCACCTGTAAGCGTCAGGTTCCTTTTCTGTGAAATGGGTATGATAACAATAGCACTTTAATTACAGTGTTATTGTGAGCATTAAATGAAATAAGTAAAGCAACTTCATTGTTTGACATGTGCCTAGCCTTCTCTGGTGTTAGTTGTTGTTCATATTATCATCATTACTGTTATAATTTGTTTTACTATGCATCAGGAAGTGTGCCTTAAGGATATTATCTTGTTTGATTCTTACAACCGTATTGTAAGGTAGTGTTGATTTTTATCTCTCCATTTATAGATGAGGACATGGGGACTCAGAGAGGTGATGTAACTTGGTCAGTGTAATAATAACTGATAATAGTAGGTCTAGGATATTAATGCTCTACCCAAGTACAGAACTTCCATAAGGATTTGAGAAGGCTCATATAAAGTGCTGAGCCCAGCACAACAAATTCTCAATAAATGCAATAATAACTATTGGAAATATAAAGCAGACACTAAGAAATCGGGCAAAACACATTTCTCAGTCCTAATTCCAATTCATCTATACAGTTCACAACCAGCAAGAGGAAGAACTTTCTCCCTCCATAAGGTGGAAGGGCCCCACATTTAATGAGCAGAAGATGCTGATGGCAAAATGTAGACAGAGGACTTCTCCTTTTGAGATCGTGGAGGAATCCAAGTATCTCTTATCCTTCAAACTTCTGGGCTCCCCTTTCCTCTTAATACCAAAAACGTGAAAATATTTCCGCCCACTCATCTCACGTATCCATAGACACACTTCGGGTGAAGGCCCCTGTCATCCTGTCCATCTGTGGCTCTCAGTTAGACTCTGAGCCCTACTCACCCCAAGATGCCCATGCCTGCAACCCTTCTCTTCACTCTTCCCCAAGGGATGGACACAGACCCTCTTTCTGTCCTTAAGTACCACTAACATGTAGATACCATGTGTGAGACTTTACAGATTCAAGAATTACTACGACCCAACAAAGGAAACAGGTTAAAACTATCAGTCATTGTCCTCAGTGCACAGAATTTCTTACTACTACTCTTCTCATTACACTTTGGTCAGCTGTCATTTTTCCTGGGCCCTTTCTCTCTTTGTATCAAAACAAGCCATTCATCCTGAGTCCTTTTCTGAGTTTTGCATCCATTTGCCATTCCATCTGCCAAAAACTCAGAATAGCCAGAATAGTTGTTATTGTATTATGAAAATCAGGTTAACTCTCTTTTTGTTTGAAATCTTTCCCACTACCACCGTGTTTCTTAAGTGGGGTCCTTAGAGTGGTGCCAGTCCATAAACTTCAGCTCCCAGTGCACAGCAAGATAAATATAGATGTTAAGGTTTTATAGCAACTTGACAGTAATTTTATGTCTGCTGAATCTAATAATAAAATAAAAATGGGACTTGTGCTTTGTATGTCTTTTTTATTTCATGTTTTTCATAATATATTTTATTGTATTTTACAAAAGTACCAGTCTAGGAAGGATTGGAATTTTAAAGCTGTGTCTTCACCATGAATCCTTTGAAAGACTGATGGAGACTGGCCCAGGAGATCTGCCTTACAGAATACAAATATCCCTTTACTGTATATTCCCCAAGAAAAGAGAAGTTTTCCTACCCTGAGGAATTTTGCTACTCTCCTAAGTTAACTAGATTGACTCAGAAAAAAATTTTTTCATCCGCATCAGCCAGAAAAAAATCAACACTTGATTTGTCAGTCATTGTAGCTTATGGGGCAGGAAAAAGTGTAATGATAACAAAAATGTCTATTTATCCTATCCTTTAGCATTTATAAATCATATTCATATGCATCATTTCATTCAATTTCCATGACATTTCAATCAAGCAGCATCAATGTGTGCCCTACTTTATGGATGAGAATACCAAACCTTAATGAAAACGTCTGGCCCAGGATGACCCACCTACAATGTTAGAGCACCGCTCACGACCAGTGCTTTGGTTCCAGACTCCATGCCTTACCCCATGTCACAATGTGATAAAACCACCAGAAAAACATATTTCAATGACAGTCCAGGGGGTTTGAATGGATAGATATCCAATCGCATCTTATCTTTATCTGGAACTAAAATCAGCTTCCAGATCTCTATCTAGTTAATAAAAGTAGCTGGGTTTTATTCTCTTTGTATGTTTTGACACCTACAGATAGGTTCACACACGCACCCTCACCTTTGCTCCACGCCAGTTCTGCTTTACAGTCCTACCTACCTACTACCTTCTTGATTCAGAAGAAAATAGGTCAGGAGCTGCCAGGGACCAATTTTAAGAACAAAAGCAAAGCTCAGAAGGGAGTCTTAAGCTTTCCCAATAGTGTCCCTGCCCTGAACTCAACCATCTAATATGTGCTATTTTCTAATAAGGCAAACACTCTGGATTGACATTAAATGCTTTCGTGGGGCACAGCCACAAACTGACAAAAGAGATGACCCAAACAAGTGTGAGGCAAGAGTTGAAAAGCAATTATGGCTTTAATCTGATTAAACGGTTGCCCAAAAGAAAACCAGAGGGGTTTTTTTTTAGAACCCTGTTTCTGTAATTCTAATTTCTTCCATTTTTATAGCATATAAATAATTAAAATTATGCCCACAATACATTTGGCTTCAGTCGGCAGGCATATTGAAGAATATTACATTTAGTAATTTACATACACCGGAAACATAATACATTAGATTATCCAGAAAGCCGAGAGCAGCAAGCAACATGGACAGATCTCTTATGTAATGTCTGCAAGAGCTGATTGCAGGCACATAAAGAGAGCTTAGATTTTCCTAGGAACCATTTTCTTGCAAATGAAACATTTAATTATGGAGCAGAGTCCATAAATAGACCCTTAACACTGGGAGGGGGGATGGATGCAGCTATATTGCTGGATACGCAGGGGAATATCCTACAAGAAATTCATCAATGCCATAGATAATTAATTACAGCTCACCTTCTCCCCACATAGTCATGCCTTTATCAGCCGGCGTTAGGATGCACCAGATGGCCAACCAAATACAGAATGCAATTTTCTGTCAACTCATTACTTACAGAATCACAGATTAGGTATGAGACCCCTGGAAGGTCGCCTAGGCCATTCCCCTGTGTCCAGAACAGTTTGCACCAGAACCGTCCCAGTCACAGGAGTCTCTATCTCGTCCTTATTCAGAAAACATTCCCAGAAAAAGTTATTTCACTCTCTATAGAAACTGGGAACTCCAGGGACTTTAAGTATTTCCATTGGGAAATTGTCCCTGAAGACTAAATCCTTCAGGACATTTTCCTTATCAGCATTTGAACCTGTGTCTTCAGATAGTGCTGAAGCTCCTAAATCTTCATGGCCTGCTGAATTCTTTAGGGATACTTGGGCTGTGGGCATTCTCAGGATCTTTTATCCTGCTCTTGCTGGAGACCAGCTAGACAGCACAAGTCTTCTTGTTCCCAGGATATTTAAAAAGATTTAAAAGACCCCTGAAATGTTTCAAAAGCATTCACGACTATTTAAGGGTTGTTTATTTAAGATGAAAGCATTTCCTGACTGTATTTTTACCCATATATATCAGAGTTGCCCTGCCACTCACACCACAGTTGGTTATGTAGGGAAAAGGAAATTTAATTAACCCTCCCTCCCCCAAAGGCTGTGCTCTTCCTTGCCTAGCTGGGTAGCTGAGAAAACTTAGACTTGTGAAATAACAGTATTTTAGTCCTGTCCCATGGAAAATGTCCTCTCAGCAATTTAGTCTTTTCAAAATTGAATTTCCTATCAAATGGTCTTTTTCAAACAAGTTCATGCATTTGAAAAAAATTTGGTCTCTTGAATTTCACCTCCCCTCTCTTCTCTAAAATGCCATCACAATACATGAAGGGATTATTTTATCTTTTTCCCATCAGGAGAGATGGCTCACTGGATACTCCCTGGGCCCAATGATGCATTGCCTAGAATAGATCTGCTTTCTAGAGTAGTGACAGTGGAGGTGATAATGACTGCTATGGTGTGGATAAGTGCCCAAAGATTCCTAGGGGCTCTTATGTTAAAAGCTTGGCCCCTAGCCCACGATGAAAAAAGGAAGGATGTGGAAACTTTAAGAGATGGGGCCTTATGGGAGGAGGTTAGGCCACCAAGGGACACTGGTCTCTTCTTTCTCTTCACTTCTTGGCCACCCTGAGGTAAATAGTCCTCCTCTGCCATGTTCTCCCACCATGATATACTTGACTCTCTGGTGGGGGGACCCTGGTTTGTAGTGTTTGTTTCCAAGGAGGAAGAATTATGTCCTCCTTTACTCTAGCATACCTTTCTCCTAGCCTAAGATTGCAACCTCGTGGCTAACCATCATGACAGAAGCGGCATCCTCTTTACACTTGGAGTTACCACAATCACATTAATTCTCCAAATGCAGTGGCCCTTCAACTGTAAGTTCACTTGCAACTATGGACAATTAAGGACAAAACCAGTTGATTTGTTATCTCACAATGATTATTACATTTAATTTTCCCCTGCAGTTCTTGTACCTCCTAGTCATCTACCTCAATACCCATGTAGTCACACCTAGTCACACATGCACGAAACATACCTACTCTCCTTGTTACTTCAGATCAGAAAAAATGGTAGTACCAAAATTCAGACTGACAGATTGTCCTGCTTTACTAATAGACAAGGAGCAGGCATGAATCCTTAACTTCTTTCTCAGCAAATCTATCATCAGGATGGCATCATAAAAAAGTATGGAGATGGTTAAGTCATTCCATTATCATTTATTTTGAATCTTGGGGACTATAATATTCCATACTATGTCACAAAGTTTGTCAAATGCCTTTACACAATGGTACCGCTAAGCTCCAAAATACAAGAATACACACACGTAAAGTTTTTCTAACTAGATCTCAAATTAATGTTTTCAAATTCCATTACCTTGTCATTTATATGTATGAACTTCCAGTTAGACCTGTGTAGAGTCTTGGTTGTGCCCCACTTATACCCCCTTGATAGAGGTACACCTTGTAGGCTCTTAAAACATGTGTGATGAATGAAATTGAGCCCCCAACTCAATGCCATGGGTGGCACCAACACCAGTGATCCATATAACCCCTTCCTGTAGTTTCTAGCAATATGAGAACAAACCTCTTAATCATAGAGTGTTTTGTGAGGATTTTTTTTCCTTAGCCATTTATTTACCAGCTCATTCCTCATCATTACGTGTAGAATATATGGCATTGTGGAAAGATTTATGTGGCAGATTTTAATCTCGGCTTCAGGGCATGCATCAGTGCTTATCTCCAAATGGAGATGTGTTTTATGTGGTCATTGTTTCATGTGATCACAGGACTGGGCCAGCCAAGTGACCGCATACCTGAAACCCAGGAGAGAGAACAATCTCAGGGGAAGAAGAGGAAGAAGAAGGGCTGCAATAGAGAGGCAAGAACCTGCCAGAAAGAGGCTCATTATGGATGCCTAAACCATGGCCCACAATCCCAAATAATCTCAGATACAGTTGGTGGAAAGGAGGAATTTGGGCTTGAGACATGAAAATCTCATTAGGGTAGTGGATCCCCCAAATCATCTTGCCTCCTTTCCTAAGTAATCGTGAGCTCATCTAAATCACATCCATGCAGAAGCCAAATTCTTTCCGGGAAACCTGACCCTGCAACCCCTTTCCTCTATATTCCAGGCTAAGAGAAGAGTTTCAGGCACAGAACTGAAGGGATCCACAAGATGTGGTTTAAAGTTGCCACCGGTGTCTCCCTGACCTCTCCCTGCCCTCTGAGGCCCAGCCAAGCTGGCTTTCTCATCAGGGGCTGGGGAGGAGCCGCACAAGATTCTACTGGCAGCAGCTCCTATTACAGGGCCAAGGAAGGCCTCACTGAATATCCCCTTGGGAACTTTGACACTTGATCCTCAGTCACTTTCTTCCACTGACCTAATGGGCCAGAACATGTCTTTCAGACTGGAAAAATATTTTTGAACTTGAGAATTCGTGTGTTTTCTTCCAGAGAAGGCCCGTTCTAATTGACCAAAGAAGCTCTTGACTATGTTCATTCCTTCACTCACTCGCTATTTATTCAGAGTCTCATCTACTAGGTAAGGTGTATGAAACTAATTAAAGACCAGAACTCTCTAAAGGTTTGTGTCTATTTTTTACCCAAGCTATCTTCAAAGGGTTAGAAAATGATATAAGGAGACAACTGCCCAAATACAACTTTCAAAGAAAACTAGGCCAGGGTCACTCCACTCTTTACCCACCTAGGTTTGGGCGTGAAGAGCATGACTAAGTAGAAAAGCAACACAACCATCACAGACCACTGCCCCTGTGGACCTGAGACTATAAATCAAGAAATAAGTCACAGCCTGAGGATGTTCAGGGAAGTCATCGGGGAGATGTTAGAGCCAGGTGACCAGCTGTGGTCCTGCTCACCTCTCCTTCTGATCCTTCCTGTTCTGCATGTATACACATGTAGTGAGTTAAATAGTGAAGACTGACCTAATATGTATATCCATCCAGAACCTCAGAACATGAACTTGTTTGGAAATAGGGTCTTTGCAGATATAATTAAGAACCTCAAGATGAAATCATCTTGAACTCTGAATCCAGTGATTGGTGTCCTTAGAAGAAGAGAGAACAGAGAGAAACAGGTGATGTGAAAGTGAAGAGAGTTTAGATTGATTTGTTTTCAAGCAAAGGAATGCCAAGGATTTCTAGCAATTGGTGGAAGTTCAGAGAAAAGCTTGGGATGGTTTCTCTCTTAGTGATTCCGGAAGGACTCAAACCTGCCATGTCCTTGAGTTCATGCTTCTGGACTCCAGAACTGGGAGAGAATAAATTTCTGTTGTTCTAAGCCACCCTTTTTGTGATAAATTATTTCCATGGCCGTAGGAAATTAATATAGTACGTCATCAATATTCCTCACCACTAGGTCCGCTTTCCTCCTACCGTTTGTCTTATTCTGAACTGTTCCTGCCACCTAAGTTCCAAACAGACAGATAGGGGACAGGAACAGGCAACCATCCCAAATTCCCTACTCAGGGTTGTGGAAAAGCCAGGTGTTACTGGCTTGCAGGAATGAAATGTGCACAGCTTCTGGCAAGTCCATGCTTAGGGGTATCATATTGGTACTCTGGGATCAGTATTCACACCACGGAAAATGGCCAACACTACAGAGATCCAATTATTAAACACTTAACAGCACACTACTGTCCTTATCTATGTTCGCTACTTTCCTAACTCTCTTCATGTTTCTGCAAGTGGCTGAGGAGGTCAGGAAAGCGACACTTAGGTTCCATAAGCAAGTCCCCCTCTTTCTCCTTCCTACGAGGGCAGCTCCATCATTATGGTATATTCTTGTATATGAAGTCAGCCCCCCATGGGTATTTGATTATTTATAACTTCAGAAAATTTCTTTTGCACAGCTATTTGCCAGTCTTTCATCTATAACAGGCAGCATTTGATAGAAATATGGAAAATGGCCTGAACCTTAAATGACAAACAGATGAGGAGGTCCGATGAAAATCACACATTTGAAGACCATGTGTTTTCACGTGAAATATATGTATGGGATTTTTAATTGATGTTGACTTCAGCTCATGGTAACATTTTTAGCTATCTTAATTAGTGGGTTACAAGAAACAGTAAAGAAAGGAATGTGGTCAAGGTGAACCCTAGAGAAAATCTGGCTGTAAATGGTGTTCCTTTACCCCCATGCCCTCCCCTCAACCTGGTCTCCATTATCTTGTTGGAAAGGAAGCATTCTCTTCTCAACACTGTCCACAGTGCAATGCGAACAGTCCTGCTTTATGTAAGATGCAGTAGAGTAGGTTCCTAAAGAGACATTGTAGTATTCATATTTTAGGTAGTCATTAATGTTGTTCTCCAAAAATTCCCAGGTTTTCTGTCATTGGAGTACATGGTAGCCATGCATTTCCTAGCCCTTGTGGTTGGATAGGTTCTGGATAATGAGTTAGGAGAGACTGTAACACTTGGTCATTTTTCTGGGCCAAAGCATTTCATTTCCTTTTTGGTACCTTTCAGAACTTTCTTTTCCAAGACATTAGAAATGATAGCTACCCTATCAGCCTTGGCTATGAAGGAAAACTGAGTGCCCTCTTCAAAAAAAAAAAGTCCTGAATGATCATGTAAGCAGAAGTGTAACCCCGTGTTGTTGAGGGCACTGAGACAGATAGAAAGCTTGTTTGCCACCACAGGGAAAGTAGACTATGCTATAAGTGCAACCTTCCTATAAGAAACCAGGCTGCAAATAGTGCCAGACATGGCTCCAATCAGAGCTCAGGAAATGAGTCCTGGGTCACAGGCCCAGCCCATTTGAAAAATCACAGAGAGTGAAACCTGAAACAGACCTTGCAAATTATACAGGCCAATTCCTTTAGTAAGCCCTGAGGAATCTGAGGATCCAGAAAAGGAACTTTTTTTTTTTCCTTAATTCATCCAACTAGGTAATGGTGCTTTTCATTAGCCCACCTCTTCCATTAAGGAAATTGATCCAACTACAATTTCTCTGGGTTGTTTAGGACCTTCAAAATATAATCCCACCTAAAAGGTTTGAGTTTGAGAGGACAGGATCTGGAGTCAGACCCACTGGGCTTGACTCAGCTCTTGGAATTACTATGGGCTTTGCCCAAGTTCTTTAAAGGTGGATCTGTGGTCCTCATGTCCAACATCTGCTGAGTGGGGATGGCAATAGGGTTCTTGTGAGGACATCTGAATGAGACCTATTCAAAACAGTGCAGTGCCTAGAACATGCAACGGCCAACAGAACAGTTGCTGTTTTTACATGGTTGGGGTTCCTTCTGTGTGCCATTCCCAGAGGAAAATCTGTGACAACTATGAAAGCCGAATTAGTCTGTTCAAAAAACAGGTGTTCCTCTACTTGCAATGGGGTTATGCTCCAACACGCCTGAAAAACTAAGCTGAAAATATCAGAAGTTGAAGTTTAATACAACCAACCTGCAGAACATCTTGAGTTAGCCCCACAGGATACTGTAGAATATGGTTTATTTGTCCCCGCGATCTCACAGTTGACTGGGAGCTGACCAGCACTGCAACAAAAGAAAACATCAAAGTTCAAAATTCCAAGTACATGTATGTAAAACATGTCAAAATACATTCTACTGTCACGTATAACTAATAAGAACAAAAAATAAATTTTTTTAGTTAAAAAAAATTCCAAGTGCAGCTTCTACTCAATGTGTACCACTTTCACACCAATGTAAAGTGGTAGAATCATAAGTCAATCATCGGAAATAGGGGACTGTCAGTATCCCCCCAAAAAAGGGAGCTTACCTGTCCTGGAAACTAAAAAGTGCTAAGCAGAGTCTACCTACCGTTCTATATTTAGACAACTCTAAACATTGTAACTGATTAAGATAATTGCTTATTTTGCTCGAATTATTTAGACAATTACCTTGGCTCTCCTTTGCTTTAGGCATAAAGCCCAGGGCAATAAGAACTAATTTCTTAGACCTCATCTTCTGCAGAAACCAAAAGTTCTATTTCAGCATCAAAAAGAAGACATGCCTCAGAAAGGTGCCAAAGGCCTAGGAAAGAAAGAAATTCTTTCTTAAACCCTGTTTGATTCTAAAATGTCAACTCAAGGATGGTTAGGTAACTACAAGGCTGTGTGTGCAACCTATCAGCAGAGGGAGTCCAAATTACAAGATACACTATACATTTGTAACACAATTATATTTTTTTTCTCCTGAGACAGAGTCTTGCTAAGTAATGAAGGCAGGACTTGACTTTGTCATCCTCCTGCCTCAGCCTCCCAAGTAGTTGGGATTACACTGCCACAGCCTGCACAGGACAATTTTCATATTTACTTTCTTTCCAGGTCTCCAGTGAGCTAAAAGCCTTTTTTTTTTTGGTACCAGGGATTGAACTCAGGGGTACTTGACCACTGAGCCACATGCCCAGCCCTATTTTGTGTTTTATGAAGAGACAGGGTCTCACTGAGTTGCTTAGCGCCTCGCCATTGCTGAGGCTGGCTTTGAACTGGCAATTCTCCTGTCTCAGCCTCCCAAAGTGCTGAGATTACAGGCATGTGCCACCAGGCCGGCTTAAAAGCCATTTCTAAAAACGTTTTAGCAAATGAAAGGTACTAGCCCTGGGCTCTAACCATAGGACTGTAGCCACAGGTTATCACTTCAAGATTATTGAAAAACACACACCAACCCCTCTTGAAAGGAGTTCACCCTTGTAGAAAAGATTCTTTTCATATGAGATAGAGATTTCTTTTCCTAATCCGAAATAAGATTTGAGTGTAAGAAACACGGAAAGAGGTGATTTTAATTGTTCCATGAATGTAAGCAAATTCTGTCCTGAAATGAGACTGATAGAGCCCTATGTGCCTTGTACATAAGGAGGGAAGGGCCTATATAGAGAGTAGCCTGGTCATGATATGGTAGGTGATTTTTACCCATTTCCCAATTTCCCTTGCCTCCAGATTTATTGACTAGCTCAAAGGATCCCTTTGGTAGAGACCCGAGTTCAGGATCCAGCTATTTACTTCAGCTACCCTGCATTCTAGGACATTTCACTAAACCAAGGGTGGAAGTAACCACTGAGCCCTGGGCAAGGTCGTCAGTCATAAAGCAGGTCCAGGGACCAGAGAGGGTAGCCTGTGCCCAGCAAGATCTGCCTGACATTATGCTTTCCCTGACTTCTGCCCATGGCTTCCTGCTCTCATTAGGACATGGTTCCAGGTCATTTTTCCAGACAACTGGATTCCAAGACCAAGCAGTAGAGAGAGAGAGGATCAGGTGGCATGCAAGAAAGCAGGGGGTATAATCCTCCATGCTGATGTGTTTCAGATTGGATGCCATCACAGTTTGATTTCCTCAGGGGCATTGTACAATGATGCATCCGCTGGGTCGGGTTTCACTGATCTTGGATAGACTCGACTGGTGGGACTGCTGGGGTCTGGCTGGTCAGAAACAACCTCAGCTGGGAGAAGGTGGCTCTCCCCTTCTCTCGTGTCTCCAGCAAGTTAGCTCAGGGATGCTCTCCTGTGAGTGGCAGAGGTCCAAGAGAAGAAGAGGAAATGCACAAACATTTTCTTCTTTCAGTCTGTGTAAGGAGATGACTACTATCCCATTAACCAATGCTAGGCTCGTGGGCAAGCCTAGAATCAGAGTGGGAGGAGTCTGCAGAGTCACAGAGCAAAAGGCAGAGAGATAGGGAAGACATTAATTTGGACTACTCATGGAATCAATCAACTACAGCACCCACCTTCCATGCTGGAGGACCCTCTCAAATGCCTTTTTATCCTTGTCTGTCCATTCCTCTTCAAGAGTAAGGCACTGGAACGCTGATTAGAAGCTCTGTGAGGGAGGACAGGGCTTGTGGACAGCAGGAGGTCACTATAGGAGATTCAGAGGAGAGCTGACCACTGACCTTTTCCTTAGAGGCCTCCAGTTGTCAGCATAGGGGTCTTTTCTTGAGACTGCTTAGTTTTAAAAAAACAAAAGAAAAGAAACACTCTGACTTTCCTCCTACGGTAGGATACTTCTGATAACTCTGAGCACAAGTCATACCCATACCAGAGGGGCTGGTAGGACAGAGTTCAATAAACAGATATTCACAGAAAACTATAGTTTTCAGCTCTAGGCCTCACTTCTGTGTCCCAGAGTCCAAGGACCTCAGGGTTGTTTTGTTTTGTTTTGTTTTGTTTTTTGTCAGAGATTATTCCTCTGGACTTCTCTTAGGCCAACTGAAGGACAGGGTAGTAGGAGAATGAGGGACAAAGAGTATGGGGGTTGGGGGATCTGCCTGACCATGCTGGATTGGTGATGGGGCCTTGGAAAGGTCCATGTTCCCTGGTCCAACTGCTTCATGCTCAGACTTTTATCTCACCTCTCCATGATACCTGATGGGGTCTGGTACCTCCCAGCATGGGACCTCCTGGGCTTATCTCAATGGTCCCTTCTTTTTTCAAACACTTGAGTCCCAACTGGAATGTGACTACTTCTGGGAAAAGGGATGGGATATGGGAGGGAAGAAGCAAATGACCTATGTTTTCAATGCAACCTTATTTTCAAGGACATGCCAATTCATTTCTAAATATACAGTTATTTTAAAAGAAAAGCAGACATGAGGGGAAGAAAAATTTGTATTATTATTTTATTTTCATATACAAAAAGATAAAACTTGAAATACTTCTTGATTTGGGGGAAGAAGAATTGTGACATTTCTGCTTGGGGTCAGAATGTCAATCTGTACCAGTGGGTGAAGCCAATTCATTTGGAAGCTATATCCTGAGCCACAATCAGCCCTAGTCCTCTTTCTGGGTCTATTTACTTTTTTTGAGAGGAAAAAATATGTGGCATTTCCAACCTTTTCACATCATGGCTCTCACAGAAAATATTTATTTGCATAGCACACTGGTTACTTAGGGCAGAAGCAAGGAGGTCTATAGGGTGTGGCTCGTGCTGCCCCAGGCCTCTCCCTACCACATGGGCACAAGGGGCAAGGAGCACAATGACTAAGCATACCTGGAATTCACACATGACAGGCCAAGCAGGAAGCTCTGCCTCATTACCTATCTGTGGTAATGAACCTGGTTTTTTTGTTTTCCTTTATTTCTACTCCACTGCAGATTAAGACATGGTCCTGCTATGAGTGACTCATACACAGCTCATATCGCATACCACTTTTTTCCACAAGTTCAAGGGCACCCAGACTGGTCTACGCCCTATTCAATGAGACAACTCACTAATCATACACTTGAATGTTACAGCGATGCCAAGTATTTTTAAAGTCTTCCAAACACTTTTAAGTTTCTATATTTACCTTCTCATGAACCAGTAATAAAAAGTTCATCGTCAGGCACCCATGACTAGCCCACATGTTATCTTCAAATACTGCTTCCTGCCCAAGGAAAGTTGAGAACCTAAAAGTCACTTTATATCTAGAACCGTTACAGTCTTTCTTTGGTTAAGGGGGGCAGTGGTGGTTTTTAAAATCTGGATTTATTTGTTTTATTCCAGTCCACTTCATAGGTAAACAGCCACACCTACATGTCTTTTTGAGACAGTTTTCTGCCTTGAGAATTGATTCCAGTTCCTCATTTTGCAGATGAAGATGCTGACAGCTAAAAAGGTGAAGTGATTTTCTGAAAGTCCTAAGGTTTGCTTCATGGCAGATCTCTGAATCCAGCAGGACATCTTTGTCCATGACTCCAATGCGACCTGAGACCTGTTGTTAGAAACACGTATTCCTGTCCTGAAGTCAGTGTCACGAATATCTAACATGACTTCTGGTAAAGCTAACTGCCCTACCTTCCAACTATTATCTAAAATAAGAGAGGAGTTGCCACCCTTGCCTTTGGCCGATCCAGGAGTGTGAACTTCTCTAAGGACCCCACATTCCCGGCTGACAGGCAGAAGTACTTCTTCAGGACAGGGTTGGAGCAAAGCCAGATTCATGAGGCCAGAACTCCACTGGCACAATGGACATGGACGCTCAACCGTGACCCCAGAGCCACCACTGCGATCAAAGCCACTATTTTGGCCACCAAACCCCACCAGACAGCAGTGATTCTAAACAAGAGGGAACATATTTGTAGGGAGTCTGCAGTTCTGAAACCACATCACTTGAGGAAACACAGAGTAGGGGATTGTTATGGTTTGGATGTAAGGGATCCCTCAAAAGCTCACATGTGAGACAATGCAAGAAGGTTCAGAGGAAATGATTGGGTTGTTAGAGTCTTAACCCAATCAGTGAATTAATCCCCTAATCGGGATTAACTAAGAGGTAACTGATGTGGTAGGGTGTGGCTGGAGGAGGTGGGCATTGGAGGCATGGCTTTGGGTATATATTTGTATCTGGCAAGTGGTGACCCTCTGTTTTCTGATCAACATATGAGCTGCTTCCCTCTGCCACATTCTTCTGCCATAAGCCCCAAGGAATGGAGTCTACTGTGTATGGACTGAGACCTCTGAAACCCATCGGCCTCCAAATAAACTTTTCCTCCTCTATAGTTATTCTGGTCGGGTCCTGTAGCCATAGCAGCAAAAACGCTAACTACATAATACAGGGATGCTAAGGCTGAAGAAGAGGAAATTCAAGCACAGAGTTGTTCACAAATGTTTGGAAAGTCACCATATGACCAATGGATTAGACATATTCCAAGGGATCCTAGGAGTTTGCACAGGGGATTGTCACCTTGACATGTAGATGAGTTTTCTTAGTAAATGAAGCAATCTAATGATGGAATGATTATTTGTTTTAAAAGGTAGTGAGTTTCCTGTCATCAAAGGGACATAAACAAGGATGTTTGGAAAGGCATCAGCATTTTAAAGCAAACTACAGGCTGCCTAGTTGAATTTGAACTTCAAATAAACCACAAATACTTTTTTAGAATAACTATGTCCCAAATATTACATAACACGTACTAAATACCTGAAAAGTATTTACTATTTTTCTGAAATTTAAACTAAACTGAGTATCTTCTACTTTTATTTGCTAACTCTAGCCACCTTGATCTTGGAAGAACTGCCTGGGCTATGATTTTCCCATTCTTTTGAAGATTATAGGAAGGTATGCTGAGACAGCTAAGCTGTTGTTGTTCTAAATGAAAAACATAATTTTTCTAAAGAAAAACTGCCCTCTCGAGTCTCTTAGAGCTAATACAAACTACCCAGCTGTTCCAGCCTGGGCTGTCATTACCAAGCTCAATAAAATGGATCCTCTTCAGCTCTGGGGGATTGAGAGCTGCAGGGCTTCCTCACGCAACAATGAGAACTTGTCGGTTTTGTTTAGTAAACATAATGTCTGACACCAGGCGCTCCCCTCATTTGTTCATATTTGGCTACACTGTCAGTCAGGGGCAAGGCCCGTGGCTCTGTGGTCATGGATCTTGTTAGAAAGTAAGCAAAGACCATAGGTGCCCCCTGGAGAAAAGACAGGCGAGCCAATCAGCAAAGAACTCATGCAAAACATCCCCACTTCTACCTAAGACCTGAACCCTGCTTGTGCCACCTCGGTGGGGAGGAAAGGCCCCCATCCTCTGGTCTCTCCCTGCAGCCCCAATCCTGAGCACTTTGCCCTTAACTCAAAACTCAAGTCTGCTTCTTGGTCTGGCAGGTCCTCTGTCAGCTGGTCTACCACATTACCAGGTTCAAGAATCCTAAACTGAAGCAGAAATTGTTGGGAGGTAATTCTGAACTTCTTGCCTTTCATCGGTTTCAGCCAGATGCTTGCCTCTCACCAGCTCAGCCCACTGAGGAAGGCAGACCATCCACACTCGGCCAAATCATTACTGTTGTAAAAGTTTCCAAGGGATCATGGTCTTAAAAAGGGAAATAGAAAGTAAAGCAAGCCTGGAAATGCCTAGCCTGTTTCCCTTGGCTCTGCCCACCCCTACAGTCCCTGTTTACAGCTGGCCTGCTGCACCTGAGTGTCATTCTTCAAAGGACTGACGATAGAAGCTAGGCATCACATCTGGTGCCAGGGTAAGGTGACACCACCCAGCTGCTGGGCCTGCTGACTGGGTGGGCATTCCAGCTCTGACCCTGTCCACCACATCCCAGAGAACCAAGAGGAAGGCAGCAGAGGAAGCATCCAGCTTTGGTAGAAGAGAGGGAGGGTGTCAGTCCAACCTGCAAATAACCAAATCCACTCATTAAACAGACAGAATGGGACACAGAGGAGGCTGGCTTCTAAGGGACATGTGATCCAGAATCTACTGCTCCAAAGCAAACTAATGCTGAGAGGCCAGAGTTTAAACCCATTGACCTCATGGTTCAGACCAAGTTGAAGAGCAGAGCTGTATGTGCTTGCAAATTAGCCGAGCTGAAAATAGGCTGGATTCATCTCCCACCTATTCAAGCAGCCAGCGTGGTTCAGCTATGACAGGATGGCTCTGGGTAGCCATCCCATAGAAAATAGCTATGTATCAGCTGCTCCGCAGAGGCCAGGGATCCAGAATCCAACTTTGTTCCATTAACCACCTGGAAACAGAAAATCAATCAGATAGAAGTCTGAAGTGTGTATGTTTCTGAGCATTGGGGGTAACTGCCCTGAACAGATGACCTGCAATCTCAATAGCAAGCCATTTGGGCTGGATTTCCCAGAGGATAAATCAAAGAAGCATATCTTTAAAAGCCTTAACAGCTCTGACAGTTCCCATGGGTTTTATTCAGCCAAAGCCTTCCAGGTGACACATGAGAGAATTCTAGCCTCTGATGGAGAGATCCAGGAAGCCAGGGCTTCTACACCCTGTCTTCTTCTCCAGATGCTGCAGTTGTCCAGGAAGTTCTTCATCCCTAGGCATCCTGATCCTATTCCCCCTTCTCCTCCCAGCCAACTCCCTTCTCCCTCAAAGTAGCCTCGAAGCCCCCTATTCTCCACTTTTCTCCTCCAGAGTCATCTTAGTCATGATCTTGTCATTCCCAAATGGAAACCCATGTCCCTCTGCCTCAGCTTACCACCACTCACGTCAAAATTAAAATATTTTGTCCTTAAAAGAGAATCAGGAAAAAAAATGGAGGAATGAAATATGAAGGAATAAAGGCAAAGGGGCAGAGATGGGAAGGTAGAAAGAAAATAGGAAGGGAAGGAAAATAGAAAAAGGTGAAAAAGAATATGGGACCAAAAAAAAAACAATAGTCACTTACCAAAGGTGAGATACTGCCAACTCTGGGGCAGTCCAGGGGCAGCAGGAATCCAGCCTCCTTAGTCAGGAACAAAGGAGAAAGGGAGGAAAGTAGCACCTTCCATGGCAACCCCAAGGAATCAGGGCAGGGCTCTAGGGGAGCCTGAAGCCCCACAGAGAGTTGGGTGGCTTGGACATTTACCCCCACAGTGGGACAATCAGGATTCTGAATAGGAGGCTTTCTCCTTCCCAGGTATCATATTGTTTGGGGGTCTTTTCTTGTTCATTTCATTGACTTCTTGTCATTAAGCTCTTCTCATAGCTTTTGCCCATTGGGACAGTACAGGAAACCACTATCCCTTCTTAAGAGCTGTAGAAAACTCAAGTAAAGAAAGAAATCCAAAGCTGAGAACAATGACACAGATCTATAATCCCATCTACTCAGGAGGCTAAGGCAAGATCACAAGTTCAAGACTAGTCTGGGAAATTTAGCAAGAGCATGTCTCAAAATAAAAGTTAAAATAAATGACTGAGGATGTAGGTCAGTGGTAGAGAACCCTTGGATTCCATCCCCATTGGAAAGAAAGAGAGAGGGAGGGAGGGAAGAAAAGGAGGAGGGCAGGCAGAAGGGCAGCATAGAGAAGGCTTATCCTCCAGAGTTGTCCTTTATCTGGAGAAGAGATTTGAGGGGAAAGTTCCCCAATAGTCTCAAGCCCATTCTCACCCAAATTGCCACCTTTAGCAAACCACCACCCTGCCAGAAATTCCATTTTACTATTAGTCAGATTCTGATGCCTTATTATGAATTGGCTTATCTGATTTCACAGGAAGGGAAACCAATCTGTGCTAAATCCTCCCCATTCATGAGATCCTAGGGCCTTGGGCCACACTTGTCTGTGCATGTTTATCTATACACACGCATACATGCATATCATACATTCATACAACCTTTCTAGTAACTATGGCTGCCTAATAAATGACTCAAACACAGTGCTATGAAACAATCATTTACTATATTCATGAATTGTGTAGGTCAGGGATTTGGAGTGGGAAAACTAGTCTCTGCCCCATGATGACTGGCCTCTCAGTTGGACGACTTAAAGACTGGGAGCTGGACTCATTTGGAACCCCATTCATTCACGTCCTTGGTAATTGATGGAGGCTAAATCTGAGACCCAAGCCAGGTGTTACAGCTACAGCACCTATGCATAGCCAGTGTAGTCCGTGATTCCTCCTAACATGGCAACTGGGCTCCCAGGATCAACATTGTCTGATTGAAAGCTAGTCATAACCATATCACCTTATGGCCTAAATCAGAAGCCACACATCTTCTCTATGCCACATTAATTTCTTGAAGGCAGTCATGGAGGCTCACCCAAGTCAAAGAAAAAGGGAAACTGACTTCCCTTTTTTATGGGGAACAGCATGTGGGATCAGAAATATTTGTCATACCCATGTTTGGAAAATAAAATGTTTCATTCTTACCATGTTCTTCCCAAACAGCATATTAATGAAAAGCTAATGTATGCTATATACTCTTAGTTCATAAAATACTCACATACAAAGGAGAAAAGTTAATGCTATTTTTATATTTTGTATAAGAAAATGAATATTGAAAAAAGGTGGAGTCCAGGACTTCTGCCTCATGGATCAAACATTTCCCCTAAGACCCCAAGACTTTACATTTGATATGTCTTTGGATGGCCCATTTTTACTTTTTTTTTTTTTTCTTTCCTTTGGTACTCAGCATTGAACCCAGGGCACTTAACCATTGAGTAACATCCACAGACCTTTTTTTTGAGGCACAGATTCACTAAGTTGCTTAGGGCCTCACATAGTTGCTGAAGCTGGCTTCCACCTTGTAATCCTCTCATCTTGGCCCCCTGAATCACTGGAATTACAGGCATGTGCCACCATGCCCTGCCCATTTTTACCCATTTATATCTACAGTAATGTCAGCAGCAGTTGAGAGATCTGATCTGTAGGAATTAGACACAGTTATTTGCAGACTTTCTAACCCTGACTGGAACATCTTTCATGCCTTTTCAAATGCTGATCCTTGTAAATGGAAAGGAGTAACTGTGACCCTCAAGCCTGGTTACCTTTCTGGCCATTCATCCTTTACTATCCATTTCTTCAAGCTCACCCCTAATAGGAAGTTTTTCTTGACTCTCCTAGAGTTAGTCTGACCCTGCTGTGGACTTTCACAGCTCTCAGCTGTTACTCTGCATCATTCTTAGAACATTCTGTCACAATCTATATTTATACTCTTCCTCTTCCACTGCACTATGAACTCCTTAATTTCAGGGATTTTTCTCTCAGTATCTCTAATGCCCAAAATACTTCAAAATCAAAAAAAAAAAAAAATCTGTGAACAGTTTGGTGTTTTCTCAAAAAAGTTAAGCATATAATTACTACATGCTCCAACAATGCCACTTCTAGGTATATGCCAAAATAATTGTAAGCAGAGTCTTAAACAGAACCTCAGTCTTGTACGACAAGGTTCTTAGCAGCATTATTTACAATAGCCAAAAGGTGGAAACAACTCAAGTGTCCATGGACAGATTAGTGGATTAACAAAATGTGGTATAGACATACAATGAGATATTATTCTGCACATAAAGGCAGGAAATCCTATATGTGCTACAATATAGATGAGTTTTAAAAACATTATCCTGTGAAATAAGTCAGACATTAAAGAACAAACAGTGCATTATTCCTCTGATATGAGTCATCTAGAATAAGCAAATTCATAGATAGCAGGGAGAATGTGATTACCAGGGACTAGAGGGAGGGAGAATGCGGAGTTGTCATTTAATGAGTACAGAGTCTCTGTTGAGAAAGATGAAAAATCCTGGAGATGGGTAGTAATGGTAATGGTTGGATAATATTATGGATGTACTTTATGCCTATGAATTGAACACCTGAAATTGGTTAAAGTATGATAAACTTTAAGTCACATGTATTTTACCACACCAAAAAAAAAAAATGTGTTATGTATTCAATTACCCAACTCAGGCAATGTGGTATAATAGAAATGCCCTTGGACCGTGATATAGGTTGCTTGAACCAGCACCAATCTGCCAAGGTATATTAAACAAGTGACTTCACCCCTCTGGATTTCAGTTTCCTTATCTACAAAGTGGAGCTACTGGACCAGTGAAGTCCACCATGCAGGGCCGCTCCCACCGCAGGACCAACCCTGCAAAGCACTCTGAATAAAAGAGCCACAAGGAGGGAGGGGCAGGCGGCTCACTGCCTTTGCCAGGCAGAGGCCAAGAGATGCCCCCTGTGGCCTGGTTTTGTACAAACTTTACCCATCTGGAAACCCACTGACGTGTGGGAGACTTGCTGGGCCAACTCTTCCCCACACCTCTTCAAACCTCTTTTAAACTTCCGAGTACACAATAAGATGATTTCTTTGATTGCTTTGCATTATTCATATCAGCTTTTATTTAATGTTTAATGTTGTGCCTCATGTTACCCAAAGCATCACATTCTGACCCTGTCATGGATCTTCACAGCTCTTGGTTATTCAGAGCACTAATGATCTACTTATTGCAAAATACAATGTTAATTTTGCAGAAATTTTCTTAGTTGACTTCCTTATGGTCTTTGATGTTGCTGGCTACTGTCTCCTTCAAACTCCACCCCTCCACACATCTCCCCAACTCTGCCACCCATTTTTTGTCTGCTGCCATTGCTGGTTCTCCCTCTCTCCCTCTCTGGCTGCCTCTACCTTCCTCTTACACATTGCTATGTCCTGGGCTCACATGCCTGAGCCCTTCCTCCTTGGTTTCTACATCCTCGCTGTCAAGAGCCTCAATTGTAATATGTGAATGACAATTCCCAAATCTGTTATCTCTCATCCATTCCTCTCCTCTGGATTCTGTATCTGATCACCCAACTAACTTCCTGTTAAATATATCTACCTGAATGGGTAACAAACAACACCCAGGTAAGGCAAGCTTGATGTGGCCTACACTGAACTCATTGTCTCTCACCTGTTCCTCTTCCAGCAGAAAGTGGCTCTTCCAAGTCACAGAATCAGTTTGTTACACAGTTTTAGTCAGCTTTTTCATTACTCTGACAAAAAAGACCTAAAAAGAACAATTTTAGAGGAGGAAAAGTTTATTTTAGAGGCTCACAGTTTCAGAGGTTTCAGTCCATAGACAGCTAGGTCCATTCACTAGAGATAGAAGTGAGGCTGAACATCATGGTAGAAGAGTATGGTTGAGGGAGACAGCTCAACACATCCACCAGGAAGCAGAAAGAGAGAGAGAGACTCCACTTGCCAGATACAAAATATGTACCCCAAAGGCACACCCCCCAGGACCCCCTTCCTCCAGCCACAACCTAACTGCCTTCAATTACCACCCAGTTAATCCCATCAAGATATTAATTCACTGATTGGGTTAAGGCTCTCGTAGCCCAATGATTTCTCCTCTAAATCTTCTTGCATTATCCCATACACGAGCTTTTGGGAGACAGGTCACATCAAAACCATAACATTCCACTCTCTCTAGAAGGCATACAAATATCTTATTTTCACCCCAAAGTGTTTTCCCAAGTATTTCATGTGGTTTATTCATTACTTATGTCTGTATAATACAGAAAAAAAGAATATATATATATATGTTATGTATTATATATATATACATACATATATATATCATACTTAACTGATTGATATATATACACATATATATATCAATATACATATATATATATCAATCAGTTAAGTATGTGATTGTATTCCAAAATATTGGGGAAGGTTTTACTGGGAAGGAATCATTTATATAATTCTGAATACCTAAGGACAAGCCATAGGAAACTGGATGAGGTAGAGAAATGACACCAGGGAGAGCTGGGCTCAGAGAGGCCTTGTGAGAGGATAAACAATCAGGTAAGAGTAAAAGAAAAGAGAATAATTATCCAAATCCCTCTATACCTTGAGACTCCACTCACATTAGGAAACAGATTCTTACAACCAACCAGCCCTGGAAAATAACATCCCATTCCTGACACTGCACATCTTTCTGGAACAGTCACCCTGTCATGAGTACTACTGATGGTTCCCTTCCTGTAGGCAGTATATAACTCCAATCACCCAACTATGGAACTCTTGTCATGGAGATGTGCAGCCTGGACACACAGGCCATCCACCAGGGATATGCAAACCATTCTTAGCTTGAGCACTGTACTTAAAATAGGCTAAGAATGGTTTTTACATTTCAAATGGTTGAAAAAAGAAATCAAAACAAGAATAACATTTCATGGCACATGGAAATTATATGAACTTCAAATTTCAGTGTCCGTAAATAATGCTTTGTTGAAACATAGCCATGACAATTCATTTACCTATTGTCTGTGGCTGCTTCCACGCTCCCAGGGCACAATTGAGTAGTTGCAACAGAGACCATATGGCCCACAAATCCTCAAATATTTACTATGCAGTCTTTTACTGAAGAAGTTTGCTGACCCCTGTCTTAAATCTACTCCTGTCCCTCAACTTCCTTGGAAGAAACCATATGTGCCCCTACACCATTCATTAGACTCTCCCTCCCCAGTGCTTAGTTGAATTAAATGGGTTACGTTCAGCCCAATTTAAATTTATAGGCTCCCTCCCCTCCCTTGCCCACAAAGCCCTTTTCAATTGTTCCTATCTCAGCTGAACTTTTCCTTTCTCTGAAATCCACCCATATGACTAATCCCATGATACCACGGGGTAGTCTGACAGTTTACCGTGTTGTGGTCTTTATTTTGTCACGTTGGTACTATAAATTTCTTGATACAGTTTCCATGTATTAGTCAATTTAATAAATGGTTTGAACTCCCAGTACATTTGAAGTGCTGTTGGGAATTTAAAGATGCTTAAGACACAATTTCTGCTTCCACAAATTGACAATGTAATAAAGGTAAAAAATAATAATAAATTAATTTTTAGGATGTATAACATACACACACACACACACATATACACACAAACACCAAGAAAATATGGGAACTTAAAAGAGGGAAAGTCTCATGCAATTGGGACAGAGAGAGTAGGAGCCAAACTGAGAACTAGGGCATCTTGGGATCAGCAAAGTGTGATGAGGTTAACAAGAATGATGAGCCCCAAAGAGACAAAGGTGACCCTTGGATCAGCTATCCCTTCCCATCTGGAGAGTGGCCCTCAGGTTAGGTGTGGGGAGGGTCCAAGCTTTCTTTCTACAGGAGAGATGTTTTCTTATCCTGCCAAATATATTATATAGGACCAAGGGCTCAAGCTGGGCCCAAAACTGACAAGTTCAGAAAGTGGGACTCGAATTCAGAGCAGTTCAAGGTTGGAACAGATCGCCTTCACAGAATCTGAGAAGCTTCCTACCAAGAGGTTTAAACATCACAAAGGCTCATCTAATGCCAAAACAGGCAATGGTTGGTCCCACTGGTTCACAGCCCAGCAGCATCTGTGTCACCTGGGGCTTGCATGCTGTGCAGATTCTCAATCCTCCTACCAGAATTGCTGGATTAGAATGTCTCAGATGATAGTTACCAGAATCAACTAGGACTTCAGGTGATCCACGGACACATTATAATTTGAAAACCAAGAACCAGACAACCTCCAAATTTCCTTCTAACCCTTAGAATTTCACCTTTGAAACTGGGAGTTGGAACCCATTGAGAGGTTATTCAATAGTAATAATAGAGGACTTCTTTGCTACTTCTTCAAAAGAGATTCCCAAAAACCATGTATGGGCTTTCAGATACTCAGATAAATTTAGGCCTATGCTATTGTAGGGAGCATCAAATTTAAGGATCAAGGAAGTTCAGGAAATATCACAAATAAGAACTTCTACATGGTGAGCCATATAGAACATTTAAATGTACTCAATTCCAATGTGCCAGCATGCCGGGGACATCAGGCAATGTTTTCTCACCTCATATCAGAGCACTACCCCATATTCAGTCACAACTAAGAGGGGTTCCATAACCTATTTTCTCCAACTTCTGGAGAAAGCGTAGTTCCTGAGATCCTGTAATCCTATGAACCAACATCTTAGAGTCTAGTGCATATAAAATAATATCCAAGTATGGTTTCCCCATTCTCAATATCAAAAGAAAAAAAGGAAGGCAGAGGACTTTCACCATCCCTTCCCAGTCTCCCAACCCCCGCCCAAATTGTATTCCGCACACACGCTGAAGCATTAGCATCGGCTGATTTGGAAGGAATATTGGAAATGAAGTGATAGCAGAGTAAATGTCAATGCATTCAGTGTGACACCGTGAGCACCAGATCTTAAACAGCTTCATCATTGTGGCATTTACTGTATCCTGAAATAATATTAATCCCACTGTTGTCCTTCTTGATGGAATCATCCATGAATATGGTTTATGGGCCTGGCCAAAGTGATAATAGGTTAAAAGAACAGCCTATCCAGTGTTCCACTAAATTAAGGTCGCTTCATGGAATTTAATGAAACAAGTGCTGCACGGGGTTTTCAAAGGACGTTCTTGTAATTCATGTCTATTTAGGGCTCCTGATAACCAGAAACCTAATTTCTTAGAGTAAAATAGCTTTTTGTAAAGCCTGGTCATATAGAAGAATGAAAAAGAAACAACTTTAAAGGGCAATAATCAGACCTCAACTGTAATATTTTGTTATTTCAAATCCAAAGTTTAAGCAAAAAGAAAAAAGTTAGGAGGGAGCAATGAGACATTTTGAATGAAACCAAATATGAAAATTAATCAGATCCATATGTCATTCTGTAGCTGAGTGCTGAAATAAGAATCGTGTCCTACCCACTCCTTTTAGCCACATACCTAGAGAAATAAAAAGGTCTTGGGATATAGAAGACCACAGAGTGCTAGAAAGTATGAGAATTGAAAAAACTGCTTAGACTCTGAGAATGGTAGAAGTAAGACAATGCAAATATTACTGAGCACCTATTTCCATCCCTCTTGCCAAGACTAAACAAACAGGAATCAAGGGTTTAAGCCTTCACTAAGAGAGCCATAATCCCAGATTCATGGCCCTGGAATTATAGGAACATTCCATTGCCCCTCCAAAGACTGAGCCAAAGTACCAAACAACCACAGATATTTATTTTGTATCCAATGTAAGACATTCTGTCTATGTTTTAGGGTAGAAGAAAGTCCCCCAAAGGGATTTACAGAGTTCTTCCTGGACCATGCTTTTCTATTTTTTTTTTTTTTTCCCTAGTACCAGTGACTTAGTTTGTTGTTATTATTGGTTTTGTGTGTTCTGATTTGTTTTTGTTTTGTGTTGTTCTTGTTGTTGTTCGGGTGAGAGGTCACAAAGTCAAATACCACCTGGGACATAAAGGATGAAGAGGGCTGGGTAAAATGGACTAGTATCAAGCTGGGACTGTGCTCAACAGGGGGATGCTTTTCCCATTGATGAGAAGACACTAGCACTGAGCTTGGGATCCTTGTTGCTGTGCAGGAACACAGACTTTGCTGTATTTTCTAATTTTTCAAGAGGTTCCAGAAACTTCGAATTCTTTACATGAAATAATCTCAATCTGGAGATGATTTTACTGTGGAAAATAATGGAATGATTTTACTGTTTTTAAAAAATTACAGGACATCATGACTGTAGACTGTAGCCCTAACTCAGCTTACAAATGGAAGTTTGCCAATCTTGTCAGAGCAGCAGCCGGCAATGTCATTTCAGCTTTGAGGCACTGGGATGGAAAAGAGAAAGTGGTATTACATACAAACACAAAAAGTATAACAATCTATAAATCACTTTAAATAAAGAGAAGTCACTTGAACTCATTTTCTCTCTGCATTGGGTCTATTTGTAGTCAATTTGCAGTTAATTTAGCTTTTTAGACAAATCTTTTATAAAGAACCTGAAGTCAGAGTTATTTTCTGTAATTTAGGGAAGGTAGGAGAGTCAGTAGCCACCTACCACCTTCTGGGTGACTCCACTGTGGGTCTCCATGAAGTGCTCTTTCCATTCCTTGAATGGCCAAAATCCATTCTGGGCTGCCCTTTTGCATTGAAAGTTTGTAAGGATCTCTCTCACTTAGTTCTAGTTATGTCTCCCAAGACAAAACTAGGCTAATTACCAAAAAGTTAGCTATCTTTTAAGGGCCCAATTTACTTGGTTCCAGAAACCACACATATAATACATTCAGCACAATTTCCCAGGGATGCCTCTGGGAACCCCAGCCCCAGCATGGCAGGCTGACCCAGTTTTTCTGCTTCTAAAAATGTAAAACATGTAGTCCACAGATAAGTGCTCAGGTACCTGCTGGGCAGGTGTCCCCTGGCTTTTAGCCAAGTAGAGGGCTGTACCAAGGCAAGTAATAACTCCCCGCGGTGGGTGAGGAAGGAGAAAATGGCAGAAATTGTTGCCGCAGGGCAAGTTCTCATGAGTAGGACAGAACAAGATCCTCAGCTATCTGGATTTTCCAGGAGCAAGCATAGTGTGCAAGTGTAAACCCTTCACCATTCATGGCCAAGTTCAAGGGTGTCTTCTCCCTGATGCAGGATTTCTACCAGCTTCTTCCCTCTATCCCCTTCTCCCACAAGTACATAGTAAATACATTCTTTACTGAGAGACACCTTGTCTTGCTCTATTATTTAACTCTTTTTGTGTCTGGATCTCAAACGTATGATTCATTTGTGATGTCTCTGTATTTTATGGAGAGATAACATGGAGCCTTGAGTGTAAGTGGGGCTCAAATAACATTTATAGAGAAAAAGAAGGAAAGGAATTATTCACCAACATATCAAAGTCAAATTCAGGCACGGAAAGTGAACTCCACTGCATAAACGACAGTTAGATGCCAACAAATCCATCAATGAACAAATAGTTTATAAAGTGTAATTTTAGGCTGACATTTCAAGAAGACCCTGGTCACAATAACCTGGAGCAAAACGATGATATGATTTCTACCAAATCTTGTGCTTTAGCCTAACTAAGTACATTCTTAAAATATATCTTTGAGTCCAATAGTAACAACAACAAAAACCTATTAAGAAAATATATGCCCTGAATATGTTCAAAAAATTGATGTTTGACAAAAAGAAAAAAAAAAAATATATATATATATATATATACATCTTCCCATAAGCCAGAAACCACTGGTCAATCTAGAAAGAAGTTAATAATGATTTGATTGTTGAGCTTCACAAAAGAACAATTGAGTCTATTTGGTAAATAAATGCAATTCAGTGAGGTCTCTGAGGACCCAGCTCCCTAGGCATCAACATGATTCCCTGGGCACGGTGCAGGTCAGCTGGAGTCCTCTTCTCTGCAGACACCCTGGCTCAGGCTCTCTTGTGCTCTTGGTCAAAGTACTTACCTCCTGGCTGGACTTCTCAACATCTCCTCATTCCCTGCTTTCTGAGTGTTGCTCCAACTCAGCTGGACTACTCACAGTTCTTTATATAGGCACTGATTCTCTCTGGATCCATAACTATGCTCAATGTATCATATGTTCTTACAATGCATTCTCCTCTCCTGTCCTGACAACATGCCACTCCACTCCACATTACCGTCTCCTCAACATGGAAGTTATTTCCTCTGGAAAGTCATTCCTGATCATTCCACATTTTTTTCCAAGAGTATGTCTCCCTCCAACCACCACTACCATTATTTCTCTATCTATGCTACTTGTCCTATTAGATTTGAATGAGATAGTCTTAGAGTCATATTCATATATCTTTACAGCTCCTGGCACCTAACACTGTGGATACATAGAAAGCTAATCAATAAATATTTATGGATCTACATTAAACTCCATTATTGTATCCTCTTGTAGGTATGAACATGCAGATAGGTCTTAGAAGTAGACAATGCAAAAGTGGAATTCCATCTCCAGATTTGAATTTTTCTGTCTAAGACAGGAACACCAGAACTGATCTGATGAAACTGTGGCCTCAGTTCATCCCTCATTGATAGTGGAAGCCACAGTGATTGGTTGTGCCCAAGAGAAGGGCACAGAGATCCTAAAGAGGGCAAGGGACTTCTCCAAGAGGTCATCTGTAGCAACAGAGACACCAGAAAAATGTCCATTGGATCATCACATGGCATAGACATCATACCCACATTCTCCCTTTTTTCCCCTGTCACAAGGTTCAGGTACAACCATTGACCCTCACCCTGTTAAAGAAAATAATTATCCACAACACTTGTTGAAGTTAGATATTGTCAGGATTCTTCTTTTTATATTTTTATTTTTTATTTTTAGTTATACATGACAGTAGACTGTATTTTTGCAGAATATACACACATAAAATATAACTTATTCTATCTAGGGTCCCATTCTTGTAATCATACATGATTTGGAATTACCCTGGTGGTGTATACAAATACAAGGCTAGGAAAGGTATGTTCGATTAATTCTACTGTCTTTCCTATTCCCCTCCTACCTCCCTTCCCTTCGTTTCCCTTTGTCTAGTCCAGTGGATTTCTATTAATCCCCTCCCTAACCTCCCTTATTTTGGGTTAGCATCCACAAATCAGAGAGAACATTCAGCCTTTGGTTTTTTGGGGATTGATTTATTGCACTTAGCATAATATTTTTCAGTTCCATCAATTTACCAGTAAATGCCATAATTTCATTCTTCTTTATGGCTGAGTAATATTCCATTGTGTATATATACCACATTTCCTTTATCCATTCATCCTTTGAAGGGCATGTAGGTTGTTTCCATAGCTTGACTATTATGACTTCAGCTGCTATAAACATGGATGTGGCTTTATCACTGTAGTATGCTGTTTTTAAATCCTCCCAACAAGATTTTTGCTGAAGGAAGATATCAGCTAGGGGCAAGTGAAAGATGAGGAATTTGATCAGATGATAAGGGTGATGCAGTATTAAGGGTGGGGATTCTGGCTAGGCCAACTTACAGGATTAATGCTGAAACTGGCTAATACAAAGACAGTCACAGAGATCTAAAAGCCAAGACCCAGTCAGGAAAGAAATTCAGGTGAACCTAACCAAATTTGATCAAGAAGAGAATCTTTAGCCGAGTACAGTGGTGCATGCCTATAATCTCAGCACTCTGGGAGGCTGAGACAGGAGAATTGCGAGTTCAAAGCCAGCCTCAGCAATGGCGAGGCACTAAGCAACTCAGTGAGACCCTGTCTCTACATAAAACACAAAATAGGGCTGGGGATGTGGCTCAGGGGTCGAGTGCCCCTGAGTTCAATTCCTGGTACCAAAAAAGAAAAAAGAAAGAAAGACAAGAAAAGAAGAGAATCTTTGTCAGCCCCGGGAATCCAGAAGGGATCAGTGGGCCTGAAGCTGGAGCTGGGCAAAAACAATTATCCAACTCTAGGCCGCACTAAAATCATAAAGGAAAAAACACTCTCCTTCTGCTGTGGTTGCAAGTTGGTAGTATATAAACCTGCAGCTCCTGGTAGTCACTTTTATGCCAGACAGAGAAGGTCTACCTAGAAATGAAGGCAATACAGAGGACAGCACAGACGGAAGGTAGAGAAAGAATCACGAGTCCTTTGATTCTTCCACGCCGGAAGTCAGTGCACTCTCGAGGTTCCCAATCACGTGAGCTTATTCCTTCTTACCTGTGTGTGTTGCATCTATTAGGTTTCTGTCACCAGAACCAAAAGGGCCTGGTGGAAACTAGTGGAAGTGCTCTGCACTAAGAGGTAGCCTGTCTGGCTCTGGTTCCCTGCTGACTGAGTGACCTTGAGTAAACTCCTAAGCTTTCTTCACCTGGCTACATGAAGCCATGGAAGCTGGTGGATTCCTTAAGTTTCTAGCAGCCTTAACATTGGCTACGTCCTTGACATTCCAGAGTGGCATTCTCTACTCAGAAAAACAATCGTCGTTCTACCACCATTTGCCATGTTGTGATATAACAACCAATGCTTCTATGCCATTTCTTTGTCTTTGGTAGTAGTTTTGCTCTTGATAATACCCAGTGTGAAGCTTTTATTCTCGAATCACTGCAGGACTGTGGAATCCCAGCACTCAGTAGGAAGAGTTATTTTTAACAACCTTGGTTCCTGTACTGGCGGCCCTAATAGCTGTGTCCTATTGGTCTAGAAGCTAATGGTCCGACACCTGATTGTGCTACCCTGGAAAACTTCATGATCAACAAAAAGCAGTTCCTTAGCACTTATTCTAGGTTGGACATTGTTATCCACTTCCTGGGGACAAAACAAAGGAAAAGAGTCCTTGTCCTCCAATCAGAGTTAACTGGGAATACAAGACAGGGATGCCTACAGGAGAGCCCAGCGGCAGCTGTAATCAGCAGCCTACCACTCCACCAAGGCACCCTCTGTCCTTCCTCTAAATTTGGGAGCAAGGTGGAAAGTGATCATCTCTGGAGCGGAGGCTCAGATGGCTAGGATCTGCCATCTGCAGCACGCTGCTCTGTCTCATTTGACCATTATGCTTGCCTTTAAGCCGTGAACCCCCTCCTAGTGCCAGTTACCCTGCATGTATGCACACATGTGCACACGCACACGCACACACAAACACACACACACACACAAATTTTTATCTGCCTCCCTCTAGTTCTTTCCTCTGGTCTTCTCATTTTTTTCTGTTTTCTGAGCCTCTCTCCACCCTTTCCTTTCCACTGTGCTTTTCTATAGAAACAGACTTCTAATGTGACACCCTGGGGTCCCACAGAAAGTGTGCATTGAGGGAAGGGCAGGGGGTTGGAGGCATAAGGACTGAGTTCTTTAAATAACACTTAATGAACAATAAACACAATCCAGCCCAGCCAAACTGGTACTTAGCCACTAAGAACCCCATCAATGGCCCATCTGTCATATTGTTAAGACCTTTAGAAGTTGTTTAACAAAATGTTAAATGAGATGACATTCAGCAGACAGCAAAATGCTTGACTGCCTAATGCAGCCCCAAAGAGCCGGCCTGGTGGCAGTGTGTGATATAAAGCTTTGTATTCCCCTCCCAAGAACCCGAGAGCAGGAGGTCTCCCTGCCTGTCACTTCCTATCTTGGTAAAGTGAGCCTGGGGTGGGAAGGACACAATCACCATTGGCAAGGAGGCCCCGGCCAGCTGATGAGGTGCTTTTCTGAAGAAGCATGACTGAGCTGGGGCACCTGGAAGTAAAGCTGGTAAGGAGAGAAAAATGATAATTCATCTGGAGTTTCATTCTCTCCCCATCCTTGTCTCTAAGTCTCTCTCCCCCTCTCTCCCTCTCTCTCTCTCTCTCTCTCTCTCTCTCTCTCTCTCTCTGTTGGCCTTGAGGGGAGAAGGCAAAGGTGGTAATGAGAGTCGACTTTTTATAAGAGCTGAAATATGAAGCCAATTACTAAGGGGAAGATTTCCAGCAAATTGGCTCCTGATAGCTCACATTTATCTGCTGTGGATTTGCATAGTCTGGGAGGACAGGCTCATTGCTTTGGTCCAGGTAACGAAGGCAGAATCCTTTAGTCGTAGGTGAACAACTTATTCAACTTACCTTCAACCCTGTGTCCAGAGTTTGGCAATTCAAAGCAACAAGGAACAAAACACACAATGAACTGGTTTAAGGGAAGGAGAGGAGAAGGCAAAAAAGACATTCTTCCCCTTTGGCTGATGGTGGGAATATTGAAAGAGGTTCCTCGATGGGATTACACAAAGAGGGAAGGCCCCAAAAGTTTTGTAATGACAAAATTCTCCCCCAAAGAGTAAGCATAGGGAAAGAAATCTAAATTTTTCCCTAACCTATATAGTTCTTGATTGGGACTGACTCCTGTAACAAAAGACAGACTCACAAGAGAAAAACAAACAAGTTTAATAACATGCTATTGCAATCATAGAAGAGACACTCAGGGGAAAATGAGTCAATTTTAAATGGGTGTCTGAGTTCCGGCTTAAATATAGTCATGAATATTTCAGGGTGGCATCTTTTGGTTTACTATATTGCCCTCCAAATGCTTTTCATTTTCTTCCTCCTCCTCAGCTCAAAATTCCCTACCTTTAATCCTAGGCTCAAATACTTACTTCAAGGAAGACACTGAATATCCAGAAAATATAACCAGTCCTAGAAATTCACACCTTTCTGGTCCAAAACAATTAAATCTATTCCTCACTGAAATGAATTCTGACCTATAAGGTCATCTCACGCAATTCTATAATAAGAAGACAACCAAATAGCCTAATTGAAAATGGGCAAAAGATTTGAGCAGACAGTTCTTCAAAGAAAAGACACATGGGCAATAAGTACATGAAGTGACGAAATGATGTCTAACATCATTAGCCTTTAAAGAAACGCAAATCAAGCCACAATGAATGATCATTTCACATGCACTAGGATGGCTGTAATAAAAAAGATAGATAATAGCAAGTGATGGTGAGGATGTGGATAAATTAGAGCCCTCATATATTGCTGATGGGAATCTAAAATGATATAACTTGGGGAAATATTTACTTAAAATATTAAAAGTAAAGTGATTTTGTTTTATGTTTACATAAAACATACCCAGCAATTCCACTTCTAGATTTATTTGCTATAAGAAATGAAAACATATCTACAAAGGAAAACTTGTATGCAAATGTCCATAGGAGCTTTACTCATAATAGTCCAAAAGTAGAAATAGGCCAAATACCCATGAACAGATGAAAGAGACAAAATGTGGCAAGCCCCCACAATGGTATATTACTCAGCTATAAAAAGGAATGAAGTAATGCTACAGGCTACCTGCAACCTAGACAAACTTTGACAATAAGATGCCAAGATAAACAAGATAGTCACAAAAGACCATGTACTAAATTGGTTCTATTTATATGAAATGTCCAGAACAGGCTAATCTAAAGGGAGAGAAAGTAGATTCGTGGTTGCTGAGAGATAAGGGGGAGGGGGATTTTTGGAGGATACTGATAATGTCTTACAGGGGTTCTTTGGGGAGCATTCTAATTGTTCTAAAAGTGATCGCAGTGCCAATTGCTCAGCTCTGTGAATGTACTCCAGACCGCTGAGTTGTACATCTAAAGGGGGTGAGTTATACACTATGTGAATTATATCACAATAAAGCTGTTAAAAAAGAAAATAACAATTTAATTTTTTTTTAAATCATCCTTTTTTTGTTTGCTAGGGCTGCCATAACAAACTACCACAAATTCCGTTGCTTCATCAACAGAAATTTATGATCATAACAGTTCCAGAGGCTACAAGCCAGAGACCAAGGCATTGGCAGAGCTGATTTCTTTCAAGAACTGTGAGGAAGAATCTGTTCCATGATTTGTCCCTAAATGCTAGTGGTTTTCTGGCAGTCCTTGGCATTACTTGGTTTGTAGAAACATCACCTCAACCTCTGCCTTCATCTTCATATGTCATTCTCCTTGTGCGCGCATTTCCAATTTCCCCTTTTTATAAGGACATCCGTCATATTGTATTGGGACTCACCCTAATTAACTAGCTTTCCTGTGATAACCTGTGTGACGACCCTATTCCAAATAAGGTCACCTTCAGAGGTACTGTGGGTTAAGACCTCAACATATGCATTTGAGGGGAATACAATACCACCTGAAATGATCCAATTCAGAATTTTTTTTTTTGGTACTAGAGATTGAACTCAGGGGCACTCGACCACTGAGCCATATTCCCAGCCCTATTCTGTGTTTTATGTAGAGACAGGGTCTCACTGAGTTGCTTATCGCCTCACTGTTACTGAGGCTGGCTTTGAACTCACGCCTCCGTAAGTGCTGGGATTACAGGCTTGCACCACCTCGCCCAGCTCCAATTCAGAATTTAAAGTTGACCAAGATATGGTCCCTAGGCGTTTACAATTCATTGAAAGACTAAAGTCTATTTACTAGACTCTAGGATTTTTTTCTCACATGTATCTTTTATCCTCTAGGCCATTTCACCCAATCCCAGAACATGTATTATGATCATTAAGCAAAGCTGGAAAATGCACTAAGAATTACAGAACATCTTAAATACTTTGACATGTCACTTCTACTCAATGGCCAAGGTAAGTGACATACATGGCTTTGCCTAACCTCTGGTCTGAAGAGGCACCATTCTCAGTGAGTCTGGAAAGAAAGAATCTGCAGTACTGAGGAAAAACCCTGATGTCTAGCACAGATGTGACAGGATGGTTCACTCTGCCAAAAAGTGGCTTCTGTCCTTAAGAGTACAAATTCCAGATCAGTCATCCACTTATATTTTATAGATGATTTCTGATTTTATTTAGAGGAATAGGCACTAGAACTGTAATCCAAGCTCTGCTAGTTATCAGCAAGTCACTCCTCAGTGAAAACATTTATGAAGGATCTTCAAAGGGCTGGCATTATAATGTACCATGGGATAGATGGTAAACAATCTCAGTCTCCTCATTTGTAACATGGAGAGAGTTGGTATAGATCAGAGCCTTCCAGCCCCCAGCCTTGGGCCAAGAAAGGGTTACAAGTTTTCCAGGGTTACAAGTTTTCCAGTTCGTCTCAGTTCTCAGTACAGCCAGAGGCCCCCACCTGCTCACAGCCCATCAGCTCCAACCACAGGAAGCCTCCTCATCTGTTCCAGTGTACTGAACCAGTTATCATTTTCCATGGGTTCCATAATGTGAAAAATGCTAGGAAATAGTGGTCTAAACCAGAGATCGGGAAACTATAGTACATAAACCAAATCTATCCGGCAAGTTAAGGATGGTAGGGAGAAAATATTTCATGATTGAAAAAAAATTTTTTTAACTGGTTAACATTTTTTAAATGGTTAAAAATGTTTTTAATGGTTAAAAACAAACCGTTCACAAAATTTGAAAAGTTTATAAAATGCAAATTTCATCATCCATTAATAAAATGTTATTGAAAAGCAGCCACACTTATTCATATGTATTGTCTATGGCTGCTCCCATGCTACAGTAGAACTTTGGGATGTTGCCACAGAGAGCACATGACCCACAAAGCCTAAAAGTTTTATGATCTTTTCCCTTACAAAGAAGGTTAGCCAACCCACTTTGCTTCTCAAACTATAATTTATATATAATTCACCAGAGGACATTGTTTAAGTGCTGATTCTTATTATATAGCTATGAAGTGGAGTTTAAGATTCTAAGTTCACTGTTGGAAGGATAAACTTGTCTCATGTCAACTTAGGGTAGAATTGTGAGAGAGGCCTGCAACTTATTTGAAAATAGATTAACAGGAGAAAAGACAGTTTATCCACACTCACTGACTACACAAAAGTAAAAGTTTATATACCAACATAAAAGAAAAGAAGGAAAGTGGTTAGGGCATCAGTAAGAAAACACAGAAGGTTTTATTGGAGTTTTCATGCAAGAGCATTATGGTTTAGATGTAAGGTGTTCCCCTAAAAGTCCACGTGTGAGACAATGCAAGAAGGTTCAGAGAATAAATGATTGGGTTAAGACAGCCTTAACCCAATCCGTGAATTAATCCCCTGATGGGATTAACCGAGTGGTGACTAAAGGTGGGTAGGATGTGGCTAAAGAAGGTGGACATTGAAGGTGTGGCTTTGGGGTATGTCTTGTATCTAGCAGTACTTTCTGATCAGCATGTAAGTGGCTTCCCTCTGCCACACTCTTCAACCATGATGTTCAGCCTCTCCTTAAACCCCAGATGAATGGAGCTGGCTGTCTGTGGACAGAGGTCACTGAAATTGTGAGCCCCTAAATAAATTGTTCCTCCTCTACAATTGCTCCGGTCAGATCTTTTAGTCAGAGCGGCAAAAAATGCTGACCAAAACAAAGTGAAATTGTTGGCCTGCCTTTTTCCTGGAATTTGTAGGAAATTCCCTTGGAGGGGAGTAAAAATCAGCTGTATTTTGGGAGGTTCTGCTTTAGTTAGATAAGGGAAGTTCAGGAAAGATCTCAAATGGTTGCTTTATCTTTTTTTTTTTTTTTTTTGGTACCATGGATTGAATCCAGGGGCACTTAACCACTGAGCCACATCCTTGTCCTTTTATTTTTTTACTTTATATTTTGAGTCAAGTCTCACTCAATTGTTTAAGGCCTCATTATATTGCTGAGGCTGGCTTTGAATTTGCCATCCTCCTGCCTCAGCCTCCCAAACTGCCAGGATTACAGGTGTGTGCCACTGCACCCAACATGTTTTCACTTTAAAATCATCTTTATGCTTGAACTGTGGCCCCTTCACCACCAAGCTCCCACATGATGCTGATGCTGAAGGTCCATGAAGCTCAATTTGAGTTGCAAGGGTTTTTAGACCTACCTCAATGTCACCTCCTCTAGAGGAAAAGAGTAGATACTATCAAATATCCTGATAGGTCATTCTCTGAAGGATAATAGACCAGGATAAAGGTGGTTTGGTAGAACCTGGTTCTGTCATCCCAGTTACTTGCAAAACAGTAATTTCTCCTACTGCTATCAGCAAACACCCAAAGACTCAGGGCTGCCCACACCCAGCAAGCCGTAGCAACACACCAACTACCATAGGACAGAACACAATTCCACTCACTCAGACACATCCTGCTGGGAATCCATTGCATCCCTGACCTTAGAACTCCCTCAACCTGTGATGTCCACCAAAGCCTACCCCACCCCATCTCTGGCCCATGCTGAACTGAGCTCCTCCGGCTAAATGACGCCTGTCCCATTTCTGCCTAAAGCAGACTATCCTGTTGTTGATCTCAATAAGAAAAAATCTATTTAAAATGGGATCCCTGAGCATAGATACAAAATTGACTCTTTATTAAATACTTCTGATACCTGAATCTCTGAGCTTGCACCTGCCTCCTCATGCCAGTCAGGCAGCTTCCAGAAACACAGCCAGATGGGAAGCATTCAATAAAGTTGCTAGCTCTTCCCCCATAATCCTGAGATTTACAGTGTTAATTTAAAGCCCTGAGACATCTGTGACACCGCACCACCTTGGCCAATTTTTCCTCAAGGAGCTGTATGGGTTTTGTAAAGAATTCACTGTTAGATCAATATTAACTGTAAAGGAAAAGTTGCACCCTGAAGTCAAAGTAACCACACTGCCAAACCATGCTCCAGTAATTCCGCATGAAGACAGAAATGCTTACAGGTAAGGCCCAGTACTAGAAAGGCTGGGAAGCTGACTCAAGTTCCTCCTACTCTCTCAGGATGGCAGGAAATAAGAGAACTTAATTTCTTTTCCAAATTAATGTCAAAATGTGCCTTTTCCACTGGATATGACAATTACAGGTACAGAATGTGCACGTGGGAGGGAAGGAATCTTTCTTACAGTAATGAAAAAATACTGGAGCATGAGTCTCTAGAGCAGAGCTGTCAAATAGGACTTACTTTGTCAATAACAATGTTCTATATCTGTGCTGTCCAGTATGGTGACCACTATGTCTATATGGGGCCATTGAGCACTTAAATGTGACCAGTGAGACTGAGGAATGGAAGTTTTAATTTTCATTAGTTTTAATTTAAATGATCACATGTAGTTTCCAACTACCATATTGAGCAGAGTACCTGTGTACCCCGTTCCAGGGATGTGGCCCTGGACAAGTTTTAAACCTCTCTGAATTTGTATTTCCACTCTAGAGAATTTGGTTGTGAGTGCTATGGTTTGGATATGGTTTGAGTGTGTCCCCCAAGGTTTCTGTACTGTAAACCTTGGTCCCCAATGTGGTGATGTTAAGAAATGCTGGAACCTTCTGAGGTGGGGTCGAGTAAAAGAAAATTAGGTCTTGGAGGCTCACGGAATAGAATAGCTCCCATGAGACCAGCTTGTTATAAAGGAGCTGAGAATCTCCCCAGAATCCCTCTTCCATGCAAGCTGCTCAACACTCAAACAGGCTGCTACCATTGTGATGCCATCTGCCATGAGGACCACACCAGAGCTTAGCAGACGCTGGCACCACGACCTTCCTCCTCCAGAATTGTGAACTAACAAATCTTTCTTTAATGAGTTTCCAGCTTCTAGTATTTTGTTATAGCAACAGAAAACAGACCAAGACAGTAAGAATAAGAAAGTCTGCAGTTTAAGTCATTTCACTCTATAATCCAAAAATAAATATAGCAATTGCCTCTTCAGTCAGGCTATATCCAGAGCTTTGACCAAACTTAGAAACTCTCCCTGTTTTCTTTCTCCCAATCTTTCTTTCACATCATATGTTAGTGACCCAGTATGGAAGGAAAACTCTTCTGGCATATAATCAAGGTACATAACCTCGCACCAGCTGCCTTGGCCACCAGCACCACCACTACTTTGCCACTTACACAAGGGAAAAACAATTAAACTTCTCGTATTCCATTTTGGCAATAATAAACTCTTGCTGACCTGAACCATGAGCTCTGTGTTATAACAAAGGCTGTTTTGCCTGCACACTGACCAGAATTGTCCAATGTGGGGTCACAGGGCAGAGAGAGGTGGAGGGACTGATGGCACCGCAAGCCCATGTGACCTAGCTCCCCACCAGCAAGGCCCCACTCTGCAATTCTCAGTTAATTTTAGAGCAGCAGGCCACTGCCTCCTACAAGGTTTGAAGAGACCTGGGAAGATCAATTACAGAAATGATTAGCATGCAAATGGCACTAGCAGGCTGCCGGGCAAGAACTCTCTGGATAGGAACTGCAGAGGCCAACCCAGTTAGGAGCAAATCGCTTGGCTATAAACAGAAGAAAAGTCATTAGCCTTTTCATCAATGGAAAACGCATTTCCTCCACTATTTCAAGTATGTTATTCTGAAATACTTTAATCAAGTGTTAGGACTAGAGACTCAAAATGTAACAATCAAGACAAAGGAGAGAATATCATTTTGTCCAAAAGAGAGTGGAACCCTATATTTTTTTATGTATTCATTTCATCTCACTCATATCTTTCTTTTTCACTTTTTCAGACTCAAAGTTGCAATTCTCAAGCACCAGGCTATGGACAGGTGCTAACTTATACTAATATTTTTATCAGTTCTGGGTATATTCTTTAAAAAATAGGGACACTAATCAATTCCTTATAAGGCTGCTTATTCACATTAAAGAAAATTCCTACTATATTTGTCTCTCTCTTTTTTGGGGTGTTAAAAGAGTTCTTTCTTTTATGAAATAATTGGGATCCTAAATGGGAATTTGTTTTTGCTTTTTATAAATACCCTTACTGACAAAAAACAAAAGTTAACAACTTTCATCTTTGTGTTGTGGAAAACCAGAATATGTCTCTCTAAAAGATAAAGGATTATTGAGCTGAAGGCAATTAAAAAGCAGATGCAGGAAAGCTCTCTTACCTCCCTGCATTTGCCTCAAAGGACGTGGATTTACAAAGACAAAACTATTCTACCCACTTCCCTACCAGAGAGAACAAAAATTACTCACTGAGGAAAGCTTTATACTTTCCTGGACCTGGAGATAGTACCAGAGGAACTGACATTAATAAGCTTTTCTTATTATCCTTTATCTGCCATTTTCTTGCCTTTTCCCAACTTGTCACCCACAGAGAACTCAAGTCCTTTTCCTTTGTCTCGTCACTTCCCTAAAAATTCACTATGTGTGTTGAAGATACTATGCAATCTGGAATTCAAAGCTGCTTCTCTGAGAACTATTCATTCTCTGGGTGTTTCCCAACATATATTTAATATACATACTAACAAACTCCTGTTTCTTTTTCTTTTGCTAATCTCTTTTTGTAACAAAGGTCCATTCTAACTAAGAAACATTTGGGGTTATTCTTTTTCCCCTATCCTATTCTGTTTTCCCTTTTTTGCCTATTAAGCTGAGAAATAAAATCTCAATGTCTAGGATCCCCTGGCTGAGATTTTGGCAGAGATACTCCAGCTCTCACCGTGGTGAAGAGTTCATAAGAACACTTTTGGAGAGGACATGATCAGCGTAATAGGACTAAGCATGGAGGTACTTAGAAGCTTGCCTGTATTGTTCCTTTGGCAGGACAAATGGTTCACCTGATTCATAACCCCAGGTATGGAAGAAAGAAAATTTCTGATTTCCAACATCACCACACCAAAGAGCTCCGCTTGGCATGACCAGTTTGGGATAGAAAGAAAGAAAGAATTACCGATCTCTTGGCAAAACACTGAGGAAAGAAAGAAAGGAGGGAGGAGAGGAAGGAAGGCAGAAAGAAGGAGAAAGAAGGAAGGGAGGGAGGCACAGGTACACCATGAAGCACCTGTCTTTAAGCTTTCAATCCACCTATTCATTCTTGACACAGAGGATTGTCTGGTTAAGTGTCCTCCAATAAGGGTGGCCTTCACATCACCTCCTGCTTTCTAAAAGTAATAAGGCAAATCCTAGTTGTGCCAACTTGAAGCATTGGGAGGACCACAGTATGAGCTGGGAGAGGGACTGGTGTTCAGTACTTGCAAGGATAATACCATCAGGATAATTTTTGTACCTTCAAGAAGCAGTAGGAGGTTTGATGTGTATCAAGGAAAGGTATGAGCATTTGTGTGTGTGTGTGTGTGTGTGTGTGTGTGTGTGTGTGTGTGTACAGATATGCTCAGGAAGCTGTAGCAAAGTAGCTAAGTCCAAGAGGACTCTCAATGATTACCAAGATGGGAGATAAACGCTCCCAGATAAGAGCAAATCCAGGACCAATTCCCTAAGCCAGACCCAAACCAAGGAATGACAGCTTAAGTGTACTGAAAGCTCACTCTGCACCAAGCACTCTGCTGAGTTCTTCTCATAGATTAACTCAATGAATCTTCACAACAAGCCTGTGGGAGAAGTGCTAGGTACTATCCACTTTGTACAAATGAGGAAACTGAGGCTAGGATAGATTATGTCTAAGTCATGAAGCCAGTAAGTTGGAATATGAACTCAAGCACAGCATATCTGGGTTCTTGATAACAAAAATATCTTTGCAGCTGGGCACGGTGGCACATGCCTGTAAACCCAACAGCTTGAGACGCTGAGGCAAGAGGATTGCAAGTTCAAAGCCAGCCTCAGCAAAAGCAAGGCACTAGGCAACTCAGTGAGACCCTGTCTCTACATAAAATACAAAATAGGGCTGAAGATGTGGCTCAGTAGTTGAGTGCCCCTGAGTTCAATCCCAGTACCAAAAACAAAAAAAACTTTGCTGCAAGAAATACAAGGACAAGACTATTTCCAATGGGTGCTTCAGATGGAGAAATTAGACCAGAATGCCTTGAAACAGCTATTTTCAAGAACATCTTAATCATTTATTTTACCATATTGAGGTCAAATTTCTATCTGCTTTGTGAGATGGAATCAATTTCTTGTATTTCCTCTTCTGAGCCACAGAAGTAGAACTGCAAGGAACCTCAGAGACATCTGATCCAACTCCTTTATTGGACACCAATGATATAGACTCATGAAGGTGAAATGACTCCACAGGAATTCATTCTGTAGAATTCAAGTTAACAGTTTAGGAGGAATGAGCTAATGTATTATTTGGCATCTTACAGGGTTCCAACAACGCTAAAAAGTATTATCACTGTATCATTTCAGTGTCTAAATTAAAATTGGGCTCAGAAGTATATGCTCAGGCAACGAACTCAAAGAATTCTGTTGACACAGGAAGAAAAAACAAAAAATATCTAATCAACATAAGAGATGTGAATATCAAGGTATGGGGCACTTTGTGATTAATAGATGCTCTCATTCTATTATGGCCTTCTCAATACATATGTAACTAAGTCAATAATAAACTTAGTTTAAGAATATGAGCTCATGATAGTACATGCTTAGGTAAATTTTACGCCTATAATCAAACACTTTAGTTTGTCAAAAAGAAATGAAACATACAGCTCCATCATATTTCATCAGGATTAAACTCACTTGACTTAGAATTGTCTTGAATCAAAATTAATAATCAGATGCTACCAATGGTTGGATGATTTTTTATTCTTTTTCTCCTCCTTGGGAATTCTGGTCCTAAAATTCATCATGATAGGTGGCAAGGATGAGGAGCCACTGCATAGTTCTACAAACCCAGATGACACATGGATCTCTATAGCTTTAGCTAATTTCTCACAAGATGAACAGACTTTAACTTAACTAAGAGAATCTCTTATACACAGAGACTGTCTCATTCTAGTAATTTACACTCAGTTTTCAAAAATGAATATTCCAGCTGCAAAACAGTAATGCTTTGGATTGGAACTTTAAATTCTAAGAAGATAAGGAGTTGGGGGAAAAAGAATATGATGCTCTGAAGTCTAATATGATTATTCTAACTTCCATAGATTCTCTTGATAGAATTAAGAGTGCTAGAGGTATCTTGAATTAAACAATGAATTCCTAAGATAACATAGCCATTTAAAGATCAGGATGATTGATTAGATTTGTGATTATTTATATGCTGAGAAACTTCTCTTTTACAATAAAATACATATCAAGGCTTCTTTGAAAAAAGCACATAAATGAAGATTAGGATTAAGCCAGGGATGGTGGCACACATCTGTCATTCCAGTGACACTGCAGGCTGAGGAAAAAGGATGGCAAGTTCAAGGCCAGTCTCAACAATGTAGCAAGACTGTCTCAAAATAAAAAAATATAAAGGGCTGGGGATGTGGCTAGGTGGTAGAGTGCCCCTGGTACCACCAAAATAAGTAAGTAAATAGGTAAATAAATATATAAATGTTAACATTCAAAATTAGGATCATATTTTCAAAAGTCATATGATTTGCTTTTCAAATATCTTTATATCCAATATCAGCAAACTGCAAATGCTCACGTTTTGTATAGTGAAAGGTCATACTGGCCAACATGATATTCCACATGAAGATGTGAACTACAGGGTGAGAATGGAATATACTTAAGAGATGCCGCCCAGAACCTTCTGCCACAGTGTCAGTAGCCAGGCCAGGAAGAGGCTTGCACAACCAGCCATGAGTCTTGGTTTATAATCCAAGAAACTACATTGCAGACAAGAGGCGAGTGGGTTGGCTGTGAAGTTTACCAAGAGTCCACAAGAACACTTGGGAGAAAACCTAAGATCAGTGATGAAGCTGAATCAGAAACCAAAAGTCCAGACAGATGTCAGAATCAAGAACACATGCTCCTACTTTCCCCACTTAATGAACAAAGGGTACCTTGATGGCTAAGTGTTATGTTAAACAGATTTTATGTCCTGTCACTTGACCACAACATTTTTCACTCTTCATCCACTGATGCCCATCGTGATCTCCAAGAAGCATGGATAGTAAATGTGTTTCCAAATTTATTAGACCTGGGATCTTTTGTTCATTAAAGCATCCATCGGGCCCTGTGGACTAAGGAACACCTTTTGGGAATTTCAAACCTAGCCAAAATATCTGCTTTTCAAGCTGAGAGCAGCACCAAGTCCTAAGAAGTTAAGAGATTTAGCCAGTCCAACAGATAGGCAGAACTGGACCTAGAACCCCAATACCTTGGCATGCCCTGTCTATGGCTTATCACAGCACACCATGTACCAACATTTTTCTCCTTACTGAAGCCAGCATTCTTCCAACACTGACAAACTCAGAAAAATAACAGGTGCACTTTTCTTAACAGTGACCAAACAAATCCCTAAGCACCTCTGCCAAACCTTCCCAATGGGAGACTCTCCAACTGCCCCTGGCCTTTCCCTCCACCCAAGTTCAGTGAACAACTATGATTTCAATTATAGCAGAGACTTTCTCTCAACTCCAGAAAAGCTATAGAGATGCTCTTTGGTGATTAATAGCTGATTAACTTCTCCTGCCAAACATCTGTGGGCTCCATTAATTAGACTAAATGCTAAGCAGTGATCAGATAAGTCCTGAAAACACCATGCCTGAGATAATTTTTCCCGTGTGGGATTTCTGCCTGTTAGACAGGACCCCAAGCTGTTACTGGGCTCAGAGCTAGTCTTCACGGAAGAGGAAACAGCAGGTCTCAGGAGGACCACCAGATTCTGCATCCAGCATTCCCAGATCCTTCTCTTCCTGGACCCCCTGAGAGTTGCAAGGAAAAGCTGTTTACTTGTTTCAACATCTATGTAAAAGACAGACAGAGAGAGGGAGAGAGAGAGAGAGAGAATTGGCCCACTATAATCTACAATCATATACCCTAGCTAGAATGCCATTAACAGCTCCCTATTGCTCACTGAACTTGGTTCAAACTCCCTGGCCTGGTATTTAGGATCTTTTATAATCTATGACTTCCTTTCTCTCTAGTGTCATTCTCCCACACAGACCCTTTTTTTTAGCCACTCTGGATATTGTCCTATCATCTCTCTTCTTCTCCTACTTCCTCACAGAATGACTCTCCCCACCCCATGTGTCCCCATCTCTATCTCACAAGCATATCTTACGAGTCACATTCTCCTTTGTCCATGGAGCCTCACCGACAACACCTTCAGAAGTTGGCTTCCCCTTCAGAAAATTCCTATGCTTCTTCTAGTCTATACATCTCACTGGATAACTATCAGGAATCACCATGAAATGCAATTTAATTGTGCACGTCTTATCTTCCAGAACAAATGGTAAACTTCCAGAGACCAACGTCACTGTCATCAACATTTTCTGACACAATGGGAAGCCCTGGATATGTTCAAAATGCTCCATCCTCCCTGCTCCCCGTCGATACCCTTCAGGGTAAGCTTTCAGCATCTGAACTTGGCAGACAAGCTACTTCATAACCTGGCCTCTTCCTCCTTCCCCTCTCTCAATGATCCACACACTTGTTACATGCCCTATCTCTCTCCAGCCATGGCAAGTGATCAGAATTGCCTCAAAAGGAAGTGTTTCTCTTCTATGGATATTTTCCCCTCTTCCTGAAATGAATTTCACTTATGTATCTACCTGGCAAGCTCAAAAGTTAGCATCCCACATATAAGAATCTTCGTTTCTGGTCTAAGTGATGCCTAGCCACCCCATTCCTACATAGCCCTTGTGCCATAACTTCATCATGGTACTTATAATACCTCTAGTCTACTTCTTATATCCCCATGATCTGGACTTCCTTAATTGTTCCTTGAAGACAAGGATTCCTCATTTGTTGTGGCATCCCTACAAGAACCCAGTGTCTGTGTGCAGTAGATGACCAGCCTCCACAGTGACCCCTGAAGATAGTGGCCTTCTGGTGTTCATGCCCTTGTGTGATATCTCAGGTGGAGTGTGTACTAGTCTTTGTAACTTTAATAAAGCACAAATGATATTGTATGACTCTGAGATTCTGAGACTAGGTCAAGTGCTTCTCAGGTCACTTGCTCTGAGGAAAGCCAATGCCATGCCATGAGCAGCCCGACAGAGGGAGGAGCTGAAGCTTCCAGCCAAAAGCCACAAGCATGATCTTGTAAGACAGTCCTCCAGCTTCAGTCAAGCCTCAGGGGACTGTAACTCTACTGACCTCTTCACGGCATCCTTATGAGAGACTCTGAGCCAGAACCATCCAGCTAAACTGTTCCTGGATTCCTGACCCCCAGGAACTGTGAAAGATCAAATGTTTATTGCTTATAGTTGCTAAGTTTGGGGGTTTTATATTCAGTATTAGATAATTAATGCATATTTTAGTGTCTGGAAGTGAGATGCATCTGCAATAAAAACCTACAATGAGGGAGCAGATTTGGAATCAGGTAGTGGGTGGAAGCTGTGCAGCTGTAAGATGTGGAATAAATAAAGCTTAAAGTTCCTTGAACAGTCTGAAGAATTCTGGACTCTGAAGATGTTACTATGGAGGAAAGTGAAGGAGCTATTTTCGAGAAGTGGAAGAAAGTGAATCCTTCTTATTTAGCAACAATGTCACCTGCAGTGATGTGGAAAGTGAAAGACGCAACTAATGAAGTAAGTGATCCAGCTAAGATTCTCAGCCCAAATACTGGAGATGCCAAGTAGTTTCTTTTTACTACTTAAAGACAAAATAATCTATTAAAAAGAAAAATTAAAACAAAAACCTAGCAAGATCTATTGCTGTTGAAAATTTCCAGCCTCTCCAGATATCAAACAATTCAAAATTGAAGAAAGAGCTTCTGAGAGAAGTTCAAATCAGTGCACCCAGAAAGCATGGTCTAAATGATGCCAAAAGCCAGGTATTGTGGCACATGCCTGTAATCCCAGTAGCTTGGGAGGCTGAGGCAGGAGGATCTTGAGTTCAAAGCCAGCCTCAGCAATGGCGAGGCGCTAAGCAACTGAGTGAGACCCTGTCTCTACATAAAATACAAAATAGGGCATTATCATAGAATGGAAGCATTGGTTTCTTTCTACAATGTCAGAATTTATTGGACAACAATAAGTTCACAAGCTACATCACTTCCATGGGTTGCAAGTCCTCAAGTACTCATGGGTCACTTGGTAGCCAGGCCAATCCTAAGTTCCTTTATTCCAATCTTAATTACTAACATCTATAATACTCAAATAGCTTATAATATATATTACATACATAAATATACACATATATATCACAGTGATATATATTGTTTACAGAAAGGTAAGAAAGAATTAATGCAGCCACAGGGTTTTAGGAAGCTGCACTAAGAGCAGAGGCACAGAGCACCTACAAATGCAAAAGAGTCACTGTAGGTGGTCAGTTACGATGATGAACCAGCCAAGAACTTGTTCAGGTAGCAGAATTGTCAGAGCATAGAACTTATTCTAGGCCAGGGTCCTAACAGCAGGCAATTTTGAAGTGGGCCATGTCAAGCTGGGAGGTTGATCTGAGCATGTTCTTGATTGCCCAGGGAAAGAGTAGGATGTTCCTTGCCTGTGGACCTCATGATGTGTTCACCAGATGGTCTAATGATGGGTTGATGTGTGCCATTACAACTAGTCTTGGAGTGTTTCACCTTTTATGGGTTTTTACATGAGGGAGTTACATCCCATGATACTGATAAGCTTATGGGCCTGGTTTTTCTGGTTTGCTATACCCATGCATCCATGTGCTTCTGATTTCTTTCGATAAGTTCACAGGTGGTCATGTTTATTTGCACAATTTGTTTATTTATTATTTGGTGCCTTACGTCTGTGCAGATGGTACCTGCTTACTTGTACAAATAAGGTCAAGAGTCATTCTACCTTGGCACTTGTACTCAAAATGGAGTAACTCATAGCAAACTGGTGCTTTACCAAATGGAGTAACTCAGAGGTAGGCACAGCCTGCAAACTTCTGTTCAATTCATCATGGAGTAACTCAGAGCAGGGCAGGCACAGCCTGCTCTCCACACTGAAAAATGAAGTCCTTTAGGCCCAGAGTATAGATGGAAGAATCTTGTCCTGCCCTTTTTTGAAAGCATTGACAATACAGTTCACATTTACAAAGCACCATATTTTGAAACACTTTAATCTGCATTTCGCAAATTGGATTATCCCAACCCTGGAATTAGACACGAGGTACAAATCAAGCAATCATCCCAGAAAGATGGGAGATTTCCCACTAGTTCATGACTGAAACAAGAAAGACTTAGACTCCCAAACAACCGTTCTTTCCTCCTCATTAAGCCACCGCATGTAGTAAGTTCAAAGTATGTACAAAATTATGGATAGCAGAGAAATTCCAAAGGCATTGGCATGTAGGTATTTTAACATTTTAAGTTATATTTTCCTTATTCACTGAAATATTTATGTAATTTAGACGTGTCTGCTGACCCCTCATCACCCAAGTCCTGTGTCCACATGTGCTAGGACTGAAGTATGTTCTTGATTACCTCAAAGATCAAGGTAGAGGCCAATGCACACTTGGTGGGAAGACTATACAAGATTCAGAACAGACCTCAGCAAGCAAAGAGTCCCAGGTAAGGCCGGGTGCAGTGGTGCACACCTGCAGTCCCAGCAGCTCTGGAATCTGAGACAGGAGGATCATGAGTTCAAAACCAGCCTCAGCAACAGCAAGGCACTAAGCAACTCAGTGAGACTCTGTCTCTAAATAAAATACAAAATAGGGCTGGGGATGTGGCTCAGTGATACAGTGCCCCTGAGTTCAATCCTTGGTACCAAATAAAAAAGTCCCAGGTAAGATTGCTTTGTCCCAGGCTAAGGTTGTGGCTCAGTGGTACAGCACATGTGAGGCACTGGGTTCAATACTCAGCACCACATTAACAAATAAATAAATAAACAAACAAACAAAACAAAGACATTGCATCCATCTATAACTAAACAATATTAAAAAAAAGATTTCCCAAATTCCCCCTGCATTTACTTCAAGATAAAAAAGAGGGAGGAAAGGCACACTGAAGGTGTAAATGCAAGGAGAAATTGTCCAGGAGTGGGATGGGGACAAGGAGATCATTATAATATTCTATGTTGATTTTTCATAATAAAAAGTTAAACATAATTCCCAAACACATCTTAGCTATGAAGATGGGGGTTTCTCTTTCACCTCTCCTTTCTCCTTTGTAGGACTCTCTCCCCTTATTGTCCCCAGAACTTTAACTTCTTCCTCCCTGAGACATCCAGTTCTTCCCTCCTCCTCCTCCTCCTCCATCTTCTCCCCTTCCTCCAGACTAACCTATCCAGTCGCTGAATTCAGCCAAACAAAGGATTGCCCCAGTAACAGGACCCACCCTCCTTCAAAGGTAGTTTAGCAACCATCTTTTGTTACTTGAGCATACTTCGGGGCTTAATCACCAGCGAAAGTGGTTTATCAAAGTAATTCTATGAAACGCATACCGTGCTTTCCTCAAGAAGAATACTGGTGAATAAAATTTTCTCCATCTTGTTACACTTATTATTCTGAATTCCTTTGCACTTTGTTCCAAAGAAACCAGTCATTGAAACTTGATTTGGAGAAGGAAAGCTGGTATTCAACAACTTCTGAAAAGAGTGGTTAATTCTATTTGAGTTTCTCTCCACAGCCCCATTCAAAACAGGTTGTGTGTATCTAAGAATAAATGGAGTCACCACACAAGGGGTTTATTATCAGAGCTAAGCTTTGGGAAGCAACTCCCACTACTTAGCTGGAAGGAAGAGAGAAAAAGAAGCAGGGATACAGGCTGTGATGAATGGAAGGAGGAGTTTAAAGAGGAAGGAGGGAATGGATTAAAAGAAGGAGAAAAAGTGGGAGACATCTGAAAAGCCACTATCACTGTTCACATTGTGCAACTCTACTCGCTGTTCAAAAGAAGAAAAATATCATCCATACAAATCAGTCAGCTTTGATTTCACAAATCCTTCACCCTTCTTTCATTATCTTCATTTAGCCTGAGTTTGGGTTTCTGCTAGGTTTTGTAGGCAATTGGTATATTTTCACTGATTCTTTTGGCTGAAAAAGACAAAGATAGTTCCAAGGACTCTGAAGACTTGTTCAATGACGTCTCCGCCTTATTACCCTGCACAAGGTAATCATTTCAGGTTTAACTCAGCCTCAGCATTTTTGTTGTAAAACTCCCTTGTATTTTTTTTTTAACTGCTGAACCTATTGAGCAAAAAAAGCCAAGAAGCAAAGAGACTGGTCCCTTGAAGGGGACCAGGGGCCAGATTATGTCAACAATTCCTTTTCCCTGAAAGAAGCTGGCCTGACGGGTCCTGTTGTCAAATGACAATTGTGACTCCTTGCATTTCGAGAGTCATGCACAAATGGTTCCATCTGAAGCCCTCTGGGTAACAGTAGCCTTTTGAGGTTATGATATCTCTGGATGGAATTCAATAAGAGAAATTCACTTTCAATTGAGCTCTTGGAACACAGCCAGGCAAGCCTAACAATACAGTATGCTTCCCAAGAAAACTGGACTTATCCCTTTTTTTTTCCTCCCTCCTTTTTCTTTCCTCCCTCCTTTTTCTTTCTGTTCTAACCTTGTTCACACGTTACCTCTTCCCACATCCACACTCTTTCTATCAGAGGACACCAGAGCTTTTAAAATAAAACCCAGCGCTGAAATAGGATCGGTTTTTATAGGACACGAGCTTCCACCTGCAGCCTGGGGAATTCGCCCTCTCCTCAGGGGATCTTCTACCAGGAAGATGGCGCAGAAACACTGCCAGGGGGGCACCAGGGATCTCACCACCCCCACTCCTCATCACTGTTCAAACTTTAGCTTTATCCTTCCCATTTTTGCTTTTCTTTTAAATTGGGAAGAGGCAAAGCGGACCAAGACTCCCCAACCACCACGGCCTTGCCAGGAGCTTTTCCCTCGCTCTTGCTCTCACTCTCTTTGCTCCGTTTATTCCTCATTTTGCCAAGATTTTCCTCTGAGTAATTGCTATTTCTTGGCCTGGAAAAGGTTGTAATTCTCTTTGTCTTTTGCATTTGATCATCCGAGTGGATTAATGTGGGTGTTAAATGGGTGGAAGAAGTCGTTTTCTTTGTCAAATTCTCTTAATCATCCTTTTGATTTCACTCTCTTGTTCTCCCCACCCACACTTATCCCTCCCGCCCCTACAGAAAGTGTGTGTGTGTGTGTGTGTGTTCACACACATTATTAGTAGTATTAGTATTAGTATTTTGGAGGGCACTCCTTTTGAGAGCCTGGAGTAAGTAGATGTGTCAAAGAGAAAACAAAGCAAATGTACAGCATCTATCCACCCGTTAGGAGCTGGGGGGAAGTCAGGGGTGGAGCACAGGGAGAGGCCTCAGTGGGTGCTTTCTTTTGGGTCTATCTAGAGCTACAGCTTAAAATTTGTTTCCCTAAAAAAAAAAAAAAATCTCTTTGGTTCTAATGTCACCAGCTCAAGGGGCTGGCATTGATTTTATTTGTTTGCTTTCTCTCAGATAAAGCATAAAGGAAACAGCACCTAATAATACTGTTTAAACCAAATACCAGTGAAGGTCAACCACCCCAAGCCCCCAGCTTGCAGTCTTAGTGGAAAACAAAGCCAGGACTTTAACCACAAGCACAGCACCTTGTCTTAATCCCCTATCCACAATCCAAGGACCCTCCTTGTCCTACCCATGTCTGCTGAATGGATTCTTACAGAATCCTAGCAGGGTGGAATCAGCATGAAGATTTGGAGACTAAGAAGTGATTATCAGTGGGAAAATAGAGAAGTGTTCTACAGATTTAAGGCACATTCAAGGAGTGACCCACCCATTTCATAGGGAGTATTCTGAAGAGTACAAGCAGCTGAGCAAACAAACTCAAAAACTCTGACCAACTAGTATTAAGACAGGTAACACAGAACTAAGGATGTGGTCGGTGTCTGGAAATTGCAGTCCCTGAAATCAGTGTATTGGAGGCCCCATCTGCCATTTATCTCCATGTTACCCAAATAGTTCCTGGATATTCTAGAAGTCCTTAAGTCTTTATCCTCATTCCCCAAAGGTTCCTAGCATATTAATGATGATAAACTACTAGGGAGATAAATTATCTAGACTAGAATCCATAAAAGTCCTCATATACCAATCCAGGTTATGAAGCTCCAAGAACTGACCTTCCCAGCACCTGGGGGAGTCACTGTACACCAATATAAAAAGTTGATGCACACATGTGACTATACCCAGTCACTAAGACAACTGATCGTGATAATGATGTTCTTATCTGTCCGGTCAAAGATAAAAAATAGATTTTGCCTTAAGTACTCATTCGGATTGACTGGTAATGACTATCTCAAAAGCTGTACTAAAAACAATCCTGAAGCCATATTCAAACGCAGCAGGAAAAAAAAATAATGCTGAGATCAATTAGTTACATCTGCCACGAGGGAGAGTAGTTACATAGACTCTGCCTATTAGTTATTCTAGCAAGGTGATTGCAAGAACTAAGACAGCAGACTTAACATCAGCTTTTCCAATTCTGTCAAGAAGAAAAGCCCTGCATGTCTTTAGGACAAGTGTTTCCACTACTTACAATGCTGTTTTTCTCCATTAGTTACCATTTAGTGAGTCTACAGTGAGCCAGGCACTATACTGTGATCAGTACTTATATTGTTTCATTCAGTCTTCATAGTCACACTGCTGAGTAGATATTGTCCCCACTTTGCAGCTGACAAAATATAGGTTCAGAAAGGTTAAATAACTTGCCCAAGGTCTCACAGGCAATAAGTGGTGGCGCCAGGACTTGAATAGATGTCTGTGGTACAATCCAAAGCCAAGGATCCTGCTATAAATCCTGCTGCCTCCTTTGGATTAGAAGACATGAAGGAGAAGGAGGGAGCGGGAATCTTTGCCAGTTTGCTGCCAAGCCTTATATAGCTGTCTTCAAAATGCCCATCATTCTTTTTGGCTCCTGACAGTTCCAACTAATTGTCTGCCATTAAGCAGTTGAGATTTTTAATTACAGTTCTATTCAGCTGAGCTGAAATTTCAGCTAATTATAATTGAAATTGCAGGCTAAAAGCAAGTTTCAAAGGTCACCCAATAGTTTTCTGGGTTTTTAAAAAATATTATATAAGATATACATAGGTGAGAAATCAAGTACTATAAAAGACTTACAATGAAAATGTACAACCCCCTGCCCCACCCATTCCTGCTTCCTAGAAGCAAGTACTTTTAATTATGGCTATTCTTATTTCTCCTGTTAGTTTCAATCTCTATCTAATAGGTATATGGCTCCATTCCTTGATTTATTCTTTTGTTATTATCTACTGATTTACACTATGATGAATGCAAATTCAACTCGCCAACACCACATCTACCCTTCTTTCCTTTCCCCTCCTCATCACAATTTAGCTACATGTCCACTTTCAGTTCTTCTTCTTTCTTAATTCAATGCCTGCAACCTCAGGTAGCAATTAAAGACTCAATTCTAGTCCCATCAGCCATTCACGTTTACTTCCTTTTTCCTCACTTCCACTCCCCAATCTCTGTCAGCCAAATCTGTAATGTTTACATTATTGAGATAAGTAATAATTATATTCTGTTTGTAACCATAGGTAGGTCCTCCATGATGTATACACCTGAATCTAAAAGCTGAAAACCAGATCATCACTTGAATGTCTAGATCAAATGGATTCTCCTGCTTCACCTTCATCATCAATGGATCAAAATCAAGTGATTTTGCTTTGCATTTGGACCATGACTTTCTTGTACAGTTTTGTTATTATTTTCCTGAAGTTTCTGATTCATTTTTCCTTTTTCTTATTGTCCATAACATTAAAATAGTTTCACAATTTTCAAAGTCTATAAATTTAATCTATAAAACTGCCTGTCCCCACACTACCAAGATCTCTTTCACAGCATCTCCTAATCTTTCCTCTGCAGTATGGGCTAATGTTTTTCCTACACCAGAGATCAAGTGGCCATCCTGGAACTCTCTTAGTTGCTCTTCTCATCTGGAGGTTTTTGTCTCCCATGATTTCCTCCTTCTTAGTTCACTGTCTTATTATTTTCTTTTCTCAAATACATTTTCTAATAGCATCCTAAAGCAGGGTGCATGATCATAACCTTTTTGAGTTCTTAAAAAAAAAAAAAAAAAAAACTTTAGTCTGACCTCAAACTTGATTGATAGCTTGGCTGGGTATAGAATTTTAAGACAAACATTCTATTCAGTCAGAATTTTGTAAGCAATGCTCCATGTCTTCTTTTAGCCAGTGTTGCTGTTAGGAAATTTAATGCCAGACCGATTCTTGTTCCTTTATAAATAGCCTGCTCTTCCTCTCATGAAAATTTCAAGATCTCCTTATCTCCAATAAATCAAAATTTGATGACTATTTGTTTTGGGGTGGATCTTTGTTCACTTATCCTGTCCAATATTTAGTAAGTCCTTTCAATCTGAAACTTCTATTTTCCTCTAATTTTGAAGAAAAAAACATTTTTTTACTTATATACCTAATTTCCTATCCTCTGGTATCCTCTGTCTGTTCAGGAATTCCTATTAAAGCTGACTTATTATTCTGGGAATGCAGTTCCTAAATTGCTTCTCTATCTCTTCTTTCTTTCAGTGTTGTTTTTTTCATTTTTATTCTAAGTTCTCAAAGATTCCTTCACTTTTTCTCCCAATCCTTATAACAATTTATTTTGCTAGCAATCATCTTTTACATTTTCCCCAAATTGCTCTCATTTTATCCCTTTTTGCAACATTCTTGCTTGTATTGTGCTTATAATATTTTCTCAATCCCCTCTGAGGAAATTAAACATTTTTTAATGTTTCTTCAACCCTTTAATTACTTTCATTTTCACAGGGTTTATTTTTGTTTGATTATGTTGGCCATTATCTTTTATGTTATAAGTTTTCTCAAATATTCTAATAATCCTCAGGTGTCTTATTATATAATAAAGAAGGAAGCAAAAGAACCGGTCAGACACTCTGAATAAAGGTTTGCCTTGTCAACAGGTAGATTTTGCTTCAAAAGAACAGGTGAGAAACCTGACATTTGGACTCCTCAGTTCCAGAATAAGGAGAACTTTATCCTGGATAGAGACCCTCACACTAGTTCCCCCCAAAAGAGTATTTCAAAATTCTTTAGAGAAGAATCAGCTTAAGAATGTGGGCTGTTCTTGGATACACAGGTAATACAGAGGCAATGTCTTCAACAGCTCCATGGATCTTCAATTAGTTCTGTTTTCAGCCTCCCTTCCCACTCCCACCCTCTGACACACCGCTGTCTCCAAGGACAGAGCCTCTTTATCCTTTTGTTGGCCAGTGGGTATTTTCCTTTTGCTAGAGTTCAAGGACACATTCCTACCCTGAAGCTTTCTTCATTCCCTTTATTAGCTAATTATTTCTCCATATGTTTTTTGTCTTCCAGAGAGTTTTGAAAGACAACAACTTTGGAGCATTGTTACCCCAATCATACACTTTTTAAATTGTTATAAGATTCTTTTATTTATTACTCAAATTTTAATACTATCAGAGAGAGAGAGAGAGACCCCACTTCTGCCATCTTGAACCTGAAGTCCCTACAGTGGTTCCATAAAATCACAGAAAGGAAAGAACAAAGAGGAGAAAGTAAAACAAGACGGATGAGCAGTTGAAATATTCCTATCTCAACCTGACCTGAGTTCTCTCTCTTTTTTTTTCCTCTATAAATTTCACTCAATTAGACCTATCTACAAGGAACAATTAAAGAATAGTTTAAGAAAAAAATAAAATCAAGTGCTAAACCTAAGTACTCCAGAAAATGGGCTAGAAGAGTTAGCAAAGGATACTTGGAAGAGGCAGGACTAGTAGTGGGTTGGGAGGCTGAAAAGGTATGTTGGAAGCGGATCCTACAGAGCTTTTTAAGCTGTCTGATCAAGTCCTAGCTTTAGTCTCAGCATGAAGGAACAATTCGATGGTTGAAAACAAGGAAGAGAAAAGATCCAATGAGTGTTCTTGAAAGTCACCCTGACTCAGATGCATACAGGTCTCACAAGAAAGTGGGTGAGAACCTCTCACATTTCCCTCTCACTCGCTCCTCACCACGGCCCTGTGGAGGTAGCATAGCTAGGCATCATTGCTATTCCTAATTCATGGGTGAGGAAACCGAGGCTCAGAAATATGATGTGACTTACTTGAAGATACATTAGTAGTAAATGTCACAGCAAGGCCAGGCCTGGAACCCACTTTTTTTCTTTTTCTCTTTTTTGGACAAGTACAAAGGAATGAGAGGAAACCAGAGATGTTTGGTCAAAACTAACCAGCCAATGCCACAGCCCAACATGAAGGATCATGCCCCTCTTGGCCCCATTCCCCACACTCCCAGGAGCTCCTACTAACTCCTCAACTATTTAAAGCCTTGCATCCTACTCTAGTTAACACAGCGTTCAGAGGAGTAGAAACAGAAGGAAGACAATAATGTTTATTCATCATCTACTACATACCCTTCCTTCTCCTCCAAATTCCCTTTATGAATACTCCACTAGGTTGAACAGTGTCCAAAACAACTTGTATGCACTGAAACCTCAGAATATGGCTCTATTTGATAATAAAATTTTTGCAGATATGATTAGTTTAAATGGGGTCATACTGGACTAAGGAGGGTTCCAAGTCCTAACTGGCATTCTTATAAGGAGACTATGGGGACACACAGAAGCACACAGGAAAGAAGGCCATTCAATGATAAAGGTAGAGATGAGAGTGAGGTGCTACCAATCAAAGAATGCCAAGGGTGTCTAGAAGACACCAGAAGCCAGAAAGAGGCAAGAGAGAATTAATTCCCTTACAGATTTCAGCAAGAACATGGTTCTACTTACATCTTGAATTCAAACTTCAAGCCTCCAGAACTGTCAGAAAATAAATTTCTGTTACATTAGGCCACCCAGTCTGTGGTGATATGTTACACCTTTCCTGGGAAACTACCACAAATACTACAATCAGAGCAAGGCAAAAACAAAAGGAAAAAAAGAAATTTTTTTTAATGAGCTCCCCTGAAATTATCAGGAAATATTTCATAGAAAAGAGTAAAAACTGACCCCGGGTTTTGGTGAAATTCCAGACGTGTTCCTGGGCGCTAACTTTATAAAATATGGATTGTGTAATCTGAAAATATGAGCTTTGAGAGACAGAAGGCACTCTGCAGAACTGTAGTCCAAGAAAACTGACCTTTCCCCTAGCCAATACATATTTGTTACATGAGGTTCCTGAGCCCCTAGAACATTGCTCCACATTGAAGAAGCTGCCATTTCTTTTTGTTTTTCATATTTTTATTGGTGCATTATAGCTATACATAATGGTGGGTTTTGCTTTTACATATTCTTACATGCACACAATATAACAGTTTGGCCAATATCATTTCCTAGTATTTCTGCTTTCCCTCCTCTCCATCATTCCCATTCTCTATTCTACTGATTTTCCTTCAATTTTCATGAGATATCTTTATTTTCCTTTTCCTTCTCTAGCTTTTCTCTCTACATATGAGAGAAAACATATAACACTTGACGTCCTGAGTTTGGCTTATTTCACTTAATGCTTTCAAGTTTCATCCATTTTTTTCAAATGGCATACTTTCATTCTTTTTTATGAAGCAACCGTTTTTTGATACCTTTATTTTATTTATTTATTTATTTATTCATTCATTTATTTATTATTTTTATGTGGTACTGAGGATCGAACCCAGGGACTCACATGTGCTAGGCAAGGCCTCTACCACTGAGCCATAACCCCAGCCCCCTGAAGCAATCATTTCTTAATGTTGTGGTATACCCCCACTATTCTAGGCACCTGACTAGCATTGCCTCACCTTATGCTCACAACATTCTTGACTGACAGACACTAAATTCTAAATCACTATTTATTGACCAACAGACTAACCCTGAGAAGTGGGTATTAACCTGTGTCAGGAAGCCACATGCTATCATGGAAAGCTTTTTGGCAGAGGTTCTATACAGTCCTTTCCAATGTTTGAGTGCTACCCCTTCTTTCTTTGCATCTCTCTCAGCAAACCAGCATGTAGCCAACTTCAAGGAAATGCTTTCCTAGTCAATGAAATACTCCCAGTTTCCTGACGTTGGCTAAACCCAGAAGTAAACACTTTGGACAAAGCAAAATTATTTGTACTGGCTTTTTTCCCACATTAAGCCAAGAAAACAAAAGTCCAAAAGTGATTTATATTAGGCCTTGGCACAGAAGTGTCTCGCATATAGGCACGTAACATGCTACACACCCTTCTGTCACACATACATGCCCCCAGCCACATACCTGTCACCAAGATCTTACTCGCTCAGACCTGGCCCCAGTGGTATCCTAATGGGTGGGAGAAGGGTGAAAGGAAAGACAAAGTAAACACTTTCAAAGTCAACCACAAAGCTGAGATATTTTCCAGGGTAAAGCCTCATGACTATCTGGCCTTTAACCTCCTAGAATGGGCTCTTCAAGGTATTGGTCATAGATGATCAAAAGTAAACAAAATTAGAAACCTCTAGTAATCTCAAGTTAAAAAAAAGAAGCAGAAAACTCCCTGGGCATAGAACCAGGAAACATAATCACCTCATTTCTGCCAACTGCTGGCCATGTGGCCTAGTACAAGTCACAGCCTCATTTGACAAAAGGTATGTCATCCACAAAGTTCCTCACAATTCTTTATCCAATGGGCAAGTTCCCCGCCCCCCCAGGTCCCCTGGTCTCCCCACTGTGTCTATATGCCCCACACTACTACCACTCATCTACTAGACCCTCTTTCTGGAATGGTTTTCCCATCACAACCCCCTAAGTGCTCAAATCCAACCTTCTTTTCAAGACTACATCCAAAAGATTCTCCAAAGCCTTTCCTGGTCATTTCAGCTCAGAATAGTCTTATTTTAGAACCCCTGTAGCCCTCTACCAATAGTGAAATTTGCCTGTCTCGTGTTTCGCTTCATCAGGTACATTTGTTAACACCCTTCCATTATTAGTCTATGAGTTTCTATGGGGCATATTTTGCAATCTGGTTCATCTTTGAACTCCTTCTCATGTTTTGCACATGTTCAGAAAGCTAAGTTGCCCACTAATTATATTTCTTGTTGCTATGGTTCTCATTTCATTTTCATTTGGGGTCAGTGTCCCAGGAAACTAATAAAATTGGTTCATGTGAGTAACCCCATGTCATGTGACAAATAAAATGTACACGTTCACTTTAAACTTTGAAATGCATTGATGACTGTACATTTTGGAAAAGATAATGAGAGGAAATCCCACCCTTCTCATGTTGGGTTGAGTCTCATTCTTGGGAGCAGATATGCCCTGTATGATGGCTACCGTCAAAGGACCCTAAAATATTTCAGCCCAAGCAGGGCTGGGGCTAGAATCTGGGTTCTGTGTATACTCTTCAGGAAGACATTTGTGGGTTGCTTTGGAAGCTAATGGTGGTGGGGAGAAGGAAATATTTGCTCAGCATCAGTTTAATGCAAAAAAAATGTTGGCCCTCCCAAAGTACCTCTTATCCTCACAGCCTGACCTCAGGCTGGAAGATTAGCACATTTCTTGAAGAATAATGGGTCTGTTTACCTTTGGAGTCATGACCTGTTTCTTCTAATTAAAACCAACACTATACTTCAGTATAACATGAAGAAGCGAGGAAAGTGAGAAGGTTTTGAAAAATGAAGCACTTTTGTAAATTACCTAATCCTATTTGTTTTGTTTCCCAGGTGTTACCAGCCACTCCTACTAGGAGCTTGACATGGCAAACACCATCTATTTGCCCTCCAGTGACAGACCAAAATTATTTTTAAGGCCATCTCTGTGATTAAAAGCCAAGGAAACCACCATCAATTACCAGGGAGAGCCATCTATTGGCAAATATCATAAATAATCATAAACATAATATATAACCATAAATAAATAACACAGTGTTCCCCATTTCCAGCCATCAGACAAAGCCAGATAGGAGCTGACCCTTACCTCTTTGGTGAATGAGACCATCCATTCCTGCTGGAGGGGTCTGGCTATTTTCCATGGGCTGCCCAAGAAAAACTGACTGTGCAACCCTATCCCTAATGCTTGCACATTAAATGTCAGTCAAACACCATTAATCACTCTCTGGAACCTAATAGTGATTTGCATCTTGGGATTTCCAATGTTCAAGAACTCTGCTTTGACACTGGACAGTAGAATTCAGGTGACCTCCTGGCTTCACTATTCACCAGCCAGACCGCATAAAGAAAGCCAATAAAATTCTCTCAGCCTCATTTTCCCTACGTGTAAATAGGAATAGGAATAGTGCCTCCCCTAAAAAGTGAACGTAAGAAGTAAATTAGAGGGGCTGGGGCTGTAGCTCAGCGGTAGAGCGCCTGCCTAGCATGCGTGAGGCCCTGGGTTCGATCCTCAGCACCACATATAAATAATAAATGAATAAAATAAAGATCCATCAACAACTAAAAAAATATTTAAAAAAAAAAAAAAGAAGTAAATTAGACAATGTATATTAATCAGCACTTGGCATAGAAAGACTCATTAAGATATATTCACTGCTATTATTCCTCAATGTATTTCTCACTAGAAATGGAACTTGACCTGCTTTGTCATTTTTTTATGTAGTGGATAAAATAAGTGAGAATAGAAAAGGATACATGCACAGCCATATAGTTCTCAGTGGCATCTAACTAGGGGTGCCTATGAGACCATCATGTTATAGACCATAGTCTGAAATCCCTTATGTTAGTCATAATTACCATAAAATTACCATGTTAGTCCATTACCATAAAAAATACCTGATATAATCATCTTATGAAGAGAAAAGATTTATTTTGACTCATAGTTTTGGAGGTTTCATTTCATAATCAGTTGGCCCCATTGCTTTGGGGCCTGTGGTGAGGCAGCACATCATGATGGCAGCCCATGTAGACAAAAAACATTCACCTTGTAGCCAGGATGTGAAAGAACCAATGAGGAACCAGCTAGGTTCTCACTATTGCCTCCAATGACCAGAAGACTTCCCATATGGCTCCACCTCTTAAAGGTTCCACAACTTTCCAATAGCACCACAGGCTGGGGATTGAGCTCTTAACTCATGGACCTTTGAAGGACACTTATCCAAACCATAGCACCCCCTCAAAAGCAGAAACTTTTTACAAAGGTTTGGATGTCATTGGTTTGTTTGGGACTTTGACTTCAGGAGGCAGAAATAAGAGCAAGATGAAACAAATGGGGAAGAGGAATAGCTAAACAGAGTTGGATGCATTACTAGGCTGTCCTCCATTCTGTGAGACTAGGCACTGAATCTCTCCCATATGAGATGTCCACCAGGGAAGAAGAGAGAAAACACAGATCTATCAGTTCCTATTGCCCACTGGTCAAGAATTGTCTGGTGGTGGTGGGCTGTCAGCTCTTAGGAAATTTTGGGTTGCATGGGCCAAAAGTTCCTAAAGGAACCCCACAGTACAGCAATGGAGAAAATGCAGAGTGAGGTGCACAGCACAACCTGTGAAGTTGGTGGAAACCCATACCAAACTGATGACCACAACAGTGACTGGAACAAGAGGAAAGCTAAAAGGATATTGAATCATGAACATCCTTCACCAAGAGGTAACCTGATGAGGTTGAAAGGTGCTTAAAATAGAAATCCAAGAGACAAGCTTTTTTCAGAAATATATGCCATCTCCACATACTTAAGTCCACACCACTAGACAATTCAAACTTGATTATTTATTGGCTCCTGACTTAATATATCTACCTGAAGGCATTCTTGTAGTCAATATTCCAGCCTCACCCACTTTATTCTTTTTCATCCTTTGACTTCAAAATCAGAGAATCTCAAGTTAACAATTCCAAGTGCTTCCATCAAAAATGTGGGTCATCTCCACAATGACTGATGACACCTGGCTGATGGTAGGACACTCCCAGTAAAAGAAATTATTACTCCTCTTAAGGCAGCTTAAGGGTCACACCCAGGAAACAGTTCTTACCTCTTCCCATAGTTCTGTTTTAAAATATAGTATGATCTATATTTTGGCTCATCAAGACTGATTGAATTCTTCTAAATCAATCTTTTCACCAAACACTCCGGATCTCTTTTGACTATATAATGACACACAGTGAAAGAGCTAACATAGTTTTGGGGCAAACCTGAATCCCTATGCCATTGCCCATTGCAAGAGAATACCATCTGTTTTTTACACTATTCTCTCAGGACATAAAGGAATGTAATTTCCAGTTGAATCACTGCATATTGTGTACCCAATATTATGTTACTCTGCTCCAGCAAAACTACCACAGTAGTACTAAGGTTGCTACTTGGTTGAATTTATAGCAATTCACTATTATTATCCAGGATCTGTCTGTTTTGTTTTTAATTAGGAGTAATCTAGTAAATGAAGGTGGAAAATGACAAGAATCACCCTGCATCTTTAGTTCTTGTAAGGTGGCACCAATTTCTGCCATTGCTTCTCCACCTCACCCAGGATGCAATATTTTTTATTTCCTATCTTGGCCAGGGCTGAGAGCAATTTCAGTAGCTTCAATCCAGTCTTCCCTATTATGAAATAGGTTCAGTGTGCACTGGTTAGCACTTCAGCCCATTGCATCTGGGACTGTACTTTCATTACTTGCTTGAGTCCAGAACTACAGAATACCCATACATACAAGATACAGAAAATGGGCTTATTCTTACAGATAGGCAGCAAGGGACAGCAGAAGCCTAGGATTCATTGTGAGAAGATCCCCTAAGGTTCAGGAAATCTTCCCAGCAATGATGGGGTCTCATTTGTATATACCCAACTTGTACCACAGCTGAGGGACCCTAGAAAGCATTCTACCCTAGATTTTATACCCTAGGGATAATCCATCACTGGGCTAACACATTAAAGGGCATCCTGTGACTAGGAAGGACTGGAACAGAGCCCAGACTATTCTGACCAGTTCCTCCTTTTCTCAGCATGGTGCATTCCCACTACATTCTAGTTATTCTTGAGATTTAAAAGCTAAAAAGGGAAAATAACTAGATTGGTCCAAGGCCACCCAGAGGACTATACAACACCATTATGATAACTCTCACCCAAGAGATCAAGGATTCATATATCTGAAGGTTGTGACAACCACCAAATAAGCATGTATTTTCCAAATACACAATCAGGGAATGGGGAAGTGACATTATTCAGGTCTCAATGGACCCACTCTGAGTTGGATTTTGGACAGAACTATATTAATTTCTTAGCCTTCATATACTTTCACAGTGGGGGTGTGGGGCAGAGATGTTGACACTTAAGAGTCCCCAGGTATCAAAACAAATATCCAAAAAGTCCTGGAAATGTTCAGGCATTCCCTAAATCAATCTTTACTTGAGTAACTATGGATATAAGTAACAATGGGAAAGGACTGGAGGGAATAATCACTGTGTACTTGCAATGGTGTGGCTGGGTCCCTCCTCCTGCAGACATGACTTCTCATTCGGGCAATGGATCTGGGCCAGAAAACTTTCTCAGGCTAGGCAACTGGGCAAAACTTGTGACTTTCTAACAGGTAATTGAGCTCAGCCTCCTAATCATCAATCCTAGATCTCTTTTATCTGTACAATTTGCATGGTGCTTGTGTTAGTCAACTTTCCATTACTATAACAAATACCTAAGATAAATCAACTTATATAGAGAAAAGGTTTATTTCTGCTCATAGTTTTGGAGTTCCAATCCATGGTTGGTTGGCCCCTGCTTTTGAGCTTTTAGCAAAGTAGCATAGCTTGCAAGGGAATACATGGTAGAGCAAAACTATTCACCTCATGGTGAAGAAGTGAAAGAGAAAGAGAAAGGGGTGGAGCCCCACTATCCCTTCAAGGGCATACCTCCAATGACCAGAAGACTTCCCACTAGGCCTCACCTCCTAAAGTCTTTACCACTTCTCATAGCACCAAGGTAGAGAATAATCCCTTAAAACATGGGCATTTTGGGGACATTTTGGATCCAAACTATAGCAGTATCCTTGTTGGCTACTATTTTTCCCTGAAGGATGCTATGTTCTATTAAACATTTCCATCACTTCATCACTGCATCATTACAATAATTGTGTCTACTTGTCTCTGATAATTAAACCTTGCCAACTGGCCTCTATTGTTTTGGAGTCCTATCATCCCAATTGCTACCAGTAAATTCAGCTGTGTGGTGTCATTTCCTACCTTCATCACTGGCCTACTATTGAATTAGGCAATAGCAAGAGTATCTGATAATGTCATTTGTGGTGAATGTGTTGGATCAAATCAAAGGCATCAGCTCAGCCACTAACGGGTTGGAGATTGAGAACAGGTAGTCAATTGGTGTGGACACCAATACTCAGGTAACGGGTAAGCTTAATTGTGTGTTTTGTCATACATTATTACTGGGAAAACTAGAGTTATCCATTATTCCACTGGAAGAGGACAACTGGAAGCGTTGTACATGGAACTTTCCTCTGTCCTATGAGACTCTGTTCTTGGATTAATCTGCATCCTTTCCCTGTATTGCACAGAAGCCATAAGCATAACAGCTTTTGATGAATTCTGTGAGTCCTTCTAGTGAATTATAGAAACTAAGAGTGGTCTTGGGGAGCCCTAAACTCCACAATTGGTGTCAGAAGTAAGGGCATTCATGTGGAATTTTGCATACTTTATGATTACTCATTGAATGTGATGCATGTCACCCTGGGAGGATGGTAACTTTGGATGAGGTTTTCTTCTGATAAGCAGACTCAGGCAGGGACTGGTAGCTAGAGGTTTTCTATTTGTGACACTCTCATGAACTGATGGATGAATTCTTTCATTTCTGAAGAAGGCAATGAGAAGTACACCTCAGAACCTACCACAGTGAGATAGGCTTTAATTATCAGATTATAATCCCTATTTTTAAAGGAAGAAAACTCATATGGCTACTGCAGGGGAAAGGTAACTCCTGAAATGGATAAAGTTGTGACTTTTTTTTCATTTTGGGAAGAATAAAAATTGGGAGCTGGATTTGTGGACAGAATTTCCGTCATTCTGTGTCCACATGATTTTCTATAACTATTCTCAGTGGGTTATCTAATGGAGTTAGTCATTCAATGCTGATTTCTAATCGTATTGGCCAAAACCAATATTATAATCAGCATCTATGACCCCTGCCTGGAACTCTTCTCAGCAGGTATCTACATACTGATTTTAACAATTTTCCCAAAATTTGAAACCTATATATAAAAGTCATAGCCAAACACCACAGCACCACTATGAATCATTTTGTCTCTGACTTGGACAGTCCCCTTTGTGATTTGCATCATACTGAAGAGGGCCAAGAGAATCATCTGAAGCCACAGACACGTATCAAGATTGCCTTAACTTCATAAGAGAACAATTCTAACAATAAATGTCAATCATCTGTAATACATAATGACCACCCAAATCATACCCAATTCCATGCTAATTTCATTAAGGCTTTATTCTATGGATCTACAGTTGCTGGTAAAACTGTACAGCCACTATGAAAGTTCTAGAGGTAACTTCAAAAGGTCATCAAGTTTTCACTGGCCTTCCATACTTCATACCTCTGCCTCACTCCAAAGTTGACTTCTCCTATCTACAAAGTTCTGCTTTTTATTAAACATCTCTGGAGGAAGAGATTCCACAACTTCCCTTCCCACTTTCCATTCTTTGCCCCTGATATTTAAGTGAAAAAAAAAAGTTTTAAGACATTCTCTTCTACTATACTGCCAATGAAAATACAAATGGGTTATCCTGCTCTGGTCTGAATTTTAAGTATCCAGTAAATATAAAATTTCTTCTTCTATTCCTCTTATTCCTTTGGATACTTGGCAAGCAGTTACATTAATATTCTACTAACCCCAGTAAAGTCAATAACAGCTCTCACTGATAGCTCTCCTAAATCAAATGATATATCTTAGCTGCACAAAAGAGCTGCGTTTCCACTCAGGAACCACAAAGGCATGGACTCATACCAAAATTCAAATCCTTTCCAGAAGGACTCTGGTAAGGAAGGATCTTCTCCCAGAACAAACCCATTCATAAGTCCTGAATATACTAAGCAATAAGTCCATAGTTGAAGTATGGGTTCTTTTTTTTTTAAACAGAGTGCAAGATAGAGCTACTTTTATTCCCTAAATAAATAGTTAATTTCTTTTCCATCTTTATCATAATGGATGAATGTTTAAATCTATGAGGTGAGACCTTATGCTCATATTAAGCTGTACTATCTTATAGTGTTAAAACATACTACAGTTATCACTAAAATTACTTTAAATCCAAAATAGGTTATAATAGTACAATCTGAACTTGAATTCTGGAAGATAAAAGCAGAAGAAATAAGAATTCTTAAACACCTTTCAATACTCAGAAATAGGCTTTATGATCACCTACCTCTCAGGTCTACAAACAAAAACACCCATGGTAAGGAGGGTCAGTAAAGCAACAGTGTGCATTAGAGTAGAGACTAGCACTGAAGAGCAAGGTTCACCTGAAAGAGGTAGCTGCTATTCAGAAACTTGAGGTTGTTTTATCAGAAGGCAGGCCCAGTGTCTTCAGGTCTTTTTATTTCTGAGAAAAGCCACAAATTCAGGTTTCATCTAAAATTTAATCATCATTAAAACTCAAAAACTGGGGAGCCAAACAAAACTTTTCTGAATGCCAGACCTGTGTCATCTATGAGAAATGCACGAGAATTGGCTTATTAGACAGAAGGCAGAGTAGTCAATAACTAAGATTCCTCCCAACTCTACAAACTACTACTGTGTAACAAATCTCCCCAATTAAGTGGCATAAAGCAACAAGGATTTTATTATGCTCAGGATTCAGAAATTTGAGTAAGACACCACAAGGTATAGAACTGTAGGTAGGAAGAGTGAAATGTCTGGAGCAAATGCAATCCTGCAGACTGGAGTCATTTGGAGCTATTTCAATGGCATATCTGGCATCTGCACTGGGATATCACACAGTCTGTTTAGCTGGAACTGTCAGCTGGAACTCTGATGTCTACACATGTGGTCACTTCACATGGCCTGGGATTTCATGTAGCCTGGTAACATCTGAACAGTCAGCTTCTTACCTGGTGGCTTAAGGTATCAAGAGCAAGTGTTCCAGTAAAAATGGGAAGCACATGTGCTTTTGTGTCCTACCTTTAAAAAAAAATCACATAGCACTAGATTCCTAAAGTGCAAAAAAATAAAATCAAGAAACAATAAAATGGAATGGATTCAAACTAAAAATCTGCTTCTCAGCAAATGAAGTGATCAATAATGTGAAGAGAGAGCCCACATAGTGAGAAAACATCTTTATTACATGCACATCTGATAGAGCACTAATTTCCAGGATATATAAAGAACTCAAAAAACTTAACACCAAAAAAAAAAAAAAAAAGTAGCCCAATCAACAAATGGGCTAAGGAACTGAACAGACACTTCTCAGAAGAAGATATACAATCAATCAACAAATATATGAAAAAATGTTCAACATCTCTAGTCATTAGAGAAATGCAAAGCAAAACTAAGATTTCATCTCACTCTAGTCAAAATGGCAGTTATTGGGCTGAGGTTGTGGCTCAGTGGTAGAGAGTTTGCCTCACACATGTAAGGTACTGGGTTCGATCCTCAGCACCACATAAAAAAATAAATAATGATATTGTGTCCATTTACAACTAATGAAATATTTTTTAAATGGCAGTTATCAAGAATACAAGCAATAATAAGTGTTGGTGAGGACGTAGGGTAAAAGGCATACTCATACATTGCTGGTGGGACTGCAAATTGGTGCAACCACTCTGGAAAGCAGTATTCCTTAGAAAACTTGGAATAGAACCACCATTTGACCCAACTATCCCATTCCTCGGTCTATACCCAAAGGACATAAAATCAGCATACTAGAGTGACGCAGCCACATTAATGTTTATAGCAGCTCAATTCACAATAGCTAAACTGTGGAACCGGCCTAGATGCCCCTCAATAGATGAATGGATAAAGAAACTGTGGTATATATATACAATGGAATATTACTCAGCATTAAAAGAGAATAAAATTATGGCATTTGCGGGTAAATGGATGAAGTTGAAGAATATCATACTAAGCGAAGTAAGCCAGTCCCAAAAAACCAAAGGCTGAATGTTCTCTCTCATAAGTAGATGCTGATCCATGATGTGGGGAGGGGGCATGGGAAGAATGGAGGAACTTTGGATTGGGCAAAGGGGAGGGAGGAGAGGGGAGTGTGCATGGGGGTAGGAAAGATGGTGGAATGAGAAGGATATCATTACCCTAGGAATACGTATGATTGCACAAATAGTGGGACTACATCATGTACAATCAGAGAAATGAAAAGTTGTGCTCCATTTGTGTTACAATGAAATGAAATGCATTCTGCTGTCACATATAACTAATTAGAACAAATAAAAATTAAATTTAAAAAATTTAAAAGTTTGAAAAAAGAATCAAGAGAAAGGCTGTCACAAAAAAATAAGAAAAAGGAAGATTTAATAAACATTACCCAAACATCAACAACAACAAAAAAATCACATAGCAACTGAGCACAGGCCTGTAACCCCAGCAACTCAGGAAGCTGAGGCAGGAGGATCACAAGTTCATCAGCCTCTACAATTATGCAAGAGCCTGTCATGTTAAAAATAAAAAGGGCTTGGGGTATAGCTCAGAGGTAGAGCAACCCTGGGTTTAACTCCCAGTGCCATCAAAAAAAAAAAACCAGTCACGTAGGATCACTTCAATTTTATCTATTGGTTGAAGCAGCTATGAGCCTACCCAGATTTAAAGGGAGAGATATTAGACCAAAGCTCTCCATGTGAAAAAGAGTTAAAGAATTTTTGCCATTTCTTTTTAAAAACCACAGATGAAAAACTTCGTGTTTGAGTACCAGAAAGATCTGAGTTCAGTCCTGACACTTCTTTTCACAAGGCAGCATTGAGCAAATTATTTAACATCATTGATCCCTAATTTTTTCTCAGGTCAGAAATGATGTGTGTGAAGCCCACCACGCATGGTAAATGCTCAGCAAACAGCAATAATTGTTTCCTTCTCATTGCATTGTGGAGGGAGATGATAAGGAGTTTCTTAGCTGGAGTGTTCTTGTAGCTTTTTAGGACATATGACAGGGTCATTGACTAATCTGACAGGCATTTTACTTACTGACAACACATCCTTAGTGCCTAAGTTTTTTCAAAGACATAACCTGTAAACAAATCATGGCCCACCCAGAGTGTAACAAACAAATCTCCTATCTGTCTCATGATGGTGCAAGCTTTGACTTGCACCTTTTGAAAATGGCTGCCTGTTCTAGAGTCTCCAAAAAGAAGGGGAAAAGAATCTGTAGGTTTCTCTCTTAGGAGAGGAAGACAGAAAGCAAAAAATACTAGGCAAGAAAGTAAAGAGAAAAATCCTACAGTGCTTATCTGCCTGAGCTTGAAAGAACCTCTCAGTATCTGCACGTGTTATAAATAATATAATCACCTCTGTGCAATCGGACAGTGCTAATGGAGACTGTGAAGCCTACAGTATATAATATTTATTTGAAAGAGAAAATGATTTCATTTTCACTTTATTTCTGGTACAGCAAAGCATTCAAGTAGCACACGATGAGCCTTTCAATTACATGTTTAATTCATTCAGATGATTTGTGCACAGCAAGGAGATCTTAATCCCCGAGATTCTCAGTAAGAGTGCTGTTAGGTTAATACAGTTCTCAAAGGCTTCTTGGATTGGAGTCTGCTTAACACTCTTTCACAAAGACTGAGCCAGAGAGGTATACAGTCCACCAAAGGTCCAGCTGGCAACAGTAAAATTTTCCATGTCAGTTCTTCAGAAGTGGCTTCATGCCCTCCCCAGGCAAGACAAGTGCCCATGCTGAAAGTACTCAGGACCCTGTGTCTCTCGTGTTTGTAATTCATTCCCTATATAATTATTTTTAATTGTCTCACATTACTGAAGCCAAGTCCTTCTCCCAGAGTGGTGGATGGGGTGGGCTCAAGCACAGGCAGTAAGCTCAGGCTGTGGTGGTGCATGGAGCCTACCATGCCAATGTAGGCCTGAGGCATGGTGACCCAGGGCTCAGGGAAGCCAGGGCACACAGACCTGTTGTACTGAGGCTGCCAGGGCCACCCAGCCCTCACCAGGTGCAGACATTGACTCCACACAGTGTCACAGGCCCCAACCCAAGCATCCAAGATCCACTGACCTCAACCTCTCCACTTCCCAGTCAGCAGAGGGAAACAGAAGTGGAGCAGACCCAAATGGAGAGTGTAGGAAAGTTACTCAGGGGGTAACAAGAGCTGGTACTTTTCCAAAACTTGATCAGCATAAGGTTGGACTGATGGTGTTGACCCAGGTCCTATATAAAACCCTAGGTTGATGCATTCAAGGGGCAACCTGCTATTGGTTCCCCTCTTACTCCCCTCTTGCCCTGTGAGAGCTCTGTCTCTCTTCTTCCCACTTGAATGAATTCTTCTCTTTCACACTCTCTCTTTCTTTTCTTTCTTTTTTTTTTTTGGTACTGGAGATTGAACTCAGGGGCACTCGACCACTGAGCCACATCCCCAGCCCTATTTTGTGTTTTATGTAGAGACAGGGTCTCACTGAGTTGCTTAGCGCCTCACTGTTGCTGAGGCTGGCTTTGAACTCGCGATTCTCCTGTCTCAGCCTCCCTAAGTGCTGGGATTACAGGCTTGCGCCACCGCACCCGGCTTCTCTCTTTCTTTTCTGTGGCTCTCATTCTTTAAATTCCTGAGACAAAAACCTAGGAAAAAGAAATTGGCAGTGAGCTTCTGGGGTCAGCTGCAACACCAGAGGGCACCGCCTGCCATTAAGAGCTGCAACATGCCACTCAACAGTAGTGGAGAAGATTCAGGCTTTGCGGGCTTCGACTCTCAGGACTAACCCTCAAAGCTGGCCCTGGCAGTCATCCCCTGCTTTTATTAGATGCTAACACTCAGCAGGCTTTCTCAGCTGCAGAGGCCTGCAGCTTAAAGACACTACCCACCAACAGAAGTGAAGAATTGAATTTTATCTTAAACTCTGGTTTCACTACTACATTGTCTAGAATATAAACTCCACTGGTTTAGAGACCATGTCTTATTTATCTCCAGTGCCCAAAGTAGTGCCTAACTTACAGTATTTGATACAATTTGATGACTTGTCTTCAATACACTATTGTTTATTCTGACAAAATTAAGTGTAATTTTTATATATGCACACACACATATATGCACAGTATGCATATGATTTCATATGTACTTTATATGTATATTTTATATGATATAAAGCATAGATATATACTTAATATAAATATAGTATAGAGGAATAAAAACTTATGATATAGATGCATAAGAAAAAGGAATCCATAGATTTGTTTTCCAAATCAGATTATAAAACAGTATACATAGTCGAACAGTACAGTGTCAAATGAATGTAAACAAGTTGCTTAACCTCAGTAAGCATCATTCCTCATATATAAAAGAGAGAGTGATAACAATCCCAAATATTAAGGGGTGTTGGAAGAATTGAGTGAGAAATCCAATTAAATAAAATAACTGGTTAAAAAAATCTCAACAAAGTGCCTAAAAAATACAACATGCTTAATAAATATTAGCTATATTGAAGATTGTGATCTCATTTTACAGGGAAAAGTACATTTCTATGTTTATATAAAAAGATCTTAAACTATTTGCATCAAATTATTAACATGAATATGATGGTGAAAGGGACATTTTAGATTTTTTAAAGATTTCTGTTTCTGCATTTTCTGGACAACAGGTTATTTTAAGTTGGTGGGGGAGGGGATAATAACTTGGTTTTCTTCAGCAGCTATACTTGACCATCCCCTCATTATAAAACAGGATGTTTTGAAGATGGCTTCTTCAGAAAATGCTCTTGGACTTATCAGAAGTAGGAAGATTACATGAAGGTTTAAGATGGCCAGCTGCAGAAAGATGTTTACCTAAATTCCACTGAAATGATAGAAAAACTGCAATCAAAAAGAAATTTCAGATGAGCTGAAAAACTAGAATTTGCCACTAGGATATCAGAACTTTGAGAATTTTCTAGAAAAAGTAGATGGAACCAGATCTAAAGAATTCACGTGGAAATGAGGACAGATGAGAAGCTTTCCAATAAAGAACTCTAAAACAGCCCCATGATCAAAGAGCATAGGAATCAAAGAGAGAAAAGGTGGTAGACCTGGTCACTGATTCTAAGAGTGGAAGAATGATGTCTCTGTTCTCAGTGCTGGAGTTTAACCACAGCTACAGCTCTGCCATATGGGGATTTTGACACAGGAGACTGAAGGTAGATACTGGAGCTTGGACAAAGGAATTTTCCAAATCTTTAGGCTACCTCCAAGGAAGAAACAAAACTCCTTCTGAAGTCAAAATGCTGAAGGAAAGGCCTAGGTTATCAGGGCCCGTGGTGCTCTTCTCTCTAGAAAAAAACTCAGCACTCTAATCTGAATTATCCCCATTGCCAAGGGAAAGCAATGTCCACAGGCACTCAGGAAGCATATCTGAGCTCTCTGTTGTGTTCTTTTACGTTTATTTAAAAATATGAACTGTCATAAAGTATTGCCAAACATTCAGTAGAAATCCACAGCTAACAGAAGAATGGAAGGAGGGAAAGAAGGAAGGAAGGAAGAAAGGAAGGAAGGAAGGAAGGAAGAAAGGAAGGAAGGAAGGGCAGGCAGGCAATGAGGGAAGGAGGAAGGGAGAAAGGGATGAATCAGAAAAAAACCTTCTAAAAAGGAAAGTAGCCAATTAACAGAAAAAACACAAATGGAAAATTAACTTGAGAAAGGATATGCAACCTCACTAGGAATCAGGGCAATGAATTTTAAAGCAATACAATGACACCCTTATCTTTCTCTCTCAGATTAAAAAAAATTTTTTAAGATTGATTATAGTTATATACAGAAAGAATGTGGTAAAATGAATAAGCATGCATGCTGGTAGAAAAAGAACTCAGTACAGGCTTTTGGGTGGCACCTTGACACTGCCTTGTCAAATGTAAGCACATGAGGCTATTTCATTTCTGAGAATAGATTCTATGAAATTCTCGTACACCTACCCCAAGCTGAGCCACATGCACTGAATATTCACCAGTCTTTGTTCACTAGATGCAGCCTAGTCCATCACTCAGAGAATGCAATGCAGTCTCTAAGACAATTGAGACAGAGCTGTATGTGCCCAGACAGAACGATTTCAAAGACACATTATTAAGAGGAAAAAAATCACAGAATAATAAATAGCAGGATCCCATTTATCTTTTTAAAACTACATATATGTATGTTTTATATCTATGCATAAATGCACAGAAAAAGGTCTGAAAGATACAAATCAAATGGTTTTGATTATTTTTGTGTCATTTTGACTGTTTATTCTACACACACACACACACACACACACACACACACACTTATCTATAGTTTAAATATTTACAGGAAGCAAGTGTTCACATATTACTTCCACAGTTAAGTACAAATATTTCCAAACTTCTCTGTTGCATTGTGAGCTTTGAGATTGAGCACTGTAAAGAGTCCTCTTCCTTAGAGTTCCCCATCATTCAGGCAAGACAGCAAAGGCACGGGAAATTGTGAAACAAGCTTAAAATATATTTGTGGACAAAAATCTTACTCCAAACTTTACTTGTTTTCCTGGTTGTTAGGGTTTGGATCTTGTATCCTACAAAGGCCCACAGACTTGGTTCCCAGCCTGAGGCACAATTGGGAGGTAGTCAGATCTTTAGGAGGTGGGGCCTAGTGAGAGAAGGCTAGCTCACTGGGGACAGGCCTTTGAAAGGGATATTGGGAACCCCGCCCCTTCCTCTCTCATTTTGCTTCCCACCACCCTGAGGTGGGCAGACCTCCTACACCATACATTCCTGCCAGGATGTATTGTGCTGCCACAGACCCAAAGCAATGTGGCCCAGCGACCATGGACTGAAACCTCTGAAACCATGAGCCAAAACAGACTTTCCCTCCTTTTGATTATCTAAGGTATTTTGTCACAACAGGAAGCTGACTAAGCTAACACACTAGCTTATTTTTCATTGCCTCATATGCTTGTTTGTGTCTGGCCACTTTGTATCTCTGTAAGAGCCCTGAAGCTCTGGTGGAGAACATTAGTAAATAACATGAATAGTGAAGGGTCTCCGTATAGAGCCCTGGGACCTGGTCCACCCAGAATCTCTCAGGAGCTGTGAAATCTGGAACAAGTCCCAGCTTCTCCACGTGCTCTCAAAGTCCTTTCCTGTTCTCAACCTTTAGGTTTCACATGCCCTGCTGGGCTCCCTCTTATCTCTAGACCTCCTAAAGGCCTGCAACAGGAATGTGAGAGCTGTCAGCTCACCTCAGCACAGATGATGGAGATCTGCCTATCCTTCCATGAGGGCCAGGGGCTGATGAGAATTGATGGACCACCTGTCAGTTGTCAGAGTTTACATAGGAAATCATTTTCATTTCCCTCATGACACTATTCTTTTGTAGACACATCTCTGATAGTTTATGCCAGGAGCTTCTTCGTGAGAATCTGGAATGGCCCTGGGGTCAGAGGTCACTGTAACCCACAAAGATGAACAAGGTGTCCTCTTCTGAGAGCAAACTGTTCATGTTTGTGTTACCCTTAACAATAAAACAACTCCCGTCACACCATAACCACCGTCAGTTCTGTTTGTTGTTTTCATGTTTATATCTTCCCCCACCCAGATTTACCATGTACAAATTATAACGCACATAAAGAATACACACACACACACACACAATATGTGCAATTTAAAAATTAATGATATGCCAGGCGTGGTGGCACACGCCTATAATCCCAGTGGCTTAGGAGGCTGAGGCTGGAGGATGGTGAGTTCAATGCCAGCCTCAACAACTTAGCGAGGCCCTAAGCAACTCAGTAAGACCCTGTCTCTGAATAAAATACTAAAAAGGATGTGGCTCAGTGTTAAGCGCCCCTGAGTTCAATTCCCAGCACCAAAAAAACACAAAAAACAAAAAACCAAAAAAAAACTAATAATACGACAAATACCACTATATACCCACTCTTGCCCTCTATGCCCATCCTGGGCAGCATTGCTCTTCCTACCCTCAGTGTTAACTGCTATTTGGGGTTTTTTTGTTTTGTTTTGTTTTGTTTTGTTTTGTTTTTTGTCATTAGTAAAATTTCATTTTCTTCTTTACACTTTTACCAAATACACAAAATTATCTTTTAAAGGAATAAACTTCTTAAAAAATAAAGTTCTTACAAGGATTAGTTATTGCTTAGCACAATGCCTGGCCTATTAAGTATTCAAAAATTTCATCTTCTGTTATCATTTTAAAAAAACTTCTACTAATATAATGCAAAAGAGCTTTGTTCATTTAATTATCAATCTCATCTATTCCCGAGTTACCTACTATGGTCCCCTCTGCCATGCTCTATCTCTAAAGCCACATGATTTGGGGTTTGTTTCTTCTTAGTTCTTCTTTTTAACTTTTTATTTTGAAATAATTATAGACTCACAAGAAGCTATAAAAATGGTACAGAAGTTTCTTTGTAACCATCACCCAGCTTCTCCCTGTGGTGACATTTTATATATCTATAGTACATTTCCAAGCTCAGGGGTAGAACACTTGTCTAGCATGTCCGAGGCCATGGGTTCAATCCCCAGCACTGAAAATTGAAAAAAACAAAAACAAAGATCATTTGAACAGTGGGGAGTGATGCCCTACTCCTTATGGAAAGAGCATAGCATATTATCAAAATCAGAAAATCTGCACTGGCACCATACAATTAAATAAACTGCAGACCTTCCTTGGATTTCACCTGTTTTTGCATGGATTTTTTTTGGGGGGGATGGGAGCCATGCAAGCAATCCTGTGACATTTTATCCCAAGGGTAACCATCATGCACAAGATGGAAAACTCTTCTGTCATCACAAAGGAATTCCCTCATGCTACTCCTTTCCTGATCACATCCCAGCTCCCTTACCTAATCGTTGGCAAGCACTGGTCAGACCCCCATTTCATCATTTTGGGAATTTTATGGAAGTGGAATCATATAATTCATGACCTTTTGAGATAAGCTAAGCAGTCTTACACTCATGAGAAATTGGCTTTACATCCTGACCCTGAATTTCTTGACTAAAACGAATGAATTCTTGACCAGGTTTTTACTGAGGAGAATTAATTCTATCTTTAGGTCATGGCAAGTGTCTCATTCCTAAGGAAATCTGAGAATTGAATGAAACAAAAGATAAAGGATGTAACCCTTAGAATTTACCAAGGTATTGGAAAGTATCACGAGGTATCAGAAATGGAGGAGGAAGAGCAAGTGATAACCCTCACCGCACCACAACCAGGACTGGACCCACTTGGAAGTCCAAGGGTGTACTATAATTAATGGCAAGAACATGCACTTGCTACCTATACCGGAAGTTAATGAATTTGGAAGAAGTTTGTCTATAAATGTCAGAAATGAGTTTCCAGTACATTTGTCAATCCCTCCCACCCACAAAGTGACCAGAAAAAAGAGATTGTTTGCAAATTGCACAGCAGGCCAGGAAAACAGTCTGAAAACCCTTTCAATCAGATATTTTGGAAGGAACATGTCTAAAAACCACCCTTGCCAAGTTTTCAGGCTGCTCCTTTTGAAGATTTGTCACAAAGCAGGAACTGGAAGGAGAAACATGTTTTATTTTGTTATACAATGAAATCCTTTGTCCAACAACTAGATGTGATAATATCACTGTGTTGGATATACTCCACCATTCTCCGAAGTGGTTGTGGCTGCTTTTTACATTTTTGCACCTTCAGTCTGGTTGAGAGCACCCAAAGAATGGTGCTAAAAGCCTCTTTTCAGACACTTCAGGGGCATTCTTTTGTTTGAATTTACTTCCTCTTTCCCACCCAGTCCCTGGCACCAAACACAGGCCTACAAATCAGTTCCAACTGGCAGGAGGAATGAAGTCAGCAGGAGCTGGTGCCAAGCTCCTCTCGGGCTCTGCTCACTCAGGCCTTGCTGACCTTCTTTCTACATGGGGAGGGCAGCTCGGGTTCTCTCAGAATCAGAACATTGTATACATGCCAAGTGGCTCTGGGGACAGTTATAGCAGAAACTCTTCTACTTTCATTTTACCTGGACCATAAGACAAAACCAAACACCTTGCAATTCACCACTTTCTGCCTTTATTTAACATTAGAAGTTCTAGCTGATTCTGAGACTGCTTTCTGGGAAGGGATCTCAAATAAAGAGCCATCTCTGTAAACCAATGACGACAAAAATGACTTCATAGGATGAACAATATACCATCTCCCACTGGGTTACAGGACTCATTCATGTGAGCTGCAGTTTCCTAGAACACTAACAAGTAGATGAAAATGTAAAGAAATTTCCAGTGGCCTTTCCCAGCTGCAAGTGTAAGAATCTTTAGAAACAACAACTTTGCATTAGCTGGGCTACATGGTTTAGAGCACCGGTTCTCAATTGAGAAAATTGTATCCCTCCTCCCTGCCAAGGGATACTCAGCAATATCCAGGGATATTTTCACTTGTCTGAACTGGTAGGGTTTGCTACTGGAGTCCAGTGGGTAGAGGCTGGGGATGCTGCTAAATATCCTGCAAACAAGCCAGCCCCTCAGGAGAAAAAAAAAAAAAAAAAGATTTCCCTGATCCCTAATGCACATAGTGCTGAGGCTGAGAAACCGTAATTAAAGGAAAGCACAGCCAGGTGCGGTGGCACACACTTGTAATCCCAGCAGCTCCAGAGGCTGAGGCAGGAGGATTGAGAGTTCAAAGCCAGCCTCAGCAACAGCACGGTGCTAAGCAACTCAGTGAGACCCTGATTCTAAATAAAATACAAAATAGTGCTGGGGATGTGGCTCAGTGGTTGAGTGCCCCTGAGTTCAATCCCCAATGCCAAAAAAAAAAAAGAAAGCACAGGGCTTTTTTTTAATCTGATTTTGGCTATCATCCTCAACCTTACTTAACTCCAGACCTCTTCTCTACATTATTACCATCCCCATGATGCTCAGTGTTTCCTTACTGCAGACCCAAACCCCATTCCACTCTGCCCTCTGGAGCTCTTACACCAAGATCAACAAAGACCCACATGTCTCCTCTAGAAAATTCTTATACTTTTTTTATATATTGGGAGTCAGCTGTCCACTGAACAGAACAGTTCCTCTGAAACTTCCTTGCAGGTGGTAAAACTCTATTTCCTGTGCTGGAATCTCACAGTTAGAGGGTGATGTTATCTCCATGCCACTTCCAGACAGTTACTGCTTTGCCCACTGAACAAGATCTCTGCTCAACAGGGATAGTGCTTTCTGACCCTGACAACTCTTTCCTTATTAATTGCTCTAATCTACAGATATCCTGGCTTGCAATATTCTTCTTAGCCCAGTTCTTGCTATTTGTTGGTGACTTCAAAACCTATGTGAAATTTCCATCCAACATCCTGGCACAGTCACCACACTGTCCAACTCCAGGAGCAAAATGACACCTGTCACCTATGTAAATGGCACGCCCCCTGGATTTTGCATTGCACACCTGCACAGCATTATGCAGCAGAGGGTCTTAATATCATCCCCAGTCACTTTTCCTTCACCCAGCTGAGCCATCACTTCCTTCCCTCCTACCCTGAACTCTGCATCACTCCAACATTATTGATTCCAACATCCCAAACCTTTCAAGTCGATTGCTCAAGTATCCCCATAATAACGGTCCTTCCTATGGAAGATAAAGAAATCCTTTTCACTTTCTGTCAGTTCTCTCTGCTTTCATTTCTTTCTTAACTGGAGTTCATGGTCTATCATTATATAAATACCCACAGGCTCTTATGGTCTTCATTCCATTCCATCTGGCTGGCAAAGCCCTAACCCAGAAGGAACCCAATCACTTGCCATTCCCAGCCATCTGCATCCTGGAGACAGTATTTTCAGAGAAAAATAACAAAACAGAAAAGATGTGACTCTCATAAATCATGGCACTTTCCTCTCCCTCGTCATCCATCTCCCTTTAATCTCCGCATCCTGTGAGTTTTGGAGTCTTCACCCTCAGTGCCTCTTGAATACGTGCTGCTCTCTCTTCCTCAAGGCCTCCATCAAGGGATCAGCGCTGAAATAGTACAGGGTGAGTTTTAAAATATGAATATCATGTCATTTCTTTGTCACTGCCTAAACCTCTTTAATTATGTACACTCATTTTAGAATAAAATCAGAAATTCTCATCACAGCCACAGCATCGCATGACCAGGCTGGCTCTGCTTGCCTGTCTGCACAGACCTTGCACATGGGCCACTTTGTCTTCCTTTCTGTTCCTCAAAGTTGTTATGCCCTTCTTACCCCTTATCCCTCACATAGGCTGCTGTTTCTGTCTCCAGTGTGCCTCCTGGCTTATTCTTTCTTCTCATCATCATCTTGTCCTTAGAGATGTTTTTCCTAACCTTCCTTTCCCCTCTCACCATATACAAGGTCGATTTCCATTGATCTGTGATCTCTTGAAATACCAGGCTTATCCTGTAAAAATATTTATCACAAATCTAATTAATTGTGTTATCAATTTGTTTAAAGTCTGTTTGCCCAGCCAGAAAGTAAACTCTGTGAAGGACAGCAACTGAGTGTTTTGTTCACTGTGGTATCCCCAATGCCTT